>JAZKLR010000257.1:3205000-3703179 GCA_037103525.1 Ganaspis brasiliensis | reverse complement strand
AATTTATGTTTAAGTAACAATTTCGATGACTAAATGTATATATTTTACAAAATGGACCCAAAAAACGGATAGAGCATGAAAAATTACATTAAAAAACCCATTGTCCCTTTCACTTTTTACAAAAGGGGATACCCTACAATATAGCCTAAATATATTAAAATCGCCTTTTCTTCATTGCACGGATTTTTATTCAAATTTTTTAAGTCTGTAGAGTTGATAAAAAATTTAAAGCCAAAGGAATTCTAACCTATTTTTTATGCTCTAACCGTTTTTTGGGTCTATTTTATAAAGTTCATTGTTTTAGTTATCGAATATGTTACTTAAACATAAGTATGCTGATGTCATCACGATACATACTTCTGACCTTGAAATAAACATTTTTAACGGAAAGCCAATGTTTTTTTTTAATCGTATACCAAATTTTAGATTAAAATCTCTTTTCATTACAGAGATATTGCAGTTAAAAGAATGCGCGGTAGCGAAAGAAAATCATCCTGGGTCACGTGACTAGACTCGATGAGCTTGGACTCTCTAGCCCAAAAATGACCGAATCCAAAAAGCGACTTAATTTTGCTGCGACTGATTATTTCACTTTCAATAACTTTCCAATAAAGCAAGAGTATAATCTGGAATTTGAAATACAATTATTAAAAAAACATTGGCTTTCCGATAAAAATGTTTATTTCAAGGTCAGAATTATGTATCGTGATGACATCAGCAAATTTATGTTTAAGTAACAATTTCGATGACTAAATGTATATATTTTACAAAATGGACCCAAAAAACGGATAGAGCATGAAAAATTACATTAAAAAACCCATTGTCCCTTTCACTTTTTACAAAAGGGGATACCCTACAATATAGCCTAAATATATTAAAATCGCCCTTTTCTTCATTGCACGGATTTTTATTCAAATTTTTTAAGTCTGTAGAGTTGATAAAAAATTTTAAAGCCAAAGGAATTCTAACCTATTTTTTTATGCTCTAACCGTTTTTTGGGTCTATTTTATAAAGTTCATTGTTTTAGTTATCGAATATGTTACTTAAACATAAGTATGCTGATGTCATCACGATACATACTTCTGACCTTGAAAAAAACATTTTTAACGGAAAGCCAATGTTTTTTTTTAATCGTATACCAAATTTTAGATTAAAATCTCTTTTTATTACAGAGATATTGCAGTTTAAAGAATGCGCGGTAGCGAAAGAAAATCATCCTGGGTCACGTGACTAGACTCGATGAGCTTGGACTCTCTAGCCCAAAAATGACCGAATCCAAAAAGCGACTTAATTTTGCTGCGACTGATTATTTCACTTTCAATAACTTTCCAATAAAGCAAGAGTATAATCTGGAATTTGAAATACAATTATTAAAAAAACATTGGCTTTCCGATAAAAATGTTTATTTCAAGGTCAGAATTATGTATCGTGATGACATCAGCAAATTTATGTTTAAGTAACAATTTCGATGACTAAATGTATATATTTTACAAAATGGACCCAAAAAACGGATAGAGCATGAAAAATTACATTAAAAAACCCATTGTACATTTCACTTTTTACAAAAGGGGATACCCTACAATATAGCCTAAATATATTAAAATCGCCCTTTTCTTCATTGCACGGATTTTTATTCAAATTTTTTAAGTCTGTAGAGTTGATAAAAAATTTTAAAGCCAAAGGAATTCTAACCTATTTTTTTATGCTCTAACCGTTTTTTGGGTCTATTTTATAAAGTTCATTGTTTTAGTTATCGAATATGTTACTTAAACATAAGTATGCTGATGTCATCACGATACATACTTCTGACCTTGAAATAAACATTTTTAACGGAAAGCCAATGTTTTTTTTTAATCGTATACCAAATTTTAGATTAAAATCTCTTTTCATTACAGAGATATTGCAGTTTAAAGAATGCGCGGTAGCGAAAGAAAATCATCCTGGGTCACGTGACTAGACTCGATGAGCTTAGACTCTCTAGCCCAAAAATGACCGAATCCAAAAAGCGACTTAATTTTGCTGCGACTGCTTATTTCACTTTCAATAACTTTCCAATAAAGCAAGAGTATAATCTGGAATTTGAAATACAATTATTAAAAAAACATTGGCTTTCCGATAAAAATGTTTATTTCAAGGTCAGAATTATGTATCGTGATGACATCAGCAAATTTATGTTTAAGTAACAATTTCGATGACTAAATGTATATATTTTACAAAATGGACCCAAAAAACAGATAGAGCATGAAAAATTACATTAAAAAACCCATTGTCCCTTTCACTTTTTACAAAAGGGGATACCCTACAATATAGCCTAAAAATATTAAAATCGCCCTTTTCTTCATTGCACGGATTTTTATTCAAATTTTTTAAGTCTGTAGAGTTGATAAAAAATTTTAAAGCCAAAGGAATTCTAACCTATTTTTTTATGCTCTAACCGTTTTTTGGGTCTATTTTATAAAGTTCATTGTTTTAGTTATCGAATATGTTACTTAAACATAAGTATGCTGATGTCATCACGATACATACTTCTGACCTTGAAATAAACATTTTTAACGGAAAGCCAATGTTTTTTTTTAATCGTATACCAAATTTTAGATTAAAATCTCTTTTCATTACAGAGATATTGCAGTTTAAAGAATGCGCGGTAGCGAAAGAAAATCATCCTGGGTCACGTGACTAGACTCGATGAGCTTAGACTCTCTAGCCCAAAAATGACCGAATCCAAAAAGCGACTTAATTTTGCTGCGACTGATTATTTCACTTTTAATAACTTTCCAATAAAGCAAGAGTATAATCTGGAATTTGAAATACAATTATTAAAAAAACATTGGCTTTCCGATAAAAATGTTTATTTCAAGGTCAGAATTATGTATCGTGATGACATCAGCAAATTTATGTTTAAGTAACAATTTCGATGACTAAATGTATATATTTTACAAAATGGACCCAAAAAACGGATAGAGCATGAAAAATTACATTAAAAAACCCATTGTCCCTTTCACTTTTTACAAAAGGGGATACCCTACAATATAGCCTAAATATATTAAAATCGCCCTTTTCTTCATTGCACGGATTTTTATTCAAATTTTTTAAGTCTGTAGAGTTGATAAAAAATTTTAAAGCCAAAGGAATTCTAACCTATTTTTTTATGCTCTAACCGTTTTTTGGGTCTATTTTATAAAGTTCATTGTTTTAGTTATCGAATATGTTACTTAAACATAAGTATGCTGATGTCATCACGATACATACTTCTGACCTTGAAATAAACATTTTTAACGGAAAGCCAATGTTTTTTTTTAATCGTATACCAAATTTTAGATTAAAATCTCTTTTCATTACAGAGATATTGCAGTTTAAAGAATGCGCGGTAGCGAAAGAAAATCATCCTGGGTCACGTGACTAGACTCGATGAGCTTGGACTCTCTAGCCCAAAAATGACCGAATCCAAAAAGCGACTTAATTTTGCTGCGACTGATTATTTCACTTTCAATAACTTTCCAATAAAGCAAGAGTATAATCTGGAATTTGAAATACAATTATTAAAAAAACATTGGCTTTCCGATAAAAATGTTTATTTCAAGGTCAGAATTATGTATCGTGATGACATCAGCAAATTTATGTTTAAGTAACAATTTCGATGACTAAATGTATATATTTTACAAAATGGACCCAAAAAACAGATAGAGCATGAAAAATTACATTAAAAAACCCATTGTCCCTTTCACTTTTTACAAAAGGGGATACCCTACAATATAGCCTAAAAATATTAAAATCGCCATTTTCTTCATTGCACGGATTTTTATTCAAATTTTTTAAGTCTGCAGAGTTGATAAAAAATTTTAAAGCCAAAGGAATTCTAACCTATTTTTTTATGCTCTAACCGTTTTTTGGGTCTATTTTATAAAGTTCATTGTTTTAGTTATCGAATATGTTACTTAAACATAAGTATGCTGATGTCATCACGATACATACTTCTGACCTTGAAATAAACATTTTTAACGGAAAGCCAATGTTTTTTTTTAATCGTATACCAAATTTTAGATTAAAATCTCTTTTCATTACAGAGATATTGCAGTTTAAAGAATGCGCGGTAGCGAAAGAAAATCATCCTGGGTCACGTGACTAGACTCGATGAGCTTGGACTCTCTAGCCCAAAAATGACCGAATCCAAAAAGCGACTTAATTTTGCTGCGACTGATTATTTCACTTTCAATAACTTTCCAATAAAGCAAGAGTATAATCTGGAATTTGAAATACAATTATTAAAAAAACATTGGCTTTCCGATAAAAATGTTTATTTCAAGGTCAGAATTATGTATCGTGATGACATCAGCAAATTTATGTTTAAGTAACAATTTCGATGACTAAATGTATATATTTTACAAAATGGACCCAAAAAACGGATAGAGCATGAAAAATTACATTAAAAAACCCATTGTCCCTTTCACTTTTTACAAAAGGGGATACCCTACAATATAGCCTAAATATATTAAAATCGCCCTTTTCTTCATTGCACGGATTTTTATTCAAATTTTTTAAGTCTGTAGAGTTGATAAAAAATTTTAAAGCCAAAGGAATTCTAACCTATTTTTTTATGCTCTAACCGTTTTTTGGGTCTATTTTATAAAGTTCATTGTTTTAGTTATCGAATATGTTACTTAAACATAAGTATGCTGATGTCATCACGATACATACTTCTGACCTTGAAAAAAACATTTTTAACGGAAAGCCAATGTTTTTTTTTAATCGTATACCAAATTTTAGATTAAAATCTCTTTTTATTACAGAGATATTGCAGTTTAAAGAATGCGCGGTAGCGAAAGAAAATCATCCTGGGTCACGTGACTAGACTCGATGAGCTTGGACTCTCTAGCCCAAAAATGACCGAATCCAAAAAGCGACTTAATTTTGCTGCGACTGATTATTTCACTTTCAATAACTTTCCAATAAAGCAAGAGTATAATCTGGAATTTGAAATACAATTATTAAAAAAACATTGGCTTTCCGATAAAAATGTTTATTTCAAGGTCAGAATTATGTATCGTGATGACATCAGCAAATTTATGTTTAAGTAACAATTTCGATGACTAAATGTATATATTTTACAAAATGGACCCAAAAAACGGATAGAGCATGAAAAATTACATTAAAAAACCCATTGTCCCTTTCACTTTTTACAAAAGGGGATACCCTACAATATAGCCTAAATATATTAAAATCGCCCTTTTCTTCATTGCACGGATTTTTATTCAAATTTTTTAGTCTGTAGAGTTGATAAAAAATTTTAAAGCCAAAGGAATTCTAACCTATTTTTTATGCTCTAACCGTTTTTTGGGTCTATTTTATAAAGTTCATTGTTTTAGTTATCGAATATGTTACTTAAACATAAGTATGCTGATGTCATCACGATACATACTTCTGACCTTGAAATAAACATTTTTAACGGAAAGCCAATGTTTTTTTTTAATCGTATACCAAATTTTAGATTAAAATCTCTTTTCATTACAGAGATATTGCAGTTTAAAGAATGCGCGGTAGCGAAAGAAAATCATCCTGGGTCACGTGACTAGACTCGATGAGCTTGGACTCTCTAGCCCAAAAATGACCGAATCCAAAAAGCGACTTAATTTTGCTGCGACTGATTATTTCACTTTCAATAACTTTCCAATAAAGCAAGAGTATAATCTGGAATTTGAAATACAATTATTAAAAAAACATTGGCTTTCCGATAAAAATGTTTATTTCAAGGTCAGAATTATGTATCGTGATGACATCAGCAAATTTATGTTTAAGTAACAATTTCGATGACTAATTGTATATATTTTACAAAATGGACCCAAAAAACGGATAGAGCATGAAAAATTACATTAAAAAACCCATTGTCCCTTTCACTTTTTACAAAAGGGGATACCCTACAATATAGCCTAAATATATTAAAATCGCCCTTTTCTTCATTGCACGGATTTTTATTCAAATTTTTTAAGTCTGTAGAGTTGATAAAAAATTTTAAAGCCAAAGGAATTCTAACCTATTTTTTTATGCTCTAACCGTTTTTTGGGTCTATTTTATAAAGTTCATTGTTTTAGTTATCGAATATGTTACTTAAACATAAGTATGCTGATGTCATCACGATACATACTTCTGACCTTGAAATAAACATTTTTAACGGAAAGCCAATGTTTTTTTTTAATCGTATACCAAATTTTAGATTAAAATCTCTTTTCATTACAGAGATATTGCAGTTTAAAGAATGCGCGGTAGCGAAAGAAAATCATCCTGGGTCACGTGACTAGACTCGATGAGCTTGGACTCTCTAGCCCAAAAATGACCGAATCCAAAAAGCGACTTAATTTTGCTGCGACTGATTATTTCACTTTCAATAACTTTCCAATAGAGCAAGAGTATAATCTGGAATTTGAAATACAATTATTAAAAAAACATTGGCTTTCCGATAAAAATGTTTATTTCAAGGTCAGAATTATGTATCGTGATGACATCAGCAAATTTATGTTTAAGTAACAATTTCGATGACTAAATGTATATATTTTACAAAATGGACCCAAAAAACGGATAGAGCATGAAAAATTACATTAAAAAACCCATTGTCCCTTTCACTTTTTACAAAAGGGGATACCCTACAATATAGCCTAAATATATTAAAATCGCCCTTTTCTTCATTGCACGGATTTTTATTCAAATTTTTTAGTCTGTAGAGTTGATAAAAAATTTTAAAGCCAAAGGAATTCTAACCTATTTTTTTATGCTCTAACCGTTTTTTGGGTTTATTTTATAAAGTTCATTGTTTTAGTTATCGAATATGTTACTTAAACATAAGTATGCTGATGTCATCACGATACATACTTCTGACCTTGAAATAAACATTTTTAACGGAAAGCCAATGTTTTTTTTTAATCGTATACCAAATTTTAGATCAAAATCTCTTTTCATTACAGAGATATTGCAGTTTAAAGAATGCGCGGTAGCGAAAGAAAATCATCCTGGGTCACGTGACTAGACTCGATGAGCTTGGACTCTCTAGCCCAAAAATGACCGAATCCAAAAAGCGACTTAATTTTGCTGCGACTGATTATTTCACTTTCAATAACTTTCCAATAAAGCAAGAGTATAATCTGGAATTTGAAATACAATTATTAAAAAAACATTGGCTTTCCGATAAAAATGTTTATTTCAAGGTCAGAATTATGTATCGTGATGACATCAGCAAATTTATGTTTAAGTAACAATTTCGATGACTAAATGTATATATTTTACAAAATGGACCCAAAAAACGGATAGAGCATGAAAAATTACATTAAAAAACCCATTGTACATTTCACTTTTTACAAAAGGGGATACCCTACAATATAGCCTAAATATATTAAAATCGCCCTTTTCTTCATTGCACGGATTTTTATTCAAATTTTTTAAGTCTGTAGAGTTGATAAAAAATTTTAAAGCCAAAGGAATTCTAACCTATTTTTTTATGCTCTAACCGTTTTTTGGGTCTATTTTATAAAGTTCATTGTTTTAGTTATCGAATATGTTACTTAAACATAAGTATGCTGATGTCATCACGATACATACTTCTGACCTTGAAATAAACATTTTTAACGGAAAGCCAATGTTTTTTTTTAATCGTATACCAAATTTTAGATTAAAATCTCTTTTCATTACAGAGATATTGCAGTTTAAAGAATGCGCGGTAGCGAAAGAAAATCATCCTGGGTCACGTGACTAGACTCGATGAGCTTGGACTCTCTAGCCCAAAAATGACCGAATCCAAAAAGCGACTTAATTTTGCTGCGACTGATTATTTCACTTTCAATAACTTTCCAATAAAGCAAGAGTATAATCTGGAATTTGAAATACAATTATTAAAAAAACATTGGCTTTCCGATAAAAATGTTTATTTCAAGGTCAGAATTATGTATCGTGATGACATCAGCAAATTTATGTTTAAGTAACAATTTCGATGACTAAATGTATATATTTTACAAAATGGACCCAAAAAACGGATAGAGCATGAAAAATTACATTAAAAAACCCATTGTCCCTTTCACTTTTTACAAAAGGGGATACCCTACAATATAGCCTAAATATATTAAAATCGCCCTTTTCTTCATTGCACGGATTTTTATTCAAATTTTTTAAGTCTGTAGAGTTGATAAAAAATTTTAAAGCCAAAGGAATTCTAACCTATTTTTTTATGCTCTAACCGTTTTTTGGGTCTATTTTATAAAGTTCATTGTTTTAGTTATCGAATATGTTACTTAAACATAAGTATGCTGATGTCATCACGATACATACTTCTGACCTTGAAATAAACATTTTTAACGGAAAGCCAATGTTTTTTTTTAATCGTATACCAAATTTTAGATTAAAATCTCTTTTCATTACAGAGATATTGCAGTTTAAAGAATGTGCGGTAGCGAAAGAAAATCATCCTGGGTCACGTGACTAGACTCGATGAGCTTGGACTCTCTAGCCCAAAAATGACCGAATCCAAAAAGCGACTTAATTTTGCTGCGACTGATTATTTCACTTTCAATAACTTTCCAATAAAGCAAGAGTATAATCTGGAATTTGAAATACAATTATTAAAAAAACATTGGCTTTCCGATAAAAATGTTTATTTCAAGGTCAGAATTATGTATCGTGATGACATCAGCAAATTTATGTTTAAGTAACAATTTCGATGACTAAATGTATATATTTTACAAAATGGACCCAAAAAACGGATAGAGCATGAAAAATTACATTAAAAAACCCATTGTCCCTTTCACTTTTTACAAAAGGGGATACCCTACAATATAGCCTAAATATATTAAAATCGCCCTTTTCTTCATTGCACGGATTTTTATTCAAATTTTTTAAGTCTGTAGAGTTGATAAAAAATTTTAAAGCCAAAGGAATTCTAACCTATTTTTTTATGCTCTAACCGTTTTTTGGGTCTATTTTATAAAGTTCATTGTTTTAGTTATCGAATATGTTACTTAAACATAAGTATGCTGATGTCATCACGATACATACTTCTGACCTTGAAATAAACATTTTTAACGGAAAGCCAATGTTTTTTTTTAATCGTATACCAAATTTTAGATTAAAATCTCTTTTCATTACAGAGATATTGCAGTTTAAAGAATGTGCGGTAGCGAAAGAAAATCATCCTGGGTCACGTGACTAGACTCGATGAGCTTGGACTCTCTAGCCCAAAAATGACCGAATCCAAAAAGCGACTTAATTTTGCTGCGACTGATTATTTCACTTTCAATAACTTTCCAATAAAGCAAGAGTATAATCTGGAATTTGAAATACAATTATTAAAAAAACATTGGCTTTCCGATAAAAATGTTTATTTCAAGGTCAGAATTATGTATCGTGATGACATCAGCAAATTTATGTTTAAGTAACAATTTCGATGACTAATTGTATATATTTTACAAAATGGACCCAAAAAACGGATAGAGCATGAAAAATTACATTAAAAAACCCATTGTCCCTTTCACTTTTTACAAAAGGGGATACCCTACAATATAGCCTAAATATATTAAAATCGCCCTTTTCTTCATTGCACGGATTTTTATTCAAATTTTTTAAGTCTGTAGAGTTGATAAAAAATTTTAAAGCCAAAGGAATTCTAACCTATTTTTTTATGCTCTAACCGTTTTTTGGGTCTATTTTATAAAGTTCATTGTTTTAGTTATCGAATATGTTACTTAAACATAAGTATGCTGATGTCATCACGATACATACTTCTGACCTTGAAATAAACATTTTTAACGGAAAGCCAATGTTTTTTTTTAATCGTATACCAAATTTTAGATTAAAATCTCTTTTCATTACAGAGATATTGCAGTTTAAAGAATGCGCGGTAGCGAAAGAAAATCATCCTGGGTCACGTGACTAGACTCGATGAGCTTGGACTCTCTAGCCCAAAAATGACCGAATCCAAAAAGCGACTTAATTTTGCTGCGACTGATTATTTCACTTTCAATAACTTTCCAATAAAGCAAGAGTATAATCTGGAATTTGAAATACAATTATTAAAAAAACATTGGCTTTCCGATAAAAATGTTTATTTCAAGGTCAGAATTATGTATCGTGATGACATCAGCAAATTTATGTTTAAGTAACAATTTCGATGACTAAATGTATATATTTTACAAAATGGACCCAAAAAACAGATAGAGCATGAAAAATTACATTAAAAAACCCATTGTCCCTTTCACTTTTTACAAAAGGGGATACCCTACAATATAGCCTAAAAATATTAAAATCGCCATTTTCTTCATTGCACGGATTTTTATTCAAATTTTTTAAGTCTGCAGAGTTGATAAAAAATTTTAAAGCCAAAGGAATTCTAACCTATTTTTTTATGCTCTAACCGTTTTTTGGGTCTATTTTATAAAGTTCATTGTTTTAGTTATCGAATATGTTACTTAAACATAAGTATGCTGATGTCATCACGATACATACTTCTGACCTTGAAATAAACATTTTTAACGGAAAGCCAATGTTTTTTTTTAATCGTATACCAAATTTTAGATTAAAATCTCTTTTCATTACAGAGATATTGCAGTTTAAAGAATGCGCGGTAGCGAAAGAAAATCATCCTGGGTCACGTGACTAGACTCGATGAGCTTGGACTCTCTAGCCCAAAAATGACCGAATCCAAAAAGCGACTTAATTTTGCTGCGACTGATTATTTCACTTTCAATAACTTTCCAATAAAGCAAGAGTATAATCTGGAATTTGAAATACAATTATTAAAAAAACATTGGCTTTCCGATAAAAATGTTTATTTCAAGGTCAGAATTATGTATCGTGATGACATCAGCAAATTTATGTTTAAGTAACAATTTCGATGACTAAATGTATATATTTTACAAAATGGACCCAAAAAACGGATAGAGCATGAAAAATTACATTAAAAAACCCATTGTCCCTTTCACTTTTTACAAAAGGGGATACCCTACAATATAGCCTAAATATATTAAAATCGCCCTTTTCTTCATTGCACGGATTTTTATTCAAATTTTTTAAGTCTGTAGAGTTGATAAAAAATTTTAAAGCCAAAGGAATTCTAACCTATTTTTTTATGCTCTAACCGTTTTTTGGGTCTATTTTATAAAGTTCATTGTTTTAGTTATCGAATATGTTACTTAAACATAAGTATGCTGATGTCATCACGATACATACTTCTGACCTTGAAATAAACATTTTTAACGGAAAGCCAATGTTTTTTTTTAATCGTATACCAAATTTTAGATTAAAATCTCTTTTCATTACAGAGATATTGCAGTTTAAAGAATGTGCGGTAGCGAAAGAAAATCATCCTGGGTCACGTGACTAGACTCGATGAGCTTGGACTCTCTAGCCCAAAAATGACCGAATCCAAAAAGCGACTTAATTTTGCTGCGACTGATTATTTCACTTTCAATAACTTTCCAATAAAGCAAGAGTATAATCTGGAATTTGAAATACAATTATTAAAAAAACATTGGCTTTCCGATAAAAATGTTTATTTCAAGGTCAGAATTATGTATCGTGATGACATCAGCAAATTTATGTTTAAGTAACAATTTCGATGACTAATTGTATATATTTTACAAAATGGACCCAAAAAACGGATAGAGCATGAAAAATTACATTAAAAAACCCATTGTCCCTTTCACTTTTTACAAAAGGGGATACCCTACAATATAGCCTAAATATATTAAAATCGCCCTTTTCTTCATTGCACGGATTTTTATTCAAATTTTTTAAGTCTGTAGAGTTGATAAAAAATTTTAAAGCCAAAGGAATTCTAACCTATTTTTTTATGCTCTAACCGTTTTTTGGGTCTATTTTATAAAGTTCATTGTTTTAGTTATCGAATATGTTACTTAAACATAAGTATGCTGATGTCATCACGATACATACTTCTGACCTTGAAATAAACATTTTTAACGGAAAGCCAATGTTTTTTTTTAATCGTATACCAAATTTTAGATTAAAATCTCTTTTCATTACAGAGATATTGCAGTTTAAAGAATGCGCGGTAGCGAAAGAAAATCATCCTGGGTCACGTGACTAGACTCGATGAGCTTGGACTCTCTAGCCCAAAAATGACCGAATCCAAAAAGCGACTTAATTTTGCTGCGACTGATTATTTCACTTTCAATAACTTTCCAATAAAGCAAGAGTATAATCTGGAATTTGAAATACAATTATTAAAAAAACATTGGCTTTCCGATAAAAATGTTTATTTCAAGGTCAGAATTATGTATCGTGATGACATCAGCAAATTTATGTTTAAGTAACAATTTCGATGACTAAATGTATATATTTTACAAAATGGACCCAAAAAACGGATAGAGCATGAAAAATTACATTAAAAAACCCATTGTCCCTTTCACTTTTTACAAAAGGGGATACCCTACAATATAGCCTAAATATATTAAAATCGCCCTTTTCTTCATTGCACGGATTTTTATTCAAATTTTTTAAGTCTGTAGAGTTGATAAAAAATTTTAAAGCCAAAGGAATTCTAACCTATTTTTTTATGCTCTAACCGTTTTTTGGGTCTATTTTATAAAGTTCATTGTTTTAGTTATCGAATATGTTACTTAAACATAAGTATGCTGATGTCATCACGATACATACTTCTGACCTTGAAATAAACATTTTTAACGGAAAGCCAATGTTTTTTTTTAATCGTATACCAAATTTTAGATTAAAATCTCTTTTCATTACAGAGATATTGCAGTTTAAAGAATGTGCGGTAGCGAAAGAAAATCATCCTGGGTCACGTGACTAGACTCGATGAGCTTGGACTCTCTAGCCCAAAAATGACCGAATCCAAAAAGCGACTTAATTTTGCTGCGACTGATTATTTCACTTTCAATAACTTTCCAATAAAGCAAGAGTATAATCTGGAATTTGAAATACAATTATTAAAAAAACATTGGCTTTCCGATAAAAATGTTTATTTCAAGGTCAGAATTATGTATCGTGATGACATCAGCAAATTTATGTTTAAGTAACAATTTCGATGACTAATTGTATATATTTTACAAAATGGACCCAAAAAACGGATAGAGCATGAAAAATTACATTAAAAAACCCATTGTCCCTTTCACTTTTTACAAAAGGGGATACCCTACAATATAGCCTAAATATATTAAAATCGCCCTTTTCTTCATTGCACGGATTTTTATTCAAATTTTTTAAGTCTGTAGAGTTGATAAAAAATTTTAAAGCCAAAGGAATTCTAACCTATTTTTTTATGCTCTAACCGTTTTTTGGGTCTATTTTATAAAGTTCATTGTTTTAGTTATCGAATATGTTACTTAAACATAAGTATGCTGATGTCATCACGATACATACTTCTGACCTTGAAATAAACATTTTTAACGGAAAGCCAATGTTTTTTTTTAATCGTATACCAAATTTTAGATTAAAATCTCTTTTCATTACAGAGATATTGCAGTTTAAAGAATGCGCGGTAGCGAAAGAAAATCATCCTGGGTCACGTGACTAGACTCGATGAGCTTGGACTCTCTAGCCCAAAAATGACCGAATCCAAAAAGCGACTTAATTTTGCTGCGACTGATTATTTCACTTTCAATAACTTTCCAATAAAGCAAGAGTATAATCTGGAATTTGAAATACAATTATTAAAAAAACATTGGCTTTCCGATAAAAATGTTTATTTCAAGGTCAGAATTATGTATCGTGATGACATCAGCAAATTTATGTTTAAGTAACAATTTCGATGACTAAATGTATATATTTTACAAAATGGACCCAAAAAACGGATAGAGCATGAAAAATTACATTAAAAAACCCATTGTCCCTTTCACTTTTTACAAAAGGGGATACCCTACAATATAGCCTAAATATATTAAAATCGCCCTTTTCTTCATTGCACGGATTTTTATTCAAATTTTTTAAGTCTGTAGAGTTGATAAAAAATTTTAAAGCCAAAGGAATTCTAACCTATTTTTTTATGCTCTAACCGTTTTTTGGGTTTATTTTATAAAGTTCATTGTTTTAGTTATCGAATATGTTACTTAAACATAAGTATGCTGATGTCATCACGATACATACTTCTGACCTTGAAATAAACATTTTTAACGGAAAGCCAATGTTTTTTTTTAATCGTATACCAAATTTTAGATTAAAATCTCTTTTCATTACAGAGATATTGCAGTTTAAAGAATGTGCGGTAGCGAAAGAAAATCATCCTGGGTCACGTGACTAGACTCGATGAGCTTGGACTCTCTAGCCCAAAAATGACCGAATCCAAAAAGCGACTTAATTTTGCTGCGACTGATTATTTCACTTTCAATAACTTTCCAATAAAGCAAGAGTATAATCTGGAATTTGAAATACAATTATTAAAAAAACATTGGCTTTCCGATAAAAATGTTTATTTCAAGGTCAGAATTATGTATCGTGATGACATCAGCAAATTTATGTTTAAGTAACAATTTCGATGACTAAATGTATATATTTTACAAAATGGACCCAAAAAACAGATAGAGCATGAAAAATTACATTAAAAAACCCATTGTCCCTTTCACTTTTTACAAAAGGGGATACCCTACAATATAGCCTAAATATATTAAAATCGCCCTTTTCTTCATTGCACGGATTTTTATTCAAATTTTTTAAGTCTGTAGAGTTGATAAAAAATTTTAAAGCCAAAGGAATTCTAACCTATTTTTTTATGCTCTAACCGTTTTTTGGGTCTATTTTATAAAGTTCATTGTTTTAGTTATCGAATATGTTACTTAAACATAAGTATGCTGATGTCATCACGATACATACTTCTGACCTTGAAATAAACATTTTTAACGGAAAGCCAATGTTTTTTTTTAATCGTATACCAAATTTTAGATTAAAATCTCTTTTCATTACAGAGATATTGCAGTTTAAAGAATGTGCGGTAGCGAAAGAAAATCATCCTGGGTCACGTGACTAGACTCGATGAGCTTGGACTCTCTAGCCCAAAAATGACCGAATCCAAAAAGCGACTTAATTTTGCTGCGACTGATTATTTCACTTTCAATAACTTTCCAATAAAGCAAGAGTATAATCTGGAATTTGAAATACAATTATTAAAAAAACATTGGCTTTCCGATAAAAATGTTTATTTCAAGGTCAGAATTATGTATCGTGATGACATCAGCAAATTTATGTTTAAGTAACAATTTCGATGACTAAATGTATATATTTTACAAAATGGACCCAAAAAACGGATAGAGCATGAAAAATTACATTAAAAAACCCATTGTCCCTTTCACTTTTTACAAAAGGGGATACCCTACAATATAGCCTAAATATATTAAAATCGCCCTTTTCTTCATTGCACGGATTTTTATTCAAATTTTTTAAGTCTGTAGAGTTGATAAAAAATTTTAAAGCCAAAGGAATTCTAACCTATTTTTTTATGCTCTAACCGTTTTTTGGGTCTATTTTATAAAGTTCATTGTTTTAGTTATCGAATATGTTACTTAAACATAAGTATGCTGATGTCATCACGATACATACTTCTGACCTTGAAATAAACATTTTTAACGGAAAGCCAATGTTTTTTTTTAATCGTATACCAAATTTTAGATTAAAATCTCTTTTCATTACAGAGATATTGCAGTTTAAAGAATGTGCGGTAGCGAAAGAAAATCATCCTGGGTCACGTGACTAGACTCGATGAGCTTGGACTCTCTAGCCCAAAAATGACCGAATCCAAAAAGCGACTTAATTTTGCTGCGACTGATTATTTCACTTTCAATAACTTTCCAATAAAGCAAGAGTATAATCTGGAATTTGAAATACAATTATTAAAAAAACATTGGCTTTCCGATAAAAATGTTTATTTCAAGGTCAGAATTATGTATCGTGATGACATCAGCAAATTTATGTTTAAGTAACAATTTCGATGACTAAATGTATATATTTTACAAAATGGACCCAAAAAACGGATAGAGCATGAAAAATTACATTAAAAAACCCATTGTCCCTTTCACTTTTTACAAAAGGGGATACCCTACAATATAGCCTAAATATATTAAAATCGCCCTTTTCTTCATTGCACGGATTTTTATTCAAATTTTTTAAGTCTGTAGAGTTGATAAAAAATTTTAAAGCCAAAGGAATTCTAACCTATTTTTTTATGCTCTAACCGTTTTTTGGGTCTATTTTATAAAGTTCATTGTTTTAGTTATCGAATATGTTACTTAAACATAAGTATGCTGATGTCATCACGATACATACTTCTGACCTTGAAATAAACATTTTTAACGGAAAGCCAATGTTTTTTTTTAATCGTATACCAAATTTTAGATTAAAATCTCTTTTCATTACAGAGATATTGCAGTTTAAAGAATGCGCGGTAGCGAAAGAAAATCATCCTGGGTCACGTGACTAGACTCGATGAGCTTGGACTCTCTAGCCCAAAAATGACCGAATCCAAAAAGCGACTTAATTTTGCTGCGACTGATTATTTCACTTTCAATAACTTTCCAATAAAGCAAGAGTATAATCTGGAATTTGAAATACAATTATTAAAAAAACATTGGCTTTCCGATAAAAATGTTTATTTCAAGGTCAGAATTATGTATCGTGATGACATCAGCAAATTTATGTTTAAGTAACAATTTCGATGACTAAATGTATATATTTTACAAAATGGACCCAAAAAACGGATAGAGCATGAAAAATTACATTAAAAAACCCATTGTCCCTTTCACTTTTTACAAAAGGGGATACCCTACAATATAGCCTAAATATATTAAAATCGCCCTTTTCTTCATTGCACGGATTTTTATTCAAATTTTTTAAGTCTGTAGAGTTGATAAAAAATTTTAAAGCCAAAGGAATTCTAACCTATTTTTTTATGCTCTAACCGTTTTTTGGGTCTATTTTATAAAGTTCATTGTTTTAGTTATCGAATATGTTACTTAAACATAAGTATGCTGATGTCATCACGATACATACTTCTGACCTTGAAATAAACATTTTTAACGGAAAGCCAATGTTTTTTTTTAATCGTATACCAAATTTTAGATTAAAATCTCTTTTCATTACAGAGATATTGCAGTTTAAAGAATGCGCGGTAGCGAAAGAAAATCATCCTGGGTCACGTGACTAGACTCGATGAGCTTGGACTCTCTAGCCCAAAAATGACCGAATCCAAAAAGCGACTTAATTTTGCTGCGACTGATTATTTCACTTTCAATAACTTTCCAATAAAGCAAGAGTATAATCTGGAATTTGAAATACAATTATTAAAAAAACATTGGCTTTCCGATAAAAATGTTTATTTCAAGGTCAGAATTATGTATCGTGATGACATCAGCAAATTTATGTTTAAGTAACAATTTCGATGACTAAATGTATATATTTTACAAAATGGACCCAAAAAACGGATAGAGCATGAAAAATTACATTAAAAAACCCATTGTCCCTTTCACTTTTTACAAAAGGGGATACCCTACAATATAGCCTAAATATATTAAAATCGCCCTTTTCTTCATTGCACGGATTTTTATTCAAATTTTTTAAGTCTGTAGAGTTGATAAAAAATTTTAAAGCCAAAGGAATTCTAACCTATTTTTTTATGCTCTAACCGTTTTTTGGGTTTATTTTATAAAGTTCATTGTTTTAGTTATCGAATATGTTACTTAAACATAAGTATGCTGATGTCATCACGATACATACTTCTGACCTTGAAATAAACATTTTTAACGGAAAGCCAATGTTTTTTTTTAATCGTATACCAAATTTTAGATTAAAATCTCTTTTCATTACAGAGATATTGCAGTTTAAAGAATGTGCGGTAGCGAAAGAAAATCATCCTGGGTCACGTGACTAGACTCGATGAGCTTGGACTCTCTAGCCCAAAAATGACCGAATCCAAAAAGCGACTTAATTTTGCTGCGACTGATTATTTCACTTTCAATAACTTTCCAATAAAGCAAGAGTATAATCTGGAATTTGAAATACAATTATTAAAAAAACATTGGCTTTCCGATAAAAATGTTTATTTCAAGGTCAGAATTATGTATCGTGATGACATCAGCAAATTTATGTTTAAGTAACAATTTCGATGACTAAATGTATATATTTTACAAAATGGACCCAAAAAACAGATAGAGCATGAAAAATTACATTAAAAAACCCATTGTCCCTTTCACTTTTTACAAAAGGGGATACCCTACAATATAGCCTAAATATATTAAAATCGCCCTTTTCTTCATTGCACGGATTTTTATTCAAATTTTTTAAGTCTGTAGAGTTGATAAAAAATTTTAAAGCCAAAGGAATTCTAACCTATTTTTTTATGCTCTAACCGTTTTTTGGGTCTATTTTATAAAGTTCATTGTTTTAGTTATCGAATATGTTACTTAAACATAAGTATGCTGATGTCATCACGATACATACTTCTGACCTTGAAATAAACATTTTTAACGGAAAGCCAATGTTTTTTTTTAATCGTATACCAAATTTTAGATTAAAATGTCTTTTCATTACAGCGATATTGCAGTTTAAAGAATGCGCGGTAGCGAAAGAAAATCATCCTGGGTCACGTGACTAGACTCGATGAGCTTGGACTCTCTAGCCCAAAAATGACCGAATCCAAAAAGCGACTTAATTTTGCTGCGACTGATTATTTCACTTTCAATAACTTTCCAATAAAGCAAGAGTATAATCTGGAATTTGAAATACAATTATTAAAAAAACATTGGCTTTCCGATAAAAATGTTTATTTCAAGGTCAGAATTATGTATCGTGATGACATCAGCAAATTTATGTTTAAGTAACAATTTCGATGACTAAATGTATATATTTTACAAAATGGACCCAAAAAACAGATAGAGCATGAAAAATTACATTAAAAAACCCATTGTCCCTTTCACTTTTTACAAAAGGGGATACCCTACAATATAGCCTAAAAATATTAAAATCGCCATTTTCTTCATTGCACGGATTTTTATTCAAATTTTTTAAGTCTGCAGAGTTGATAAAAAATTTTAAAGCCAAAGGAATTCTAACCTATTTTTTTATGCTCTAACCGTTTTTTGGGTCTATTTTATAAAGTTCATTGTTTTAGTTATCGAATATGTTACTTAAACATAAGTATGCTGATGTCATCACGATACATACTTCTGACCTTGAAATAAACATTTTTAACGGAAAGCCAATGTTTTTTTTTAATCGTATACCAAATTTTAGATTAAAATCTCTTTTCATTACAGAGATATTGCAGTTTAAAGAATGCGCGGTAGCGAAAGAAAATCATCCTGGGTCACGTGACTAGACTCGATGAGCTTGGACTCTCTAGCCCAAAAATGACCGAATCCAAAAAGCGACTTAATTTTGCTGCGACTGATTATTTCACTTTCAATAACTTTCCAATAAAGCAAGAGTATAATCTGGAATTTGAAATACAATTATTAAAAAAACATTGGCTTTCCGATAAAAATGTTTATTTCAAGGTCAGAATTATGTATCGTGATGACATCAGCAAATTTATGTTTAAGTAACAATTTCGATGACTAAATGTATATATTTTACAAAATGGACCCAAAAAACGGATAGAGCATGAAAAATTACATTAAAAAACCCATTGTCCCTTTCACTTTTTACAAAAGGGGATACCCTACAATATAGCCTAAATATATTAAAATCGCCCTTTTCTTCATTGCACGGATTTTTATTCAAATTTTTTAAGTCTGTAGAGTTGATAAAAAATTTTAAAGCCAAAGGAATTCTAACCTATTTTTTTATGCTCTAACCGTTTTTTGGGTCTATTTTATAAAGTTCATTGTTTTAGTTATCGAATATGTTACTTAAACATAAGTATGCTGATGTCATCACGATACATACTTCTGACCTTGAAATAAACATTTTTAACGGAAAGCCAATGTTTTTTTTTAATCGTATACCAAATTTTAGATTAAAATCTCTTTTTATTACAGAGATATTGCAGTTTAAAGAATGCGCGGTAGCGAAAGAAAATCATCCTGGGTCACGTGACTAGACTCGATGAGCTTGGACTCTCTAGCCCAAAAATGACCGAATCCAAAAAGCGACTTAATTTTGCTGCGACTGATTATTTCACTTTCAATAACTTTCCAATAAAGCAAGAGTATAATCTGGAATTTGAAATACAATTATTAAAAAAACATTGGCTTTCCGATAAAAATGTTTATTTCAAGGTCAGAATTATGTATCGTGATGACATCAGCAAATTTATGTTTAAGTAACAATTTCGATGACTAAATGTATATATTTTACAAAATGGACCCAAAAAACGGATAGAGCATGAAAAATTACATTAAAAAACCCATTGTCCCTTTCACTTTTTACAAAAGGGGATACCCTACAATATAGCCTAAATATATTAAAATCGCCCTTTTCTTCATTGCACGGATTTTTATTCAAATTTTTTAAGTCTGTAGAGTTGATAAAAAATTTTAAAGCCAAAGGAATTCTAACCTATTTTTTTATGCTCTAACCGTTTTTTGGGTCTATTTTATAAAGTTCATTGTTTTAGTTATCGAATATGTTACTTAAACATAAGTATGCTGATGTCATCACGATACATACTTCTGACCTTGAAATAAACATTTTTAACGGAAAGCCAATGTTTTTTTTTAATCGTATACCAAATTTTAGATTAAAATCTCTTTTCATTACAGAGATATTGCAGTTTAAAGAATGCGCGGTAGCGAAAGAAAATCATCCTGGGTCACGTGACTAGACTCGATGAGCTTGGACTCTCTAGCCCAAAAATGACCGAATCCAAAAAGCGACTTAATTTTGCTGCGACTGATTATTTCACTTTCAATAACTTTCCAATAAAGCAAGAGTATAATCTGGAATTTGAAATACAATTATTAAAAAAACATTGGCTTTCCGATAAAAATGTTTATTTCAAGGTCAGAATTATGTATCGTGATGACATCAGCAAATTTATGTTTAAGTAACAATTTCGATGACTAAATGTATATATTTTACAAAATGGACCCAAAAAACGGATAGAGCATGAAAAATTACATTAAAAAACCCATTGTCCCTTTCACTTTTTACAAAAGGGGATACCCTACAATATAGCCTAAATATATTAAAATCGCCCTTTTCTTCATTGCACGGATTTTTATTCAAATTTTTTAAGTCTGTAGAGTTGATAAAAAATTTTAAAGCCAAAGGAATTCTAACCTATTTTTTTATGCTCTAACCGTTTTTTGGGTTTATTTTATAAAGTTCATTGTTTTAGTTATCGAATATGTTACTTAAACATAAGTATGCTGATGTCATCACGATACATACTTCTGACCTTGAAATAAACATTTTTAACGGAAAGCCAATGTTTTTTTTTAATCGTATACCAAATTTTAGATTAAAATCTCTTTTCATTACAGAGATATTGCAGTTTAAAGAATGTGCGGTAGCGAAAGAAAATCATCCTGGGTCACGTGACTAGACTCGATGAGCTTGGACTCTCTAGCCCAAAAATGACCGAATCCAAAAAGCGACTTAATTTTGCTGCGACTGATTATTTCACTTTCAATAACTTTCCAATAAAGCAAGAGTATAATCTGGAATTTGAAATACAATTATTAAAAAAACATTGGCTTTCCGATAAAAATGTTTATTTCAAGGTCAGAATTATGTATCGTGATGACATCAGCAAATTTATGTTTAAGTAACAATTTCGATGACTAAATGTATATATTTTACAAAATGGACCCAAAAAACAGATAGAGCATGAAAAATTACATTAAAAAACCCATTGTCCCTTTCACTTTTTACAAAAGGGGATACCCTACAATATAGCCTAAATATATTAAAATCGCCCTTTTCTTCATTGCACGGATTTTTATTCAAATTTTTTAAGTCTGTAGAGTTGATAAAAAATTTTAAAGCCAAAGGAATTCTAACCTATTTTTTTATGCTCTAACCGTTTTTTGGGTCTATTTTATAAAGTTCATTGTTTTAGTTATCGAATATGTTACTTAAACATAAGTATGCTGATGTCATCACGATACATACTTCTGACCTTGAAATAAACATTTTTAACGGAAAGCCAATGTTTTTTTTTAATCGTATACCAAATTTTAGATTAAAATGTCTTTTCATTACAGCGATATTGCAGTTTAAAGAATGCGCGGTAGCGAAAGAAAATCATCCTGGGTCACGTGACTAGACTCGATGAGCTTGGACTCTCTAGCCCAAAAATGACCGAATCCAAAAAGCGACTTAATTTTGCTGCGACTGATTATTTCACTTTCAATAACTTTCCAATAAAGCAAGAGTATAATCTGGAATTTGAAATACAATTATTAAAAAAACATTGGCTTTCCGATAAAAATGTTTATTTCAAGGTCAGAATTATGTATCGTGATGACATCAGCAAATTTATGTTTAAGTAACAATTTCGATGACTAAATGTATATATTTTACAAAATGGACCCAAAAAACGGATAGAGCATGAAAAATTACATTAAAAAACCCATTGTCCCTTTCACTTTTTACAAAAGGGGATACCCTACAATATAGCCTAAATATATTAAAATCGCCCTTTTCTTCATTGCACGGATTTTTATTCAAATTTTTTAAGTCTGTAGAGTTGATAAAAAATTTTAAAGCCAAAGGAATTCTAACCTATTTTTTTATGCTCTAACCGTTTTTTGGGTCTATTTTATAAAGTTCATTGTTTTAGTTATCGAATATGTTACTTAAACATAAGTATGCTGATGTCATCACGATACATACTTCTGACCTTGAAATAAACATTTTTAACGGAAAGCCAATGTTTTTTTTTAATCGTATACCAAATTTTAGATTAAAATCTCTTTTTATTACAGAGATATTGCAGTTTAAAGAATGCGCGGTAGCGAAAGAAAATCATCCTGGGTCACGTGACTAGACTCGATGAGCTTGGACTCTCTAGCCCAAAAATGACCGAATCCAAAAAGCGACTTAATTTTGCTGCGACTGATTATTTCACTTTCAATAACTTTCCAATAAAGCAAGAGTATAATCTGGAATTTGAAATACAATTATTAAAAAAACATTGGCTTTCCGATAAAAATGTTTATTTCAAGGTCAGAATTATGTATCGTGATGACATCAGCAAATTTATGTTTAAGTAACAATTTCGATGACTAAATGTATATATTTTACAAAATGGACCCAAAAAACGGATAGAGCATGAAAAATTACATTAAAAAACCCATTGTCCCTTTCACTTTTTACAAAAGGGGATACCCTACAATATAGCCTAAATATATTAAAATCGCCCTTTTCTTCATTGCACGGATTTTTATTCAAATTTTTTAAGTCTGTAGAGTTGATAAAAAATTTTAAAGCCAAAGGAATTCTAACCTATTTTTTTATGCTCTAACCGTTTTTTGGGTCTATTTTATAAAGTTCATTGTTTTAGTTATCGAATATGTTACTTAAACATAAGTATGCTGATGTCATCACGATACATACTTCTGACCTTGAAATAAACATTTTTAACGGAAAGCCAATGTTTTTTTTTAATCGTATACCAAATTTTAGATTAAAATCTCTTTTCATTACAGAGATATTGCAGTTTAAAGAATGCGCGGTAGCGAAAGAAAATCATCCTGGGTCACGTGACTAGACTCGATGAGCTTGGACTCTCTAGCCCAAAAATGACCGAATCCAAAAAGCGACTTAATTTTGCTGCGACTGATTATTTCACTTTCAATAACTTTCCAATAAAGCAAGAGTATAATCTGGAATTTGAAATACAATTATTAAAAAAACATTGGCTTTCCGATAAAAATGTTTATTTCAAGGTCAGAATTATGTATCGTGATGACATCAGCAAATTTATGTTTAAGTAACAATTTCGATGACTAAATGTATATATTTTACAAAATGGACCCAAAAAACGGATAGAGCATGAAAAATTACATTAAAAAACCCATTGTCCCTTTCACTTTTTACAAAAGGGGATACCCTACAATATAGCCTAAATATATTAAAATCGCCCTTTTCTTCATTGCACGGATTTTTATTCAAATTTTTTAAGTCTGTAGAGTTGATAAAAAATTTTAAAGCCAAAGGAATTCTAACCTATTTTTTTATGCTCTAACCGTTTTTTGGGTTTATTTTATAAAGTTCATTGTTTTAGTTATCGAATATGTTACTTAAACATAAGTATGCTGATGTCATCACGATACATACTTCTGACCTTGAAATAAACATTTTTAACGGAAAGCCAATGTTTTTTTTTAATCGTATACCAAATTTTAGATTAAAATCTCTTTTCATTACAGAGATATTGCAGTTTAAAGAATGTGCGGTAGCGAAAGAAAATCATCCTGGGTCACGTGACTAGACTCGATGAGCTTGGACTCTCTAGCCCAAAAATGACCGAATCCAAAAAGCGACTTAATTTTGCTGCGACTGATTATTTCACTTTCAATAACTTTCCAATAAAGCAAGAGTATAATCTGGAATTTGAAATACAATTATTAAAAAAACATTGGCTTTCCGATAAAAATGTTTATTTCAAGGTCAGAATTATGTATCGTGATGACATCAGCAAATTTATGTTTAAGTAACAATTTCGATGACTAAATGTATATATTTTACAAAATGGACCCAAAAAACAGATAGAGCATGAAAAATTACATTAAAAAACCCATTGTCCCTTTCACTTTTTACAAAAGGGGATACCCTACAATATAGCCTAAATATATTAAAATCGCCCTTTTCTTCATTGCACGGATTTTTATTCAAATTTTTTAAGTCTGTAGAGTTGATAAAAAATTTTAAAGCCAAAGGAATTCTAACCTATTTTTTTATGCTCTAACCGTTTTTTGGGTCTATTTTATAAAGTTCATTGTTTTAGTTATCAAATATGTTACTTAAACATAAGTATGCTGATGTCATCACGATACATACTTCTGACCTTGAAATAAACATTTTTAACGGAAAGCCAATGTTTTTTTTTAATCGTATACCAAATTTTAGATTAAAATGTCTTTTCATTACAGAGATATTGCAGTTTAAAGAATGCGCGGTAGCGAAAGAAAATCATCCTGGGTCACGTGACTAGACTCGATGAGCTTGGACTCTCTAGCCCAAAAATGACCGAATCCAAAAAGCGACTTAATTTTGCTGCGACTGATTATTTCACTTTCAATAACTTCCCAATAAAGCAAGAGTATAATCTGGAATTTGAAATACAATTATTAAAAAAACATTGGCTTTCCGATAAAAATGTTTTTTTATAAATCTTCATAAATTGTTGCCATTATCATCAGAGGACGTAATTTTTCATAATTAATTATGTATAAAGTTTCTTCTAAAGTTTTAAACACGCTTTTGATACTACGAAAGTAGAGAATGCATAAAATCGACGAACCGAAACTTTACACAATTACGTATAAATTTCTAACCAAAATTTGGTATGAAATACTTCATTATTTTCCGTAATGAAGTATTGATTCTGTTCGAAAATATGTTTATCGCTTGAAAATAGCTAAAATTTAATTATATGCAACTATTAAATCATCTATAACAAATTCAATTGATTTGAAAGTTAATTGGATTAAATTAGCAAAAGTATAATTCGGTCAAATGAACAAAATTATAGTTGATAAATCAAATCAGTATAAAATTGTCTAATTAAACTAATGAACGTTTCAACAATTTTCTAAACCATGCACAGTAAATAATTAGTTCAAATGAATAAAATTATAATTAGATAAAATGAATAAAACTGCAGTCAGGTGAAGTGATTAAAATGAAATTAATAAAATTAGAAATGGTAATTTTTATTTAATTTTGTAAAACATTCTGCAAAAAAAAAACTCATTAGCTACAATTATTATTATATAATAATTGTATTATTTCATATTTTTAATATTACTGAATTTTGATTAAATCAATAATATATTAATTAACTATTAACTCACCTCATCTCTGTATTTTTACAAAACACTACAAATTTTGATTTTGAAAAATAAATTTTAGAGTATTTCTTTTATTTTCAACTGAACGCGACTTAAAATATCGAAAAAAAAAACTTTTATAAAATTTTGAAAACGGAAGAAAATCCTTTGATCTGTGATGCAATCAAGTTGTGTGAGTCTAGATGAAATATTACATTTCATGATCAGATTTCAAGGTCGTATACATATTTCCACTTGAAACAAGTTTGATCTTTACTTTTTAAAAACTACAATACGATTCTGTTCATTCATGCAAATTAAATATATACACTCTAATAAATTTTAATAAATGAAGTTTCATTTATTTATTTTCAATAATATTCCTTTTTTTTAAGAATTATTTCTTTGTTTTTCGAGTAAATTTTTCTTTTTTTTATTTAAATAGCTGGAAGATTTCTCACTTCTTCAGATCTAGAAATCAATTAGAAATTAGGAACCTCGGAAAAAATTATCTCTCAGAAATATAAGTTTTTTATATTTTTTTATTTATAAATACATAATATCGTTTATTTTAACAAATTTCTATTTTAAGCTATAATTAAGGTCACTCTTCACTTTTTCTCACGTGTCAAGGTATTATTTACATTTATTGTGTCAGTTTTTAATTTAAGCTGTGACATAATACTGCAGTACAGCAAACTCGGTGCGAGCAGATTAAATTGCCAATTGATTTTTTAATTTTTTGAATTTCTCATAGCAATTTTTTAACTATGGATCGATAGAGAATATCAGCCAACAAGATTTTAATCAAGCTTTTGAAACCCTAGCTGCTATGCACGCTTGACCTGGAAAATATGCTTTGACACTTGCAGATAAAAACAATTTGTAGATGAAGGAACTCTTAGAATTTAGTTGACTGCTTTTCAAAGATCCCCTTTTATTATTAAATAATTCGAATAAGGACAAAAATTGAAATAAAATAAATTTTTGCATTACTAAACCTGTCAATATCAAATCAATTTATGGCAAATATAATATATTACACGATATATTTTTAGATCTCTTTTTTTTTCATTCTAATGTGACAAATGTTGATTGATGAGTTTTTAATAATATGAAAATTAAATTTCATTTTTCTTTACATAGAACCCATGTTTATTTTTCATACATAAAAATAGTCACGCTATTCTTAATATTTGATATTGTGCGATATAAATATCAAAGTTAAAAAACAAAATTTTTTATTGCGTTTCGAGGTGAAGGCTAAAATATTTTATAAATTAATCGTTCAAAAGCCCATTACATTTATTATTATTAAAAAAAGAAAAAATCTTTTATTTATTTGTTTTTATTATCAACAATTAAAAGTGCCTACAGGATGATTATGATTACAAATACAAAAAATTGAACAAAAGAATAGCGATTTTGCTCTAAGTGTAAAAATAGAAATTCTAAATTTAAAAGTCCTTTTACACAGCTCGACAATTTTTTAAAAACAGTAAAATCAAAAGTGACAAGGGGAACATTTTGTGTTTTTTATTCTTAAGAACGCGTTTGCATGTGTCACATCTTATTTATTTGGCTTGCTTGTTAGCATAAAACTCTTCGTATTCCATGAGCGCCGCCCTAACGTGCAAACCGAAAGGTTCGGAATGACTCAGAAAGAACCTACATTGAGAATAATTTAGGTTGGATAGTAGAAAAACGATTTAGGAATTCATTGTCGCTTTTATTCTTAGTCACGGGTAAATTGTCAGTATTTTACGGTTTGATTTAAAAAATAAAATAACTCAAAAGTCAAATAGTAAACAGTAACGTAAAAAGAAAAAAGAAAAATATCACTGAAAAAGTCAAAGAAACCTGCATAATAAATAAATAAAAACTTCTTAGGACTAAACAATACTTCTTCTAGGAGAAAGTTATTTACGAGTGATTTTTATAACTGTTTTAAAAATTGTAATTACAATAATTTGTCAAATAATCGAGTTATCGTTTTATTAGCAATTCTGTGTAAAAGTTGCCTTTTTCAAAAGCAATTTTAACTTAATTAAAATAAAAGTATGTGAAACTGTATTAATTAGGTTTAATAATAAAATATTACAACCAGTGGACAAAAGTAATGCGTAATGTTGATAGAATAATTAAATAACGTTAAATACAGTAATTTGATTGACTACCCGATAATTAAGTTTGTAATGGAGTTTGTGGGTTGTGCATACACTAAAAGAATTTCGTTATTCAACCTGCAATAAAATATTTTACGATTCAGAAAAAATCGTTAAAGGTCATTGTTGTTACCAGCTTCTGGTTAAAAGGGTTTTAAGAATATTTATAATTATTTTTATATTTCTTTTTTCCCAAAAATTGGCTTAGTTTTCTATGCATAATTTGTGAAAAAGATGTTATATTTCATTTATCGGAATTTCCTTCAATAAATGAAAAGAAATTTTATGGAAATCATTACTCAATTTCTTTTGGCATAAGTAACGAAATTTGAAGACTGACTGTAACGAAATTGAATTTAAATTTCATTTGAAGTGCGTGAATTTGAAAAGCGAAATATGTCAGGGAATGTGTCGAATTTTCAATCCTAATGGGTTAAATGTAGTTATCCCGAAGTTATGTATAGATGCTTGACGAATATATATACAACTTGTACAAAACGACAGGGGGCTTACTTGTATGAATCTTGATTCAAGACGTGAAAAGCATTCGAACTGCATTTCATTATATACGTTATTACTGTTAGATTCAACATGGTAACACGAAATGTCAAATTCAGCTCGTCACTTATATTTTGTAAGTGAGAATGTGCAAAGAAATACTTCATAAATATATTTCTGAAGTATTTTGTCTGCATTTCTATCTATTTATTAACAATCAATTGAAAATTTATCAAAATTTATTTATATCAAAATTATTGATTTAAAATTATTATATATGATATCTGAAAAATTGAGAAAACATTACATGCAATAACAATTTATAATAAAATTTCAACTAATTTAAATGACATTAATTCCTGAATTAATTCATTGCGTAATTTAAATTTAGATAAATTTCGTTTAACAGAAGTTGTAATATATCAAAAGATTTTCATTTTCCAGCATTCAATTAAAATTCATTTATATAATTTTAAACTTTATTTTGTCCAGATTTTAATTAATTCTGATTTTCATTATTTCAGAGTTGGTCTAAATTTAAATCGCAGAGAGAAATCTTTTTTTGTACCAATGCATTTTTTTCATTGGAACAAGTATAAATTATCCTTAGAATGGGACCAATTATTCTTGGATCAAGAATAATTTATTATTGACCGAAGTATATATTTTTGGTTCAGGGACGGCGACTTGTAAATTTTTGCCATCTGCACACTTAATATTGATCGGGGGAAGGGGGGGGGGGGGAGAAGAGAAATAAAACAATATTAAATTACAGAGTTTTTTAATTAGCGTAATTATTGTAAAGCAAAAGTTAAAAATTGAAGGAATTGATTGCAAATGATAACAACAATAATTGAAAATTGAAGAAAATTACGAAAATTTGTTAATTTGAAATAAACAAGACTACTTGAAAAAGGATAAAAATAATTGGTAATTAAAGTTTATTATGAAAATTTAAGAACAAAAGTGAGAAATTATTTATTATTATTTATTATTTATTTGATATAAAAGAAAGTGACTGAAAATCGAGGAACATTACTTAAATACTTGAAAAATACAACTAAAATACATAAACAATAAATAAAAATTGATAGAGCATGAAACAAGTTTTTTAATATTGAAAATTCTGTATTTAGAAAAAGATTTGGAAAACGATGAAAATAATGAAACTGATAAATAAATTAACAAATTTGATGAGTTACGTCCTTCCATTATTTGACATTCCAAATTGACATTAATAATTTGACATTGAAGAAATTAATTGTAATTTGAAGAAAAAAAATACAATTAAAAAAACAAAAATCATATTTTGCAAAAATAATTGAAAAATGACGAAAGAAATTGAAAGTTAATTAACAAATAATGAAACTAATTTGATATTGAAAGAAATAATTAAAACTGAAAAGGTTTTATTTGAAAAAATTAAAGAAGATAATTGAAACTTGCGGAAATTTTGAATTTAAAATTTAGGGGAAAAATTAAAAAATAATGATAATTATTATAATCATTCAAGAAAATTTTTGAAAAATGATCAAAATAGTTGAAATTTGTAGATATTAATTGCAATTTTAGAAAAATCATTTTAAAAAATACAGAATGTTTCTGAAGTAAAAGAAAGTGCCTTATAACAGAATGATTTCAAGAATTTTAAATTCAGGAAAATAATTACAACATTATAGAAATAACCGAAAATTTATTGAAGAAAATAATGGAAATTTGAGATAAATAATTAAAATTTTCGGAATTAATCAACAAATATTCAAAATAATATAAAAATTGTGAAAATAATTGCAAATGAAAAATAAAAAATAATTAAAAATTGACGAAGTAATTGAAATTTGAGTAAAATAATTAAAGAATGATTGAAACATTAAAAAGTGGATGTAATTACTTAGATTTGAGATAATTAATATAAATTTAGGAAATTAATTCAAAAATAATTAATATATCTAATTAAAAGGTGGAGAAAATAATTACAAAAGTTTTAAGAAATCGAAAATAGAAAACAAGTAATTGTAATATAAAATAAATAATTGGAAATTTAGGGATTTAATTGAGGAATAGTGAAAATAATGAAAAATTGGAAAAATTAATTGCAAATCATAACCACAATAATTGAAAATTGAAGAAAATTATTAAAATTCGAGAAAAATATTTTAAAATCCAGGGAAGTAATTATGAATAATAATGGAAATAATAACAAATTCAAAAAAATATTTGCAAAGTAATAAAATAATTAAAAATTGAAGAAAATAATTTTAATTTGTAAAAAATAATTGAGAAAATTACAACATAAATTTGTAATAAAAGAAAATTATTGCAGAATGATAAAAATAATTTTAAATTGAAAAAATAACTGAAATTAGAAATAAATAATAATAAAAAAATTAGAAAACGAATTAAAAAATAATTGAAAATGACAAAAAGTAATTGAAAAATAATAGTAATAATTAAAAATTGAAGAAAGAAATGGAAATTTAAGATAAATAATTAAACTTTTTGGAACTAATCACTAAGTATTCAAACTAGTATACAATTTTTGAAACTTATTGCAAATTAAAAAAAAATAATTAAAAATTGACGAAAGTATTTGAAATTTGAGAAAATAAATAATAATTGCAGAAAGATAAAAAAAAAATGAAAGTTAAAAAACATAATTGAAAATTTAAGAATTTAATTGAGGAATGAAGTTTGAGAATTATTAAAAGTTGAAAAAGTTGATTGCAAAATAATAACAATAATAATTGAAAATTGAAGAAAATTATTAGAATTTAAGAAAAATATTTTAAAAACTTGAAAATTATATTTGAAGAATATTGAAAGTAATAAAAAATTCGAGAAAATATTTGCAAAGTAATAAAAATAATTAAAAATTGAAGAAAATAATTTGAGTTTGTTAAAAATAATTGAAAAAATTACAACATATATTTTTAATAAAAGAAAATACTTGCAGCATGAGGAAAATAATTGTAAATTAAAAAAATAACTAGAATTTGAGATAATTAATTTAAAAAATTTAAAAATTAATGAAAAAAGAATTAAAAATGACAAGAAGTTATTGAAAATCAATTGAAAAATAAATATAATAAAAAAAATAATTGATAAAAATAATTGTAAATTGAAGAAAATAATAAAAATTTGTAAAAAATTATTAAAAGAATTTCAGAATATATTTGAGATAAACAAGACTACCATTACAATTATATATTATAACTCTTCTAACTTCAATTAATTTGAAATTCCATTAATTAAAAATTTAATTAGTCCACTCTTTGAGAATAATAAATTTAAAAATATTTAAATATTTTTTCTATTTTTAACAATTATTTTCTATTATGGTTTCAATTATTTGTTACAATTTTCATCTATTTTTATCATTTTGCAAAAACTGTCTTCAATTTCTATTTCTTATGAATTTTCACTATTTTCCAATTTTCCACTAAACTTTAAATTCAAAAGTTAATTATTCTTTAACTAAGTATAATTATTGATGATCCAAGAATAATTATAAGTGATCTAAAAATTATTTTTCTTGGTTCAAGAAAGATTATTCTTAAAATCATATTTTTATTTTTGGCAAAAGAAATCTTCTCTCATTGATCATCGTATATTTTAAATGTTCTTTAAAATTATTCCAATTTTATTGTTTCCAAGATCAATTCTTATATCATTAGAATAAAATTTCATAAGCTTCTAATTTCAATACAACTTTTTCCTTCTGTTTCGTCATTATTTTGATTATTATTGGAATACTGGCTGCTGTTTGTTTTTATAATTATAGATGAAAATCTTCACATTATAATTGAAAATCTTATAATAATTATATTATAATTATAATAAAAATACTCTTTTATTTTAGCGTTATTAAATTTTTTAATATCACTCCGTAGATGAGTTAAAAACGTCTCTTAATATGTCATCAGCAAGTTTTATAAAAGAAAAAAATTACAAAGCATTTTTAGCCTTACAACCGAGAATTTAAAAAAGCTGTAAATTTTAATATTTTATTTTCTAGTCACTTTTTAATTACTGCTTGAAGGACAATTTGGACTGGTTACATTTTTATTGCAATTAAAATTCCTTTTAAATTAAAATAGTTTAGAAACATGGGGAGAGTATTTTTATTTTTAAATAAATACTTTTGTATGCAAGAATTCTCGTTAAATTTGAAACAGTTTTGAGGGGAAAAAATCCTTAACTTTTTTATATTAAAACTGTTCGCTTATACATAAATTTCATTAAATATGATCGACAAAATTATCTTTTGTAATTTTAATTATTGTATTTTTATCTCCAATTAGCATTTCGTTCCACAATAGACAAACCTAGAAGATCCACTGATAACTTTGATTTACTGTTTCTTTGTAGTTCCACATTATCTCAAAGGAGAGTACTTGAAACTTGAGAGCGTTTGATACACTCTTGTTTCTCGTTTTAATTACACTATTTCATTAAATTATTGTTATTTCTTTGTCACATAATACTTCCTGGTTAAAAATACCTTTGCTTCTACAGTAGTTTTTATGCTTAACATTTTCTTGATTTCATAATCTATAAAAATCTGATAAAAGCAGTATGTAAAAAGTTTAAAAATTAAGAAAAGTCGCCAAAAGTTTTCAAGAAAATAAGAAATAATTTTTATTTTTTAGGATATTAATTTCAAACTTTGGAAACAGCTCCCTTAATAATATAGGAAAAACTTTGTCGTGATTACTTTTTACAGCATGAAAATTTTCTCGATAATTTGTCGACAAGAAAATAAGAAAACGAATTTTTTGCTTTTCTTAATTTACGATATTGAGTTAACAAAAAAATCTTTAATGAAAAAAAGTTGCATATTTTTATTCTCTATAAGATATTGTTTTTCGAAAAAATTTAAGCTAACTGTCTCTTTTCAGTATAATCGAAAACAAAAGTTTTTTTTTTTTTACAGATAAATGCAAATATCTTATATACTTAGAAATATAAAACAGATTTCGGGTTTTTTTTTCGTATTGTTACGCAAATCAAATTTTATATTAATAGATAATCAATAATTGTTTAGAACAGTGCGCAATACAAATTGTTTAATACAATATATTCCGGATTAAGATAATCTACTTTTATATGTAATAATTCAAAGATAATCCCGAATGAAACTGTTGTACAATTGGATTATTTTAAATCCTTTTTTGAAAAGGAAAGGATAATAACTCATTGTAATTAATCAGCAGGACATGCATTAAAAAACAGAACATCATGTAAAAAATATAGTATTGATTAAAGCAACAAATTTTTATTATTTTAATAATGAAATAAATTGGATTATTTTATGTGATATGACTTTTTCCTTAAATTAGATTATTTTGAAATTTGTCCTCTTTTTTTAAATTAACTTTTTTAAGTGATGAGAGTTAATTACAATGATATATATCATGCCACTTTGGGTCGGGTTTTAGATGATAATAATCCGTTTAGTCGAAAGTTTACGAAGTGCTGATACTCATGAATTAAATTCTTGGGGCCAACTATCAGAAGAACGATTCTCTCTTAGAACATCTTGTGTCGTTTCGCGAGATTAAACGAAAATGGCAGAGCTAATTTTATCATGACATTCACTAACGCCTCTCATCGTGCACTTTAGGCTGTAAGTTCTGTTCTTGAACCTGACCTCAAGGCACTTAACACTTGCACAGATGAACTTTAATTTTCAAACGAAAAGTCACGAATTTCACTTAATCGTGATTGATTTGACACAAAATATCAAACACTTTTAGTAAAAGAAAAATAAAATTAATCTCAAGGGCTGGAATTCTGATAAGTGACTAACATTAAAAAAGGATAAAGTGTAACTCTTTATTTATTGAAACAAAATAAAATGCTTTTTACCAGATTTATTGTAAAGAAAATTTAAAAAATTTCTGTGTTGGCACGTTCTTTGATATGATGTGTAGAAACTAATAAAAGGAACATTCTATTTCAAATCGTCCCGCTTAAAAAAAAAAGATAGCAAAAAAGGTTTTTCTCAAATAAAATTAATTTAATGAAAATTAAATCATTGATAATATGTTATGTACTATTTTGAAAGACAATTTAATGGTCGTTAAAATTTTTAAAAAATCTTATTTCATGAAGAAATTCCTATTTGAATTCTAAAACTCTTGACATCTTAAAACACCCCTTCTCAATAAGGTTTTATAGTTTCTAATTCCTTTGAGTTTATTATGGACACTAGCAACATTAAAGCAACAAATTTTCTATTGTTGTTGGTAATTTAAAACTATAAAATTTTGTAAATTCAAATAGTGAAAATTACGAATTTGATGAATATATCTGAGAAAGACGAAAATAATTGACAGTTGCAAACAAAATTCGAAAAATGGCTATATAATTACATAATTGAAGAAAACAGTTTAAAAAATTAAACAATAAATATTAAATTTAAACAAAATAGTTGAAACATTATAGAAATAACTGTTGTAAATAATTGCAAATTAGACAGCTGTATTGAAAATCGAAAAAAATAATTGAAATTGAGGAAAGTAATAAAATATTGAGGAAACAAATTGGAAATGTAAGAAATAAATTGAAAATTTAGGAATTAAATTAAAATTGAAAAAGTAATTGATAATTGATAAAAAAAATTGCAAAATGACGAAAATAATTGACAATTGAAAACAAAATTTGAAAAATGGCGAAAATAATTACACAATTGAAAAGAATAGTTTTAAAAATTAAACAATAAATATCAAATTTAAACAAAATAATTAAAAATTATAAGAATTAAGTACTGTTGGAAATAATTGCAAATTGAACAACTGGATTGAAAATCGAAAAAAGTAATTAAAATTGAAGAAAATTATCAAAAAATGAGGAAATAAATTGAAAATTTAAGAATCAAATTAAAGTTCGAAAAAATAATTGATAATTGAACAAAATTATGAAATGATGAAAAGAATTGACAATGGACAACAAAATTCAAAAAATGGCTAGATTAATACACACAAAATGATTTAAAAAATCAAAAAATAATTATAAAATATTAGGATAATTATTAAAAACTGAAAAAATTGCAGGAAATAATTGAAAAATGCGGAAAATAATTAATAATTGAAGGAAATAGTTGAAAAATTGAAGAAAATATCAAATATGTAAAAAATTACGAAAATTATTGTCAATTGAAAACAAAATTCAAAAAATGACTAGATTAATAGACAATTGAAAAAAATAATTGTAAAAATTGAACAAGAAATATTAAATTATAAGAAAATAATTGCAAATTGAAAAATTAAGAAAATTATAGGAATAATTGTTGAAAATAATTGCACTTTTAACAACTGGATTGAAAATAGAAAAAATAATTTAAATTAAAAAAAAATAATTAAAAATTGAAGAAAATAAAAAAAATTGAGGAATTGAATTGAAATTTATGGATATACATTTTTGAAAAAAAGTATTTAAAAAAAACCGAGAATTAATGAATGTAGAAGAAAACGATTGAAAACTGAAGAATGGAAATAAAAATTAAAGAATAGAATTAAAAAAAAAGAAAATAATTAAACAATTGTATTTAAAATTAAAGAAACTTCATGATAAATGCAAAAAAATAATAGAAAAAGGCGATAATTTTTTAAAATTAAAGAAAATAATTGGAAATTGAAAAGTGGAATTTAAATAAATAGTTCTAGAATTGAATAATTGAATTAAAATTTTAAAACAAAAAAGAATAATTGAAAAAATAGAAAATACGAGAATTATTGAATATTAAGGAATTAAATAAAAATAGATGAAAATAACTGAAAAATAAAGAAAATATTTGAGAATTGATGAACGTAATTAAAAATGGAAGAAATAAATTGGAAATTAAACAATTAAATGGAAATTTTAAGAAAACAATTGACAATCAAAAGAAAAATTACAATATGACGAAAATAATTAACAATTGAAAAAAATAATTTGAAAAATGGTTAGAATAGTCGACATTCGTACAAAAAATTCTAATTAATGAATATTCATAAAATTAAAGGAGAATAAAAAATTGCCAATTGAAAACTGAGGAATACTATGGAGTAAATTGTAGAAAATAAATAAAAATTAAAGGAAATAATTGGAAATTGAAGAATTGTATTGAAAGAAAATAATTAATAAATGAGAAAATGCGAGAATTAATAAATTTTAAGGAATTAATTAAAAATCAATCAAATTAAATGAAAATTACAGAAAATTGTTAAGAATTGAAGAAATAAATGAGGAATCAAATAATGAAATGGAATTTTCAAGAAAATAATTGATGATTAAATGGAATTTTAAAGAAAATAATTCATAATGAAAAGAAAATTTGAAAATTGGTGAGAATAATCGGTATGTGTACAAACAAAAATTATAATTAATGAATACTCATAAAATTAAAAAAAAATAATAGATTGCCAATTGAAAACTGATAAAAATAATGGAAAAAATTGTAAAAAATAAATGAAAATTAAACAAATCAATTGGAAATTGAAGAATTGTATTGAAATACAAATATTTCAAAAAAATATTTGATAATTGAGAAAATGCGAGAATTATTTAATTTTAAATAAAATAATTGAAAAACGAAAAATGCAATTGTAAATTAAAAAAAATACCTGAAAGAAATAAATTGAAGATTAAAGATTTAAATTAAAATTTTAGAAAAATAGTTGAAAGAAAAATTACAAAATGACTGAAATAATTAAATGGCGAAGAAAATAATTGACAATTAAAAGAAAAATTCGAAAAGTGTGGAGAATAATCGACAACAGAGCAAAATAATTGCAAAAAATTAAAGAATAGTTATAAAATTGAGAGAGAATAATTGTATATTGAAGACTGTTGATAATTATAGAAAAAGTTATAGATTTATTTATTAATGAAATTAAAATTATTTGAACTGATAGTTATAAATTTTAATCAATTGAATTGAATTTTTTCTAAAAATTATCTGATTTAAAACAAAAAATAACTATGTGTCAAACTTCAGTTGTGTATAGAATGAAAGAATGAATGAAAAAATGACAATCAAATTCGACTCTGACTTAGGTAAATTCAACTTCACTTTATGTCAGATTTTTTAAAAACAAATATTTTATATTACTTTTATCCATAAAAATGTCAGGTTATGTTTACTTTTTCAATTTTTATTTTATTTTTACTAGTTTCTACTTATCTTATGGAAAATGCCAACAGAATAATTTAAAATTTTTTTTACAATAAATTTTGTAAGATATTTTATTTTGTTTCAATAAATAAATAAGAGTTACACTTTTCAATGTTAGTCACTTATTAGAATCCCGGCCCGGTAAAATGGAAATCTTTTTATATAGTTTTCTCTATCTTCTTATTCATTTTATTATTTAATTCTTTATATACTTAATTTAACGCCCAACAAGGACAATGATTTAACAAAAAATAAACAGAAATTAATGTTTCGGAGCCGAAATTCGACATCGTGCTCCTAAGAAAGGTACCTAAGAAGCAAAAAATCGATTTTTGGATTATGATTGATTAAACTTTATTAAAGGTTCCTTTTTCATTATCAAAAGTCAGAAAATGTTTTTAATGAATATTTTTCAAGTTATGACATTCTTAGTTACCTGTTTTTCGGAGCGCGTCACATAGGGTAAATGTACCAATTACTACGAATGCTCCAATTACTACGAATCAGCCTAAAATAGTGGAATAAAAATTTGTTTGAATAAATAATGCATTACAAACTAATATTTTATAATTTTAATGTATTAAGAACCTTATTATTGCTGAAAACTTCTGGAAAATTTTTTTTAATTTATTTAAAATTGCTTTAAAAGTTACTACTCAGCATCACAACACAGAATTTTGCTTTCAGTAGGTTGAAAGTCCTTTTTGATATTTAGTTATTTGAATATATTTGAGACAGAAACATTTAAAGTAAAGTTATTTCCAGATAAAGTAAATATTGTAATATTTAAAAACGTTACCAATTTTTAATATTTTTAATATTTTCATTATTTATTTTTAAATGTAGTAATGTGTACAGCATTTTATGCGCACGCATCTATTACGACAATACAAACAAAGTTGATTGACCTAACCTACAAATATATTTTGAATAATGACAACTGTTAATGAGCACTGTGAGTTAATATTAGTTTAGATATAAGTGCTTTTAGTGAAAGAAAAGATGCCAAAAAAAGATATTATTTCTAAGTAAAAGTGGTCAATTAAAACGAGAGCATCAAAAAAAGCTGCAAGAAATTAAAGAAAAAACCAAAAAATCGAAGAAGCAGTACCTAATGAAAAGAAAATAGAAGGGGGAAATCGAGAAAAAAATTAAAGATCTCCAAAAAAAAAAAAACACGAAACATTAATTTAATACGTATATTAATATATATTTGATTTAAACTTTGCTCAAACAGAACCTATTTGTTCTTTTTTGTGATTCTACAAAGTGATTTTAAACTTTATTCTACATTATTCTATTTCAATATAAAATTAGTTTAGAGAAATATAAATGTTGATAAATAAATAATAAAAACTATTGATTTATAAAAAAAAATTTTCCCCGAATAATTTGCATATTAATAGCGAAAATCAAAATTTTTAATTAAACCATCTCGTAGTAATACCAACATTGTATTTATTTTTTAAATTGCCTTTTTTAAATATTAATAGGCATTTACCAATGATATACGTCGATTTTTTCAATGTTAATAATGCTCAAATATTTATTATAAAAAATTCAAGGATGAATTTTTAGCTTAAACTATTAAAACGTAGGTTTAAAAACGACGATTTTGAAAACTCGTAGTAGATGGTACATTTACCCTACGTTAGAAAATTTATCATATTTATTTATCATAAAATTATTAATTTTAATTATTTTTATTTTATTTTATTTTATATTTTTTTTTAGTTTTGTTCTTAATGGCTTTGTGCTGTTATTTCAACGAGGTATAGTTAAAGTCTTAACGCCTTTAAATAATTGGTAATCTGAGATTGAAAAGTATCCCACCTGGGAAATTGAGTATGAATTAGAGTGAACGTGACATGAACTGGTTTGACTTTTTGCCCTTTGATCTATTAGTCGAAAGCACACAACGCAGGACTTTTTTAAGTACCTGGGGTTGGGAACAAGGGGTTGAAAGAATAAAGTGTCGGTAAGAGGAATATACTTGCATGTACAACTCCCTGATTTCACTACTATATGAAAAGAGAAGTCTTAATTTTCAAGCGTCGTTGGTTATCCTCTTCTAAATACAAAAAAGGCATCTCTTAATATTGAGACAAAACGAAAGTTATTATATAAATTAAAATTAGAGGTTAATAAAAAATTAATAGAAAGAAGTATTTACTTGTTCTTTATAATACCTAGATACATATAAGAATGAAGACAAGATTATATTATGTTCTTTAATTTAATTAAAAAATCCGAAAGTAAAATTCGGTGCTTTATTCCTATTATTAAACAGAAAATCTGCTGTGACAGCTATTTTCTATTTTATTTTATTAGTATTATAAGAAAACTATATTTTATTGACATACTCTCAATCACTATAAAAAAATATCCAGGAAATTGTATCTCAGAAATTTTTTAAGACAATTGAATACATTTTTAAATTATCTTACATTATCAGATTAATGACTGGTCAGTATAGATACTTCTGAAGTTATTATCTTTCAAAACCCAACGACCTTGAAAAGAGTATCCTTTGTCTGGATTTTGTTACTTGGAAGATAAAAGTCAAGAAGTTGTTCTTGAAAACTCTCAAAGCTTCTCTTTCTTTAAGTAGCTCTTTGATTCTGCTTTTATGTTCGAGCTGCCTCGATTTCACTCACTTTTCACAACGGAAATTAACCAATTCCTATTTTTGTTAATTGTTCTATGTTCTTCAATTAATTTATTTTGTTTTATTTACTTTTCGGTATTTGTGTTAAATGCTACATTTTTAATTATAGTTTTTTAACTGTTTCGAGTTAAAAAAATTTTTACCTGCAAAATGGGATTGTTTTTATGTTGTCTTATCTGGGACTTATAATTTTAAAAATAAAATCCTTTTAACCTGTTTTACTCAAATGCAAAAGAACTCAAAATAATTATAAATATTAAAATTTCCACCGAGACGAAAATGATAAACTGTCAGGATTAAAGATGTGAATGTATCGAATGATTATATAGACTGAGATTAAGAAGGGTTGTCAGCGTTGTTCAAAGAAAGTTTTTGACCTTCTTTCGAAACAATAGGTTTTGTATATTCATCAGTACTTATAAAAAGCTTTTCTAATGCATTTACAATGTCACAGTAAAAAACGTTGTATCGGACTTTAAATACTTTTCTTATGATGAATTTAAGTTAGTTTATTAAATTTAGTTTTTATACGGGAAAATTTTTGGGGTCGACTACATAAGCTGAAACTCATTAAGCTAATTAAATTAAAAGCAAATGTAAACGAGCTTACTTCTCTTTTCCGGCAGTATATATTTTAAGTGCAGGAATAAAGGCGTAAGAACGTACGGCTGAAGCAAAAAGTCGAGAGATGTCTAAACATAGTTGGGGCAAACCCAGATTTCTCTACATCCGCTGATGGTTAAAGTGAAGAACTTGGAGCGAGAAATGCGAATTAGCCAAGTTTCGTTATAGGGGGATGTATAGACAGCAGGACATACAGAAAGCCTTTCTTAGTTCTATAATTAACCGCACCAGGATTCAAACTTTTCACGTGTTGAATTTTATTTCTATTATTACCACAAGTCAAGTCTTTATTGTAAATTGAAACGAATACATTTTTAAAGCAATTTTTCTATTTATTTTATTTCCTCAATATTTGCTGGCTTTAAAACTTTCTACCAAACTGTGTTTAAAAAGAGTTTCAAACTGGACTTTTAGTTAGAGTTTTTAATTAATTTTCACCTCGACTGGGAAGTATTTTATTAAAGATTTTTAAATCATACTTTAGCAAAGATTTCTACACCTTGAATCAAAAAAAAAATAGCATCTGATTAATAACACAAGAGTTAATTGGAGAAGTTATTTAAACAAACTAATTGTAAATACAAAAAAACAGAAAAATTTATAAACTTTATAATGTCAATCTATTCGTGTCAAACAAATAATATGATTTTTATATTCATTAAGGGCATGTGATGGATTATGACGTCACTGGTATAAGCAAAATTTGTCCGTAACTTTTCTCTTAAAATATTGAATATTTTTTTTATGAAACTTGGTAGAATTACTTAAAATATCATTAGGAAAGTCTCTCAGACCCGAGTTTGTTTGACTTTTGTCTCAAAATTGATTTTTATAAAAGTTTGCATTTTTTCGAAAATTTACCAAAATTAATTTTGGGACAAAATTTAAACAAATTCCGGTCTGAGAGACCTAAAACAATTTTTTTTTCGATAAGAAAAAATGTTAAAAAAAATTTGGTTGGGTATTTTTAAAAATCCCTGTGTACAAATTGAGATATTTATGAGTCTTATAAGCCATATTAATTTTATTGAAATCAGTTGAAGCGTTTTCGAGATATCCTAACAATAAAAAAGTTATACACAGACTCAAAGACATATATATACACACACACACACACACACACACATACATACATACATACATCTGGATATTTGCTTAAAAATGAAAATTTACGCTTCTTAGATGAAAATGAATCAATTTTGGCTAGTTTTGGAAAATCAAAAATTTTAACGATCACAAAGCTTTCTCTACGAAGAAGTAAAATTATTTACATTGCAATAACGAAAAAAAAAGAACAATTTATTTTAAAAATTGGAAACTGAAACAAATAGTATATTGGAGACAATAATTAAAAATATTGATATCCTAAATAACTGAAATTTACCTTAATAATTAGAAATTTAAGTAGTCAACTAAAAAAATAAGAAAACAATTCAAAGTACGATTTTAATGAAAAAAACACTCAAATTAATTGATAACATTAAAAATAAAATAGTTATTTAAAAAAAAATTAGATAGTAACGTAAAATAATTGAAAATTAAAAGTGTTAATAAATTAAAAAGTAAAAACAATTGTAATATTGAAAAAAATTCAAAATCGAACAAAACTTTAAATTGGTGAAAATTATGTACATTTTGTGGACATTTCGCTTCCATGTAAGCAAAAAATTTTGAATTGAAGAAAATAATTGAAACTTGTGGAAATTTGAATTTAAAATTTAGGGAAAAAATTAAAAATTATTAATGAAAATTATTAAAGAAAATTTTGGAAAAATGATAAAAATAGTTTAAATTTGTAGATATTAATTGCAATTTTAGACAAATAATTTTAAAAAATACAGAATATTTGTTAAGTAATAGAAAATACCTTATTACAGAATGATTTCAAGAATTTTAAATTCAGGAAAATAATTACAACATTATAGAAATAATCGAAAATTTATTGATGAAAATAATGGCAAATTGAGATAAATAATTAAAATTTTCGAAATTAATCAACAAATATTCAAAATAATATAAAAATTGTGAAAATAATTTCAAATGAGAAAAAAAATTAAAAATTGACCAAGTAATTGAAATTTGAGACAAATAATTAAAGAATGGTTAATACATTAAAAAGTGGATCCAATAAAATCGAGAAAATATTTGCAAAGCAATAAAATAATTAAAAATTGAAGAAAAGAATTTTAGTTTGTGAAAAATAATTGAGAAATTTACAACATAAATTTGTAATAAATGGAAATTATTGCAGAATGAATAAAGTAATTTTAAATTGAAAAAATAACTGGAATTAGAAATAAATGATATAAAAAAAAATTAGAAAATGAATTAGAAAATAATTGAAAATGACAAAAAGTAATTGAAAAACAATAGAAATAATTGAAAATTGAAGAAAGTAATGGAAATTTCAGATAAATAATTGAAGTTTTTGGAATTAATCAACAAATATTCAAAATAATATGAAATTTGTAAAAATCATTGCAAATTAAAAAAAAAAATAATTAAAAATTGACGAAAGTATTTAAAATTTGAGAAAAATAATTGAAGAATGATAAAAACATTAAAAGTGGCTACAGTAACTTAGATTTGAGATAATAAATAAAAATTTAGGAAATTAATTCATTAATAATTATCATATTCTAATTAAAAGGTGGAGAAAATAATTGCAAAAAGATAAAAGAAAATGAAAGTTGAAAAAATAATTGAAAATTTAGGAATGTAATTGAGGATTAAAGTTTGAGAATAAATAAGAATTGAAGAATTCATTTGCAAAATAATAACAATAATAATTGAAAATTAAAGAAGATTATTAAAATTAGAGAAAAATATTTTAAAATCTAGGAAATTAATTGAAATGTAATTAATGGAAGTAATATTGAGAAAAATACATGAATATCATAAAAATTAATTGAAAAAAATGAGAATAACTAACAATTGGATAAAACAATTAAAGAGAACTAAAAATAAATTAAATTTACGATAATCAATCAAAAAAAAGTGGAAATTAAACAAAAATAAAATTAATTAAAAATTGAAGAAAGTAATTGCAATTTTAGAAAAGTACTTATAAATCTTAGAAAATAATTACTGATCGAGAAAAATAATTAAAAAATGATAAAATTAATTCAAAATTGAAAAAAATAATTGAAATATAATAAAAATAATTTAAATATGAAAAATTGCTAACAGTATATAAAATTTTAGGGAAATAGTTGAAAAAATCGTAGAACATATATTTAAAGAAAGACAATAATTACAAAATTACTTAAAAATGTTTAATTAAAGAAAATAATTATAAAATTGCAGAAATAATCGTAAATTGATGAAAATAAATAACATTTTAGAAGAATACTAAAAAATCTTAGAAAATAATTTTAGAAAATGATAATAATAATTGACAATCGAGGAAAATAATCGAAAAATGATAAAATTAATACAAAATTGAAAAAAATAAAGTGAAATATGACAAAAATAATTTAAGATTGAGAAAAAAAATTGAAATCTGATAAAAATAATTTTAATATGAAACATTGCAATCAGTAAATAAAATTTAAGGGAGATAATTGAAAAAACCATAAAATATATGTTTAAAGAAATATAATAATTACAAAATTATTTATTTTACTTAAAGAGAATTATTAAAAAAATAGCAGAAATAATCGTAATTTGATGAAAATAATTAACATTTTAGAAGAATCTTTAAAAATCTTAAAAAATAATTTTAGGAAATGTGAATATGAATAATTGAAAAACCCGTAAAATATATGTTTAAAAAAATAAGATAATTACAAAATTATTAATTTTAATATAAGAGAATTATTAAAAAAATCTCAGAAAGAATGGAAAATTGATGAAAATAATTGCAATTTCAGATAAATAATTGAAATTTTTTTAAGTTATGCCAAAATAGTGAATATAATTAAAAATTGAAGAAAATAATTTTAGATTGTAAAAAAATAATTGAAAAAATTACAACATATATTTGTAATAACACCTACACCTACACATATTGGCTCCTATTGATCGACAATTTTCTAATTTTATAAACTATGGAGAGCGATCAAACTCTTACAAAAGACAATAATTGCAGAATGATGAAAATACTTGCAAATTGAAAAAAAGCAGAATTTGAGATAAATAATAAAAAAAGATTAGAAAATTAATCTAAAAATAACTGAAATTGACAAAAAGTAATTGAAAAATAAATTTTAAAGATGAATAATTGATAGAAATAAATGTAAATTAAAGAAAATAATAAAAATTTGTAAAAATAATTGAAAGAATTTCAAAATATATTTGAGGTAAACAATACTACAATTACAATTATTATATATTATAATTCTTCTAACTTTTATTAATTTGAAATTCCATTGATTAAAAATGTTATTAATCCACGCTTGAGAATAATAAATTTAAAAATATTTCTTCAATTTTTAACAATTCTTTTTTATTATGATTTCAATTACTTGCTACCATTTTCATCTATTTTTATAATTTTTCAAAAATTTTCATCAATTTCTAATGAATTTTCATTATTTTTTAATTTTCCCCTACACTGAGAAAATAAGTTGACTAAATACAACCAATTTTTGATTAAATTTAGCAGAGAGAGATTGTTGATATAGCACCTGCAAAGCAATTGACTGATTTTAGCAGAGCATATGCTCCGGTATCCTAGAAGTTTGATTGTCATCGCCGGTGTTTTGTTTGTTTTGTCCCGAAGAACCCTAACCTAGAAATAAAGCTGCTTGGCTAGAGGCTTATTTTCTCAGTGTAATAAACTGTAAAAATTCAAAAATTCTGCAAGTTTCAATAATTTTCTTTAATTTTTTCAAATAAAACTTTTTCATAATTGATGTCTTGAATATCAAATTAGTTTAATTATTTATTAATTAATTTTCAATTACTTTCGTCCTTTTGCTTTCTCATAGAAGAAGCTTTGTAATCGTTAAGATTTTCGATTTTCCAAAAATAGTCTTAATCGACTCATTTTCATGTAAAAAGAGAAAATTTTTATTTTTAAGCAAACATCCATATGTGTGTGTGTGTGTGTGTGTATGTGTGGGGGTTTGTGAGTGTGTATATGTGTGTTTGAAATTTTCTTTGTCGCCAGGGTATTTCGAGAACGCTTCAACAGATTTCAATAAAATTTGGATGAATGAATATCTAAGTCTGGACACAGGGATTTTTGAAAATACCAAATCAAAATTTTGTAAACACCTTTTTTAATCGAAAAAAAATTGTTTTTTGACAAAAAAAAAATCCCATGCTAAAAATATAACTTAATGAATACAAAAATTATATTCCTTGTCTCAAAACGAATCGATTGACCTATATAACTTTTTTATAATTGATCAAAAATTCGTAAAATAATTAATGTTTTTTCATTTTTTGCATTTAAAATTCTTTTTTTTAATAACTTCTCCAATTAACTTTTATGTTATTTATTCCTCTATGAGATGTTTGTGATGAGGAATATGATTTTCGAATTTATTAAGTTGTATTTTTAGCATGGAAAAAAATAAGGTCAAAAATCGATTTTTTTATGAATATCAAAATATCTCGAGAGACAAAAAAAGCTATATATATATGTACACACACAGATACATCTGAACATTTGCTTAAAAATGAAAATTTACTCTTTTCAGATGAAAATAAGTCGATTTAGACTATTTTTGGAAAATCGAAAATCTTAACGATTACAAAGCTTCCTCTATGAGGAAAAAAAAATCGATTAAAAAAATGTTTATTAAGAAACGTTTGTGCGAATCTTAAGTAGAGGCTGTCAGTGTTTATTGAGCTTAAAAACGTAAATTGAGAATGGACACTGATTTTATGCATTTAAATTTGTGTGGTAGAAAGCACCGGCTAAAATTGATCGGAAGCCCTGAGGGTGATTCAAGAGAAGCCGTTCCAGGGGTTGCAACTTTAATGCTCAGCGACCCTCTCACTTTTTGCTTCCGATATCTTCTTGTATACAATATGAGTGCATCAATATCAAAAATATTTTATTATACAATGCCAATACACGTTTCCATAATCCTGCATGAATACATCCTTGGGAATATTTTCTGTATTATAAAAATATATATATCTCGTTTTAAGGTGTATTTCTACAATGAAATGCAAGAGATAAGAAAGCACAGACACCTATTTAGCTATCTTAAGATTCAATAAAATATTTTTTAGATAAGAGCTACCAAAGAAAATTATAAATAAAATAGAAACTGATCAAACGTAATTTGAATTCATGATGCGCATGATTGTAATTCAAATTCCATATTAGTGTAATTTTTTTTTTGTTTTAGAGAAAATTAATTCAAACAAAATTCTTTAAAATAATAATTCTGTCATATTTTGTGTTTTTTGATATTATTTGATAAAAAAAGTAAAAACTAATTTTTTGTTACATCAAGTTTTCCTTAAATTAAACAATTAAGAAATCATTTTAGAGACTTAATGTAGAGATATATATTACGTTAATTAAGCAAACATAAATAAATTTCAAGAAGCTGGCTTGTAAGATCGAATAAGGAAGAAAATAAAGCGAACCGAGTAAACAAAGAAAAGAAAATTATAAACAAAGTAAACGTAAAAAATGGAAAATTTTTAATTTAAAAATGATATAAGAGAAAAAGAAGCTGAAAATAAAGATTGGAAAATGAAAAACAAATCGAGGAAAATTAAATTATAAATTGAAATAAATAAAAAGATTATTTCAGTCGAACATATTGGCTAAACGAAATTGAAGAATAAAAATGCTACTCGAGAGTTTATGTATATAATAATATATACAATAAATAGAAATATAAATAATGCATTGGATTGAAAAGATTTAAGGCATCACCCGTTTTATTGTATAAATAAATACGCTAAATGTTGGCGTCTTTTCAGCTAATATTGACCTAGTCCTGACATTTATTTTTTGCACGAGGACTCTAATTAGGTTACATTCTATTCGAATTTAAAATTGCTCTCAGATTTCCATTCGTTTTCCTCTCTTTTTTTTTTTTTTTAGTGAAATCGCTTTATGAAACTGTTGCCTCGTTAAGGTAAATAAACTAAATTTTTTTTTTTTTTTAAAGTCAATTTTATTTTAAGCAAAGTCGTAAAAACAATAATAACGTCCTTAAGCATTATATCCTACTTTTAAATTTTAAATGGTGATAAAACGTCGAGAAAGTGGCATACTTTATTTCGTAATTGCCCTGCTAATTAGATAGAATGAAAGCGTTTTGTTGTTTCATAAAACTCTATCAATAATTTCCATTTTTAAATTTATTCATCCGCTCTTGAAAATCTTAATGTTCTTTAGATGCGATTTTTTTAACAGAATTTTTTTCTCGTTTAATTCTCCAGCACTTTTAAAATTGTTGTGATTTTGTTAATTAGCTTTCTCTAGCCAAACTTTTTTCTTATGAAACCAAAGTATTTTTCCAGATAAGATGTTTGCTCTTTCAATCAAGTAATTTTGTCGAAACAAGAAAATCCTTTTTATCTTTCTAAGTTGTAAATGCGCCATTTACACTTTTCCAATGTCTGGGTGAACTTTAAGTTGATTTTTCATTTGTTAAATCTTTAATATTATCGAAAAACTTTTTTTTTTTTGTTTTTTAAGATTTTTACTCTATTCAAGTAAAGTTAACGTTTTTAAAAGTGTATTTAAACCTAAAAATAAAAATATTTGTATTTTTTATGTTCTGTTGATCTTTTGAACAAATAATTTATTGGTTACGTCGACTCAAGAATTAAATTTAATTAAATCAAATCAAATTAATTTCTATCACTAATAAAAAATTTTTTTTTTTTACATTTTGAATATATTTGCTTTCTTTTTAATTGTAGTTTATATTTTACGATGAATTTAAGTCTTTCCAGATCAAGCATCCTTTATACTATTATTAAATCATATCAATTTTTTCATTATCAATTTTATTTGAAACTATAGAAAGATAAAGGATTGGAAAGGAACTGTCACAAAGTTACTCTTCGTTGTCTTTTCTCGTAATTGAAAAGGTCTTTTCACCTAGTTCTATTCATAGTGTCAAGTTACATTTGTGGGAGTGGTGTGCTAAAAAGGGGTATCCTTTAACCTTTTCCAACATGCAAAGCATAAAATATTTGCTCAAATGAATTATTTTGATTATTTTCATGAAAATCAAAACTTTATTTCATACCATTATAAATTGTTGTCCGAATTTATTAAATTTTTTTTTAAAAAGTCAAGAGGGTAAACAAAATAGCATGTTTAAAAATCATTTTATTAAATATTTAATATTTCCGGTGAAAATTTAAATTTAATTTAAAGATTTATTGTATCTAAATTTTATAGTAAAAATGTCCTTTTTGGTGCAATTAATTATTTAAATTTTATCTTTATCGAGTGAGCATCAGTCACGCGATTCTTCTTTATCTTGATTCAGTGTTTTAGTTAGATAAATATCAAAATACTGTGTACAGTTCATAAGCAGATTGAAAGCTTTTAAATTTATGAAATTTCTCAAAATGTTTTGATATTGATTTGAGAGTAATTAATTAAAACGCGATTCTTTAATTTTTGTGTTAAAATTAAATTAAATTTAGATAAATTCACTTTTTTTAAGAACAGAAATAAGTGTAAATTATTTTTAATTGTGTTTTTAAAGTAAGTTTCGAAATTGTAAATTTGGAAAAATTGTGGATAGGTATTTAAGGAACATAATTATTTGGTGGTATTTTTTGTTCTGAAGTGATAGGTTATCATTCATGTCACATAAAAGGGAGTGACGTTTTACATCTTGATTGGACACTATTATTTTGTATCTATACTTATTGATTCAATACTGAGTAATGGAGGGGTCCTTTTATTATTGGCTTACCAAACTTCAAGATATTTTCTGAACGTCCAGTTCAATTTATATTATTTAAAAATTACAGAAAACTGTTATAAATTTTTTTTTCAGTATATATATATATTCGCAAGTTTTATTACAAATTTTACGCCAATAATTCAACAATCGTTTTACAAAAATTATTCAACAACAATTATACAACAATTATTCAACAAAAATTTTTCAGCAATACAATAATAAAATTATTGAAAGATACATAAAAAACATTTTTTAGCTCTTTATTATTCAGCAGTAATAATTATTCCATGATAAAATGATCAGATTAGCTAAAATTTTTGAGATAATTTCAAAAAAGCGATTTTTCGTGTTTTTTAGCAGTTTTTTTTTTATTATTTTAAAAATTTTAGCCAATCTGAATTACGAGTTGAAAATACCTGAAAAAATTCCCATGAGAATCTTTTCTCTAAAATTGAATTAGTGAAAAGTCGGTCTACTACACGAGAACAGAAAATTAATTATAAATTTTAAAAAAGTGTTTTACAATTTAGGGAAAAAGAATAAAAAAATACAAATTTCAGATTGATAATTTCGAACTTTAAAAGAATTATATTAAATTTGCTACAGACTATATTAAAGTTTAAAATTACTTAGTAATGATTGCAATGGTTTTTCTAAAGCTTAAAATTCCTTGTATAAAAATTTTGCTTTTTGACCCTTTTTCCCTAAATTATATAACATTAAACATTTTAATAAATTTTATAATTAATTTTCTTTCCGTGCAATTGAAACTAATGAATTATTCTTAGTAATTTTTAACTATAATAACTTACGTTAAAAATGTAAAATTTACTAAATCAAATTGTAAAATTTCACTAAAAATCAGTAGAAATATTTACTAATTTAAATTAAAAGCAGGGTGGCCGCAGGTCAAAGAAAAAATGGAAATTAGGGAAAAGTCAGTAAGAAGTCAGTTACTTTCCAAAAAAATCTTTAAAAGTCAGGGAATTTTTTCTTAAAATAATAACCATAATTAAAATTCATGATTTTATTACTTTAAATTTCTAATAAACAAACAGGGAGGCCACTTAAATGCAAAACCCGAAAAAACTGGGAAATTTGTTACTTAACCGGGAATTTCTTCGTAATTTAAAAGTTCTTAGAAATTTATTCAAATTTAATTTTTAATTATTTTCTTCAATTCATAATTATTTTCTTCAATTTTTAATTGCATTCTTCGTTTTTAATTATTTTCTGAATTATCAAAAAATTTCTTGAAATTTCAATACAATTCTTTAATTTTCATTTATTTTCTACAATTTTTTCTTTAATTTTCATCAGTTTTCATTTAACAATTTGTTATTCTGCTACAACTTTATGATTATTCATTAGGTTAAAAATTTTTTTTTTGTTTGAACCCTATTATTCTCACTTTTTCGTTTTTTTTAATTGCTAATTATTTTTTTTAATAGTTTATTATTTTCGTCATGTAGTAATTTTTCTTTTAATTATCAATTTTTTCTTGAGATTCAATTTAATTCTTTAATTTCCAATTTATTCCTTCAATTCTTAATTATTTTTTTCAATTTTCAATTATTTTTATCCATTTTCATCTAATTCTTCTATATTCAATAATTCTGGGATTTTTCAATTATTTTTTTTTAACTCATAAAAAGTGTTTTAAAATTTCAATTCAATTATTCAATTCTAAAACTATACTTTCCAATTATAAGTTATTTTCTTTAAATTTAAATTCCATTTTTCAATTTTCAATTACTTTCTTTAATATTAAGAAATTATCGCCTTTTTTCTATTATTTTTTTCGATTATCATTTAGTTTCTTAATTTTTAATTCCATTCTTCAATTGTCAATTATTTTCTTCTATATACATTAATTTTCGGGTTTTTTTCTAACTTTTAAGAATATTCTTTAAACAATTCCATTCTTCAATTTCTAATGGTTTTGTTCAATTTTCAATTATTTTTTTCTATCATCAATTCAGTTGTTAATTGTACAGCAGTTATTCCTATAATTTTCTTAATTTTTCAATTTTCAATTCTTTTCTTTAAATTTACTATTTCTTGTTTAAATTTTTTAATTATTATTTTCAATTGTTCGACTTTTGTTTTCTATTATAAATTGTTTTCGTCATTTTTCACATTTTGTTTTCACTTTTTCAATTATTCTCGTCATTTTTCAACTATTTCCTTAAATTATTATTAATTATTTTCCGTAATTATCAATTATTTCCTACAATTTTTGCAATTTTCAATTATTATCTGAAAATTTTATAATTATTTTGTGATTTTTTGATTTATTTTGTTCGTTTGTGTGTTAATCTAGCCATTTTATTAATTTATTTATTTAATGTATAATGAACGGGTGTAAAAAAACCCATTAAAGTAATAATAAAATCTTGATATACAATATTTAAAATTTTCTAAATTTTGTTTTAAATTTGTAATTATTTTCGTAATTTTGTAATTTTTTTCAATTATCAATTTTTTTCAAATTTTAATTTACTTCTTAAATTTTCAATTTATTTCCTCAATTTTTTATTATTTTCTTCAATTTCAATTATATTTTTCGATTTTCAATCTAGTTGTTCAATTTTGCAATTTTTTCCAACATTTATTTCTATGATTTTTTTAACTATTTTTTTTTATTTAAATTTAATATTTATTGTTTAATTTTTTAAAATGTTCTTTTCAATTGTGTAATTATGTAGCCATTCTTCGAGTTTTGTTTTCAGCTATCAATTATTTTCGTCATTTTTCAGATATACAATATTTTTCAATTTCGTAATTATCATTATTTGGATTTGCAAAAATGTAGTTTTAGATGTCCAACAACAATGCAAAGATTTTTATATTTTGGGATAATAAAACTTTTCAAGCTTTAATTATAATTAATAAGATTATAAAAAATATGTAAATTTTACATTTAAGTATAAAGTTACATTTTTAATATAAATGCGAATTTCACAAAATTAAAAAGATTTAAAGAATCTGTAAAATTGGAGGTCACTCTCTAAATCTGAATTAGTTAAAAATAAATAATTTGAAAGCAAAAGCTCAGTCACTAATTCAAATAGTTATATTTCTACTAATCATTTAGTGAAAAATAACTAGGTAATTATTAGTCAAATTCATTTTTAGGTTTTGTCAAATAACTAATATTTTAGTAAAATTCTGTTTACTAATTCAATTAGCCAACTTTTAACTATCTTTTAGTTATGTTTTTTCTAAAAACTAGTAATTTTTTTTGATTAATAATTAGTTATTTTTAACTAATTGCTGAAATAAAAACTCAGGCACGATTTGACTAATTATTAGTTATTTTTAACTAATTCAAATTTAGATAGCAGGGAAAATGTAAAATTAGCCAGAGAAAAATCAGGGAATTTTAAAAATTAAATTTTGCGACAATCCTTGAAAGTCTACTTTTTATTAATTCAGATTTAGAGAAAAAAAATAACAATATCTCACCAAATATTTTAAATTTTGAAAACATTTTTGGTGATTGTAAATATAACCCAAAAGCAACCTAATGGCAAAATATCAATTTTTTTTAAAATAAATCTTTCCTTATTCAAATATCAAGTATATCAAAAATTAACAAAAGAAATTTAACTTTAACGAATGTATCTAACAATTATCGAATGTAATGAATAAAAATAAAAAAATTGATGACTCTAGAACAGTGAATTCAGATTTAAGAGTACCAAGGGATGTATTACTTTTTAATCGTTCAGTCATTTATTTTCTTGAGTTAGAAGTTAATTTTAAAACTTTTAGCAAGGGAAAGATGTTTTCTAAAGTAGACAGATAAAATGTGTTTTATCTGTTAGAGAAAATCGGTAAAATCGACAGAAAGATTAAATACGGGGTTTAGTCAGCGGTGATTGATTCACTGTTGCTTGGCAACGTCTTTATTGCTTGTACGTACAGAAAATGCGTCCAACTAGGAGTGTTTTCGCCATTACAATATGGCTTGGCAACAGAATCTCACCCTTCATTCAAATATGCGTCATTTCCTGGAAACTTATTACAGAGACTAATTATGGGAAACTTTATCGTTAAAACTTTTCAAGCTTTATCTTAAAACTTTCAAAATTCATCTTCGAAATTCATATTTATCTTTCGTAAAATCTTATTCGAGCAGGATAAGCTTTTTGATACATTTAAATGGGTTATTTTAAAGTGTAGATATGCTATTAATTTATTATAATATTAAGACTTGAGAAAAAAAGCTCTAAAAAATTTTTTTAATTAACTTGAGGCAGAGTTTTGAAATAATAATTAAATACCTTATATTGTTATTTTTTTTAACTATTATCAGGCTTATGACCTCAAGTTTCTAAATTACTTATTAAATAATTGTTTAATCAATAAATGACGGTATTAATAGAATAGAAATGATAATTATTGTACCCATTTGTATAAGACAGTAAAACATAAAGCTCTTTCATTCATTTTTAGAACCTTTTAAATTTGTTATTAAACACTTCTAGGTTTCTAGAGCAAATGAATTAAATGTATAAAAATATAAAATTTATGTTTAAGGAAATTTCAAGAATAATGGCTAATTAGTTGACAGAAGGAAGTTAGTTATTTGAGGTAGAATCATGTAATTGTATACATTTGTATTCACGTTTCAGAACTAAAATTAGCCCTCATTGTAGCATACTAATGAAGTAATCTAAGCAATAGCTTCGATGAATACACTGTAAATTTTGATTAAATATTGCAATATACTATATTATATTCTGAGATATCGCAATGTTATGTTAATATATATCTGAAAATTAAATTTCCTTCAATGCGCATAAAATTTGTTTTGAAATTTTCATTCCTGATCACGTGCCATTAACAAAATGTTATAGTTTGCAATTCTAAAGATTATTTTGTTACAAATGTACCACTAAAGTCGAAAAATAGAAGTGTTAATTTAATCTGACAAAGAGGAGCTTAAATGATCTTGAAATTATTCAATATGGCCGCTTAATTTCAAACAGCTGATCGATACCGGTACAATTATATGCTTGAATTATAATCGGTTTATGGCAATTATTTCTTGAATAATGCACACGTTGTAACAAGAATACTTTGAAATAATAAAAACTATTATTATTATCAATATAAAAATTATTACCCTTAATTTAATTAAAATGTAAATCAAAACGTCAAAATATATTGAAATAGTATTTTTATTTAAAGAAATATTGGAAAAATTCTAAACTACGTTGGAATAAAAGAGGTAATTCTTAAAAAAACAAAATTATTTGGACAGAAAATATTTTTCAAAGAATTCGAAAAATTTTGTAAACGAAGGTGAAGACTGTCTTGAAGTTGGAGGCGGTTGAGGTTAAGTCTTTGAGTGGGGTGCCCTCGGATCGATTGCCGGCTGGTAGTAAGAACCACGTGACGGGTGCGGTGTTTATGACGTCATGCTGGCCACCCTAAGCATTTTTTTGAAACTATGATGCATATTTAAACACTCATTAAACTTTAGTTCAAATTATGTCTGGAGAATGGATATTTCTTTAGAAAACAAGAAGTTTTCAGTTAATGAATTATTTTAAACATTTAATATTTTTTGTAAAAAATAATAATAATTAATTATTAATTGAAATGGTTGTTTTATACAGCAGTATTATGTATACGTACATCTCTTTTAAGAATTACATACTTAATTTGAAAATAAAATTTCTTCCCTATAATTGGTTTTAAACTATGTAAATTTTGAATAAAACAAGTCTAGGATGAATTCGTTTCTTTTATTTTTGAAACGTATAAGTATCAGTGGCGTAACTATTAATAATTAAAAAGAAATTTAAATTTGAGAAAATAATTGAAAAAATTACATAATATATTTTAAATAACGGGAAGTTAAAGAAAATTTCAAAAAATATTTGAAACTTTAAGAAGTTGCTTGAAAAAAAAATTAATACTTAGAGAAAATAAATGAAAAAAGATAAACGTAATTTAAAATTAAAGAAAATAATTGAAATGTCAGATAAATAGTTTAAAATTTTGGAAATTATAAAACAAATTAAATAAATTGTATATTAAAAGAGATAAATTTTGAAAAATAATTGAAAAATGATTTTAAAATTTGAAACTTGAAGAAAATAATTTAAATTTTATAAAAACAATGATAAGTTGTAAAACATAAATAATAATTGAGAGAAATAATAGAGAGAAATAATTGAATAAATTACGGAAATTTTTTTAAATAAAAAAAAATAATTGAAATTTAAGAAAAATACATGAAGGTCTTAAAAATTAATTGAAAAAAATCAAAATAATGAAATAATTGAAGAGAACTAAAAATAAATGAAATTTACGATAATTAATCAAAAAATTTGGAAATTAAAAAAAAATTAATTAACAATTGAAGAAAGTAATTCAAAAATTAAAAAAATACTTATAAATCTTAGAAAATAGCAAAGAATCGAGAAAAATAATTAAAACATGATAAAATTAATTAAGAATTTAAAAAAATAATTGAAATATGATGGAAGTTATTTAAGATTGAGATAAAACATTCAAATATTTTAAAAATAATTTAAATATGAAAAATTGCAAACAGTAAATAAAATTTATGGGAAATAGTTGAAAAAATCGTAGAATATATGTTTAAGGGCATGTGATGATAATGCTAAATTTGTCCGTAAACTTTCTCTTAAAGTACTCAATGTTTTGACACCAAACTTTGTAGAATTACTCAAAACACCATTTGAATGGTCTCTCTGACCCAATTTTGTTTCATTTTTGTCTTTAAACTAAATATTTTTCAAATTTACATTTTTTTCAAAATTTTCCAAAAATTGTAAAATTGAAAAAAAAAGTAGTTTGAAGATAAAAATGAAATAAATTTGTGTCAGAGAGACCATTCTAATGGTATTTTGAGTAATTCTACAAAGTTTGGTGTCAAAACATTGAGTACTTTAAGAGAAAGTTTACGGAAAAATTTAGCATTATCATCACATGCCCTTAAGAAAAGAAAATAATAACAAAATTACTTAAAAATGTTTAATTCAAGAGAATAATTATAAAATCGCAGAAATAATCGTAAATTAATGAAAATAATTAACATTTTAGAAGAATACTTAAAAATCTTGGAAAATAATTTTGGAAAATGTGAATAATAATTAACAATCGAGGAAAAGTAATTCAAAATTGAAAAAAAAGAATTGAATTATTCTGAAAATAACTTAAAATTAAGAAAAAAAATGAAATATGATACAAATAATTTAAATATGAAAAATTGCAAACAGTAAATAAAATTTGAGGGTAATAATTGAAAAAATCATAAAATATATGTTTAAAGAAATTAGAAAATTACAATATTATTAATTTCAATTAATGAGAATTATTAAAAAAAAAATCGCAGAAATAATGGAAAATTGTTAAAAATAATTGATATTTCAGAAAAATAATTGGAAATTTTTAAAGTTATGCCAAAATAATAAAAATAATTAAAAATTAAAGAAAATAATAAAAAAATTTGCAAAATTTATTTTTAAGCAAAAAAAAAAAATAATTAAAATATCGTTTAAAATATGGAAAATTGATGACAATAATCTAAATTTGTGAAAATAACTGCAAATTTAGGAAATTAATTGAAAAATTATGAATATATTAAAAGATGGAGAAAATAATTAGCAAATAATAAAAAGGAATGAAAATTGAACAAAATAATTATTTCAAATATTTGAAAGTTCTACACCTTCGGTTATCAACAATTATAAATATATTTTAAATATATATTATTTAAAAATAAATTTATATATATGTATAAGTTAAAGGAAAAATAAAATAAATTTCTATTTATTTAGGCCAAAATTTATAAAATTTTAGATTTAAAAAATATTGCAAAAAAATGTAAACTAAACAAAATAATTGCAAATTAACTGAAAACAAAATAATAAAATCAGTTCAAAATTAGGAAAAGTAATTTTAAAAATCATAGAAATGTTTTAAAAATAAAGAAAATAATTTAAGTTTGAGAAAAATACTTGAAAATCTTAAAAATTAATTGAAAAAATTAAATAATGAAAAATTAGAGATAATCATCAACAATTGAGGAAAATAATTGAAAACTGATCAAATTAATTCAAAATTGAAAAAAGTAGTGAAATATGCTGAAAAAAATTTAAGATTTAGAAAAATAATTGAAATATGATGAAGATAATTTAAATATAATAAATTGAAGACAGTAAATAAAATTTTACAGAAATAGTTGAAAAAATCATAGAATATCTGTTAAAGAGAAATAATTAGAATCTTTCTGGAAATTATGAAACAGATTGGAAAAATGGAAGAAAATAAATTTTGGAAAAAAATTGAAATATGATTAAAAATTGTAAATAAAAGTAAATGACATTTGAGATAAATAACTGAAAAAATTACAGAATCTTAAAAAAAAAAATTTTAATTGAGAAAAATACATAAGGATCTTAGAAATTAATTGATAAAATGAGAATAACTAAAATTTGAAGAAAAGAATTGAAGAAAGCTAAAAAAATAATTGAAATTTACTATTAGTTAATAAACAATTTTTAAAGTTATGAAAACAAATGAAAAAAAAAAAAAATTAAAGAATATAATTGAAATTTTAGAAAAATACTTAAAAATCTCAGAAATTACTTTTATTAAATAAGAATAATCATTAACAATTGAAAAAAATAATTGAAATATGCTGAAAATAATTTAAGATTTAGAAAAATAATTGAAATATGATGAAGATAATTTAAATATGATAAATTGAATACAGTAAATAAAATTTGACAGAAATAATTGAAAAAATCATATAATATATGTTTACACTGAGAGAAATAGATGCTACGGTGTACCATCTAGATGGTACCAGATACCATATCTGATCTTAAGTATACGGACAAGAATCTAGATGGTACGGGATAGCATCTGGATGGTACGGATTATCATCTGATAGCATCTGGATGGTACGATGTAGCATTAAGATGGTACGGTGTAGCATCTCTGATGGTAAAGTGTAACATAACCTCTCTACCATCAAAGATAGTAAAGTTCTTACCATCTATTTCTCTCAGTGTAAAAAAAGAAAATAATTACAAAATTACTTTAAAAATTGCAATTAAAGAGAGTAATTAAAAAATCACAGAAATAATTGAAAATTGATAAAAATAATAATTGAAATTTCTGAAAATTATGCCAAAATAATGAAAATAATTAGAGATTGAAGAAAATAATAAAAAAATTACAGAATTTATTTTCAAGCACATGAATATAATTGAAAAATGGTTTAAAACCTGGAAAACTTATGACGATAGTCTAAATTTGAGATAATAACTGAAAATTTAAGAAATTTATTGAAAAATAATAAAAATATTAGAAGAAGGAGAAAATAATTATAAAATAATAAGGAGAAATTAAAACTGAAAATATATATTTCAAAATTCAGGAAATTAATTCAGAAATTATAGAACTGATTAAAAATTGAAGGTAATAATTGCAAAGTGGAAAAAATAATGGTAAATTAAAAAAATTAATTTAAATTTGCGATGAATAATATAAAATTTAGGAATAGATAATTAAATTGATTTAATGTCAAAGGAAAAATAATTAAAATTGAAAAAGTGTATGAAAAAACTAAACAAAATAATTGAAATTTGAGGAAGGTAAATTTAAGATTTTGGGAAACAATTTAAAGATAATTAAAAGAATTAAAAAATGATAAAAATAGTTAAAAATTCAAATTTAGTATATTTGAAACGTGGAAAAATTGAAATTTTAATCAATGCAAGTTCACATTAACTAAAATTTGAAGAAATTGAAATTGCTTTAATTTTAAAATTTGAGAACATTTTAAAAAGGTGCTTTATTGCTACATTTTGTTCCTATATTTTAAAAGAAGTTTAACTTGATTTAAAAACAGCAAAAAATTCAATATTGTAACATTACTCAAACATATATTTTGGAAAAATATATCAATTAATATTTTGATAAAAATGTCTTTAAAATAATTTTTTTTTACTTACGGGCATGCGATAGAGTATGACGTCATATATATAGGTAAAATTTGTCCACCAAATTTGGTAAAATTACTTAAAATATTATTAAAAAAAACTCTGTTTCACCCAAATTTGTTTGAATTTGTCTTTAAAATTAATTTTTTTTTACATTCGCTGATTTTTGGAAAATAAAAAAATTAACTTTATGGCAAAATTAAACAAAAATTGGGTAAAACAGGCTTTTTTAATGACATCTTTGGTATTTCTTCAAAGTTTGGTGTCAAAATATTTATTTGTTTTAGAGAAAGTTTACGGACAAATTTTGCTTATAAAAGTGACGCTATTCTCTATCACTTACCCTTAATTTATATTGTTTTGGACCTATAAAATAACTTAATTTTTTTCAACATTTGGGTGATTCTACTGAGAGTGACACTTTTTTATTTACATTTTTAAATAGCATTTTTTATAGATTTTTTAAAATTTCTTTTGTGTGATTATTCAGAATACAATTTTTACCGGATTTTCTACAATTTTTACTAGCAAGTTCGTTAAAAATTGTGAGACAGCACGGTTAAAATTCTGTGGCTGAAAGGTAAAACAGCACAAGCGCTATTTTATCAAATTTGAGATAACATCAGATTCATATACATTTAGACATGCTTTTTAAAGTTTAATACTTGTAAAATGAGTAAAACATTTATTTACAGAGAAAATAATGAATAATATAATAACACAAGTCCATTTTTGTCGTCGATAGAATAGTATAACGTCACAACTCCGTTCAGGCTGGAGAAAAACAATTGACGCTTTAAAAAAATCACTGATTTTACAAAATGTTTTTTAAGTTATTGATTAAATTGACTTATCATTATGTATTTATATAATATACAATAATTATAATATATAATAAAAAATATATATAAACCTAAAAATGGCTTATTTAAGCAAGAGTTTAAGAGAAAGAAAATCATAACCATTTTTGGAAAATGACATTTAAAAACAAATTGAAGTTAGTTAGATATTACAATTTAAAGTAAAAACGACACAACTCCAACAAAATATAATGTTACGGTGAAAAAATATTAAATTTCTTTAAAATCGAAGCGTTTTATTAAATTTGATAAACGTATTTAAAAAAATCCATTAAATAATAAGACTTAAGGGCATGTGATGGATTATGACGTCACTGGTATAGGCCAAATTTGTCCGTAACTTTTCTTTTAAAATATTGAATATTTTGTCATGAAACTTGGTAGAATTACTTAAAATATCATGAGGAAGGTCTGTCTGATCCAAATTTGTTTGATTTTTGGCTCAAAATTAATTTTTGAGAAATTTTCGAAAAATAGAAATTTTTTTAAAAATCACTTTTGACACAAAAATCAAACAAATTTGGGTCAGAGAGACGTTCCTAATGATATTTTAAGTAATTCTACCAAGTTTCGTGACAAAGTATTCAATATTTTAAGAGAAAAATTACGGACATATTTTGCCTATATCAGTGACGTCATTCTCCATCACATGCCCTTAATGCAAAACACCAAAAACATTTGTTGATTTTTCGATTTCACAGAACTAAGAAAAAATTAAAACTCGTTTATCTCGAAACCATAAAAATGGAGTTGTGCTCTTTTACCTTTCAGCCACAGAATTTAGGTGACTGTAAATTATGACGCTTTTATAGTGAACAGCACAGAAATTTTTACCACAACTTGTTCTCAGTGTAGTCTGTAAAAACTGAAAAAAATTAACTAATTTGAAATAGAGCATCTGTGTAAAAAAAAACTGCTCAATTCGTAGAGAGGGTCCCGATGAAATTACACTCGATTGGATCATTTTTCTCACCAACTTAACCTTAACCTTACATCATCAACCTTAGGTGACCCTCGCTTTATGAAGCCAAACGTGTGCTTGTCTTAGATATAGCAATCCGCGGTTATGACCCACTATTCTCCTCCTCCTTAATGCGCAATGAGATAATAACCCAACTTGTATATTTTCGTGGCAAAGAGCCATTTTGGCCAACTTACTACGATAAGTTTCTTTTAAATCTTTTTTACCTTGTTCCGGTCATGTTCTTGCATTTCAATTTTCCTTGATTGTACTGCATATAGTACACGCGTATTTTTCCAGTTAACAAATATTCTCAAGTGCTTCCGACAGAATAAAAAGAATGTTATGGAGTATATTTTTATTTAACGACATGTATAACTATACTAGCTTGTGGTACTTTCCTTTTGTCGGAATTATAAAGATGATAAATACGTCATAACTTAAGCCAGGATGTCTGCGTAGGATTTACAAAGTGATAGGATATCACATTTGCTCAGCACTGTCACTTATAAAAGGATTTCAAAAGCTGCGTCGTTTTCAGTTCTAGAGCCTAGAGCAAAATAATTTAACCTAGATTCAACTCATTGTGAATATTGTATTTATTGACTTGACAAGGATTTATTGAAATTTTTCAAAAAATTTTATGCAATGCCGCAAAATGACCCAATATTTCTTTCCTTGAAAGGATTTAAGTTCGGGGAAGCAAGAAAAATGAGGGATAAAATATTCATAGTTTTTCTATTTTGGTGACTTTTTAAAACTGTAAAAAAAAGTTTTGATTAACTTTTTTTATATTGTATTTTTTCATCCTCTATAATATCCTCAAAGTATTAGAAAAGCAAATATTTAAAAATTATGCAAAAGTGGGAATTTTTTTGCTAAAACTAAAACCAAATATTATTTTCATTTTAATATTTGATTTTAATCTCATGAAATTGCGACAAAAAGTGGAAACGAATTATTCTCTGTTTCAATTTATAACTTTAGTTTCGAAAATGAAATTCATGGAAACAACTTTTTCGTTCAAGATTATTGTTACTTTAAAAGCATTTACGTGTATGAAGCATTATGAAGTGAATAACAAAAAAAAAAATGCAAACTTTTTATTTCAAAAGAATAATAATAATAATAATAATAATCTAGGAAAAAATAATAATGACAACTTGAAAATTTATGAAAATTAGAAAAGAACTCTAATTAGTTTGAATCCAAGTTTCAAGAGCCAATTTTCAAATTGTCTAATTGGCGTGATGAATGGCCAATTACTAATCAATATTACTTTTGCGAATGTATAGAATTGAACGAAAAATTCAAGTTATTATTTTTAAAATAGATCCTCAAGTAATTTTATAAAGCCAAGTGCTGTTATTACTTGAATTTTTATTTATGTTGTCATTCAGGTATTGAATACATGATACTTTGGACGCTTTCAGAAATTCTTAACTACCAAACTATTCATGATATTCTTCAGTTTATTACCAAAAAGAAACTTTTGCAATTTCGAGTTTTAGTTGGCATTGAAAATAATACATTTTTCACACAAAAAAAAATAAGTGAAAGTAATAAATTCTTGTTAAAAATTCGTCCAACTTTTGTATATTTTTTAAAACTTATGCATTATTATTACTTTGTTTTATTTTTGCTCTTTTTATATATTTTTCTCTTACTTTATTCACTAAATATTTATTCAGTAAAAAAAGCAATATTTCTATGATAATTTTGAAATGTTTTGTTGCAGGATTCTTATCGTGGGACAAGGATAGTTGTCATGTAGACCTTGAAAAGGAATTGCAAGCTCTCATAGCACAGGCACCTGAAGGTGAAGAAGCCAGAAATGGTGAGTATATTCTATTTCAATTTTTAAAAATATGTATTTATATAATTTTTTCACTGTTTAGTTACTTTGAAATAATGGCTTCCGAAAAAATAAATGTTTAGTTTGAAAATACTTTTAAAAATTTTTGAATAAATAAAAGAAAAATATTATTTATTTGAATATAAAGCGCGCTGTAAAAATAAAGTCTTATTTTAAGGCAGAAAAATTGTCTTATTTTAAGGCGCAACATTTTTAAGATGTTTTTTTTACAGATTTTACTTTTTTACAAAATTTCTCCTGCTTTTTTGGCACAGTTTAAAGCAAAAACAATCTGTAAAATAAGCAAAAACTGTCTTAAAAATGTTGCGTCTTAAAATAAGACAGTTTTTCTGTCTTAGAATAAGACTTTCTTTTAATAGTGTTTACAGTGCAGACTTGAGAATCGATTAAGAAATTCAAGAACGAAACTTGATATTAAAAACATTTTAAGCTGATTACACTTTGTTATTTTCATTCAAATGAGATATAATAAATTCAGTAAAATTCACCCTGGGAAAATTTACACAAATGTAATTTAATGGAATTTGTAACAAAATTTTGGAGTTTCTACACCTGAAAATGTATATCAGAGTTGTCAAATATTTACGGGAGAGACCACACATCTGTTATATTGCTTCAAAATAGCAGTGGAAACTAAATGTTTGCTCAATAGAACTGGAACTCACTGTTGTGAGAAAATAGCGATGTATAATCAAAGTCTACAGAATAAAAAAGTTTTCATATATTTCCTTGTTAAATATGAGCAGGATGCCATTCTTTTTATTTTTAGCCACATATTCATTTGTAGTTTTATATTTGTGATATTGAATGCGAATAATGCATTGTTTATCAAGAATTATATATTTTCTAAATGGGCGATTCTTACGTAACTGCCCTACTTGGCGGCGTTGAAAAAATACACCTAAATTAAAAATATATTCTGAAGTGTATTAGTGAATTTTAAAGGTATTATATTATATTATATTGCACTATAACTGCTGAAATTTCAGCTCCGTGGCGTGTCCGTTTTGCAAAATGTTAACTTTAATTTAATAATTTTCGGTGAAAATATCATTATTATAACTCAGTCTTTTTCAAGCATAAAGTGTCTATATTTATGAACAATTTAGTTTATTTTGAACTTCATAATACCTTTTTCATACTTAGAATCTGTAAAAATATTTTGTCCCTCAATTTTTCCAATTTTTTAACGCAATCTGTAGACTTATAATTAAGGTGTCATGTGTTTAGTTATTACACCTTCTAATAAGTTAAATCTCAATTTTGATCTATTAGCACTAAATCACATGTGAAAAAAGTTTTAAAAAAGAAAAATTTTTGCTTAAAAAAAAATTATTTTTGTGAAAATCGCATGTGTACAAAAAAAGCGTTCAGTTCCATGTCATTACTGTTATATTACTGTAACAACTATTCGATAGTATTGTTACCATTTTCTTTAATTTTTCATGTGAAAAAAGCAATCTGCAGAAGGAATAGATTTATTTTGCAATATTGTAGAAGTGAGGTTAGAATAAATGTCAAATTTCAGCTCCATGGCCTACATGAAGTGTTCAGTGTGCTTCGTGCAGAGAAAATTTTTTATCTGTGGTGGTTATTTTAAAATATTATTCTATAAAGTAGTTTAGCAATGCCGGATTACACTGCTCGATCTCGATTTCAAATTATCCAAAAAATAAAACGAAATATTAAATAATAATAATTCCCGTAAACTCCTGAAGTTAGTTACTTTTTATATTCATTCATTTTTTCTGTCCACGTTTTAAAGTCTGAAGTGAAGTTAGTCTTACTCCCTGTTATTTTATTGATTTTGACTCTCTTTATCAGGAAATATTTTGAAATTTGGAATTGAAAAAATAAGGTAACCTTTTTCGTTAGTGTTGTGTTGTGCTGGTTTTTAATTGTCATTTGTGTAAAAAAAAAGTTTCGAAAAATGCTTTAAAAATTTATTATGGTTTTTGAAGAAGTTTAAAATATATGCACATGCAATTAATTTCCTAAATTTTCAGTTATTATCTCAAATTTAGATTATTGTCATCAATTTTCCATTATATAATAATTTTTTAATTATTGTCTTTTGCTTAAAAATAAATTCTGCAATTTTTCTTGATTTTCATCAATTTATAATTATATTCATTATTTTGGCATTACTTTTAAAATTTTCAATTATTTATCCGATATTGAAATTATTTTCATCAATTTGCGATTATTTCTGCGATTTTTTAATTATTCTCTTTAATTAAAAACTTTTAAGTAAATTTGTAATTATTATATTTTTTAAACATATATTCTATTTTTCAGTTATTTCTCTCAAATATTATTAAATTTTTTTAAGTTTCTATATTATTTAAATTATTTTCAGCATATTTCAATTATTTTTGTCAATTTTTAATTAATTTTATCATTTTTCAATTATTTTTTTTGATTTTTAATTATTATACTCATTTTCTAAAATTATTTTCCAAGATTTTTAAGTATTTTTCTGAAAATTTAAACATCTTCTTCAATTTGTAATTATTTTCATTTGTTATCAGAATTTCAAATTTTTTTTATTAATTATCATAAATTTCAATTATTTTTAGATTTCTTTCAGACTTTTCTCCAATTTTTAGTTTTCCTCATTTTATAAAATAAATTTCTAAAATTTTTTAAGTATTTTTCTCAAATTTCTATTATTTTCTTCAATTTTTAATTATTTTTCTTTGTTTTCATAATTTCTAAAAAAATTTATTAATTATCGTAAATTTCAATTATTTTTAGCATTCTTCCAGTCTTTTTTCCAATTTTTAGTTATTCTCATTTTCTAAAATTATTTTCTAAGATTTTTAAGAATTTTTCTAAAATTTCAATTGTTTTCTTTAATTTTTAATTATTTTTCTTTGTTTTCATAATTTCAAAATTTGTTTATTAATTATCGTAAATTCCAATTACTTTTAGCTTAGTTCTTCAATTCTTTTCTCCAATTTTTAGTTATTTTCTTTTTTTTTCATTGAATTCTAAGATCTTCATGTATTTTTTTTCAAATTTCAATTATTTTTTTTATTTATTTAAATAATTTAAATGAATCATATTTTAATTATTTTCGGCAAGTTATAAAATTTAAAAACATTTTTCAATTATTTTCCAACATTTATTTCCTTCAAATTTCAATTCTTTACATTTGTTTCATAATTAAAAATATTTTTATCTATTTAGTATTTATCTGACTTTTTAATTATTTCATTATTTTTATTATTTTCTTCAATTTTCAATTACTCTCGTTCTTTTTCTCTTTCTTTTTCATAATTGCCAAAAAGTTTTCACTTATTTCTCTTTAATTAAAATTTGTTCTGTTCAATTTTAAATTATGTTTATCTGTTTTCATTTATTTTCTCTAATTTTTAATTATTTTCTTTTTTTTTCAATGAACTTCTGAAAGTTTTAAGTATTTTTCTCAAATTTTGCTTAACTTTCCTTTATTTAAAATATTTTATGTAATTTGTTTAATTATTTTCCTAAATTTTAATTATTTCTTTTAGTTTTAATTTATTTATCTCAATTTTTAACCATGTGTTTTCAATTTTCATTTATTTTCTCTAATTTTTAATTATTTTCTTTTTTTTTCAATGAACTTCTGAAAGTTTTAAGTATTTTTCTCAAATTTTCCTTAACTTTCCTTTATTTAAAATATTTTATGTAATTTGTTTAATTATTTTCCTAAATTTTAATTATTTCTTTTAGTTTTAATTTATTTATCTCAATTTTTAACCATGTTTTTTCAATTTTCAATTATTTTCTCTAATTTTTCATTATTCAATTTTGTTTTAATTTACTTTTAAAATTCTCAAGTATTTTTCTCAAATTTAAATTATTTTCTTTATGTTTAAAACATTTTTATGATTGTTTAAATTACTTTCCCCAATTTTTAATTGTTTTCATTTTTTTTTTCAATTAATTTGCAAAATTTGCAATTATTTTGTTTAATTTCAATTATTTTTTGCAATTTTTTTTAATTCTAAAATATTATAAATTTTTTCCTAAATACCTAAATATTTATTTTATTTATATTAATTGATTTTTAAATATTATATTTAAAATATTTATTTCTTCGTATAAGATAAATATTATTTACAGATTTGTTATATTTTTTATTGTATTTTATAATTTCTAAACGGTAAGAAAAACTAATCGCGCGCTGGCGCGCGTTTTATTTTGCTAGTTCATTATTAAATATTGTATTTGCTGTTCTTTTATAAAATTTTATATATGTTAACTAATATCTACAATACTATTAGAATATTAAATAATTTATGAATTTATTATTTATTTTCGTTTTAGCAAAATATCAAAAAGAAATTTTTATTTTGTACAATATATTTGCAATAAAAGGATGCGGTTCAGCTCCACATGGCAGCCAATTTTAAAAAATGTGCTATTATTTTCGTATAAATATAGTTGTAGTAAAATCGTTTAAAATATACTTATATTACACCCTAATAAGAAAAGTAAGTGCAGTGAAACATTGAATAAAAAATTTTTTTTTACCAAAACTTATCCTGAAATCGGGCAGTTACGCAAGAATCGACCAAATAAGAGAAAATTATTAAAGAGTATTTTTCTTACTATTTTTAAAAAAAAATTTTTAATCATATCTGTTACCAAACGTAGTTATTTGCTATTAAAGACGTGTTAGCAAAATCCCATTAAATCTGAATCACATGGTAATATTGTAGGTGAACGTCTTATTCAATATGCAACGGAGAACCTCGTGACAGAAGTTCTGATACATCCCCAAACAAATACGTTGTTACAATGTATTCGCAATCTTCTCGCAAGTTTCACGAAGCACCGGCACATCATTCACGCTGGATACACTTTCGGCGGAAATGGTTCCTGGATACTGCAGGTATATATTTTCTTAAAGTTTCGATTTAATATTTTATCCTCTGTCAGAAAAAAGTCACTTTTTTGATTGGTTTATTTAGAATTTTTACATCATTCGACTTATTATTAAATTTTACATATGGGTAATTTTCAATGAACATGTAAATTTGAGATGAACTAGTTTCAAGAAAAAAAAAAAATGATTTTAATAATTTTTTTATTTATATAGGTATATAATTTAGAATATAATTAGTTAATATATTTATTATTATTTGATTTGGTTAACCTACTTATTGCCATCTACCGCGTAGTTATTTTCACCAATTAGAGGTCAAATTTTTAATTTTTTTTCATATTTGTTTGGGCATAATATTTAAATCTTAGATTATATAAGTTTGGCATCTAAAAAATAATTTTTAGCTTCATATTTATCGCCTTTAACTTCATAAAAAAATTTTATATATTTCGAAATATTAAATGCTATGGGAATTACATTAAATAAAAAAGGTACTTGTAAGTATTTTTAGTTAAACAAAATAGTTGAAAAAATATAGGAATAACTATTGGAAATAATTGCAAATTGAACAACTGGATTATAAATAAAAAAAAAATTGAAATTGAAGAAAATAATAAAAAACTGAGGAAATAAATTAAAATTTGGAAAAATAATTGATAACTGAAAAAAATTACAAAATGATAAAAATAATTGACAATTGAAAACAAAATTCAAAAAATGGATAGACTAATACACAACTGAACAAAATAATTTAAAACTTGAAGAATAATTATGAAATTTTAAGATAATAATTGAAAATTGAACAAATTGTAGGAAATAATTGAATAATATAGTTGAAAAATGACGAGATAATTGCAAAATTGAAGAAAATATGTGAAAAATGATAAAAAAAATTGTTAATAATCATAATATTAATAATTGTTTATATATAATAATTGATAGAAATAATTGTTAATCGAAAAAAATTATAGAAAAAAGGCGATAATTTTTTAATATTAAAGAAAATAATTGAAAATTGAACAGTGGAATTGAGATTTGAAGAAAATAATTGAGAATTGAAGAGAATAGTTCTAGAATTGAATAATTGGATTGGAATTTTAAAACAACTTTTATGAATGAAAAAAATAATTGAAAAATCCGAGAACTATTGAATATTGAGGGATTATTTGAAAATCGATAAAAATAAATGAAAATTAAAGAAAATATTTGAGATTTGAAAAAAATAATTAAAATTTTAACAAACCAATTGTAAATTAAAGAATTAAAAACTGAAAATTTCAAGAAAATAATTGACAATTAAAAGAAAAATTACAATATGACGAAAATAATGAAATATTGCCAATAACATTTAACTATTAAGAAAAAGTTAACAATTGAAGAATAAATCTAAAAATGATGAGAATAATCAGCATTTGAACAAAAAAATGTTGAAAATTAATGAATAATAATAAAATTTATGGGGAATAATGAATTGTCAATTGAATAGTACACAACCGAACAAAATAATTTAAAAAAATCAAAGAATAATTATAAAATTTTAAGATAATTTAAAATTGAAAAAATTATAGGAAATAATTGAAAATTGCGGAAAATAATTAATAATTGAAGTGAATAGTTGAAAAATGACGAGAGGAATTAAAAAATTGAAAAAATATGTGGAAAATGACGAAAATAATTGTCAATTGAAAATAAATTTCAAAAAAATGACTAGATTAATAAGCAACTAAAAAAAATAATTAAAAATATTAAACAAAAAGAATTATTAAATATTATAAAAATAATTGCAAATTGAAAAATTAAGAAAATTATAAGAATAATTGTTGGAAATAATTTCACATTTTACAACTGGATTGAAAATCGAATTAAATAATTGAAAAGTCAATAATGAAATTAAAAGTTAAAGAATATACTCAAAAATTAAAAAAAGTTAATTGAAAAAAGCCAAAAATTAATTAATTTAGAAGAAGACTGGTAAAAACTGAAGAATGGAAATAAAAATTGCAGAATGGAATTTAAAAATTAAAGAAAAAAATAATTGAACAATATTGTATTTAAAATTAAAGAAACATCATGATTATCGAATAAAATAATTGAAAAAGGGCAATAATTTTCTAATATTAAAGAAAATATTTGAAAATTGAACAGTGGAATTTAAATTTGAAGAAAATAACAGAGGATTGAAGAGAATTTTTCTAGAATTGAATAATTGGATTGAAAATTTAAAACAATTATTATTAGTGGAAAAAATAATTTTAAAAATCTGAGAATTATATACTTAATTTTAAGGAATTAATTGATAATCGATAAAAATAATTGAAGCTTAAAGAAAGTATTTGAGACTTGAAAAAAAAAATCAAAAATTTAAGAATTCAATTGAAAATTAAATAATTAAAAAATGTAAATTTCAAGAAAATAATTGACAATTAAAAGGAAAATTACAATATGACGAAAATAATGAAATATTGACAATAACAATTAACTATTTAAAAAAAAGTTAACAATTGGAGAAAAAATCTAAAAATTATGAGAATAATCAGCATTTGAACAAAAATAGTTTAAAATTAATGAATAATAATAAAATTTATGAAGAAAAATGAATTGTCAATTGAATAATACACAACCGAACAAAATAATTTAAAAAATCAAAGAATAATTATAAAATTTTAAGATAAGAATTGAAAATTAAAAAAATTGTAGGAAATAATTGAAAATTGCCGAAAATAATTATTAATTGAAGTAAATAGTTGAAAAATGACAAGAGTAATTGAAAAAGTGGAAAAACTATGTGAAAAATAACTAAAATAACTGTCAATTGAAAACAAATTTCAGAAAATAACTTGATTAATAGACAATTGAAAAAATATGTAATTGGAAAAATGAAACAAGAAATATTAAATATAAAGAAAATAATTGCAAATTGAAAAATTAAGAAAATTATATGAATAATTGTTGGAAATAATTGTACATTTAACAACTGGATTGAAAATCGAAAAAAATAATTAAAAATTGAAGAAAATAATTAAAAATTCAATAATGGAATTGGAATTGAAAGAATATACTCAAAAATTAAAAAAAAATTAATTATATAGAAGAAATGGAAATATGAAGAATGGAAATAAAAATTTGAGAATGGAATATAAAAATTAAAGAAAATAATTTAACAATTGTATTTAAAATTAAAGAAACTTAATGATAATGGAACAAAATAATAGAAAAAAGGCGATAATGTTTTAATATTAAAGAAAATAATTGAAAATTGAACAGTGGAATTTAAATTTGAAGAAAATAACTGAGAATCGAAGATAAAAGTTCTAGACTAATTGAATTAAAAATTTTAAATAATTTCTATAAATGAAAAAAATAAATGAAGAAATCAGAAATTTTATTAAATATTGAGAAAATCCTCAATAAAAAAAAAAATAAATGAAAAAATCAGACAGTTATTGAGTATTGAGGAATTCCTCAATATTCAATAATTCTCTGATTATTTAATTTATTTTTGCACTCATATAAATTATTTAAAAATTTTAATTCAATTATTTAATTCTAGTTAAATTTATTGAAAATCGATAAAAATAATTGAAAATTAAAGAAAATATTGAGGAATTGAAGAATATAATTAAAATTTTTAGAAGTTAATTGGAAATTAAAGAATTGAATGTTAATTTCAGCAAAAGAATTGACAATTTAAAGAAAAATTAGAATATGTCGAAAATAATTAAATATTGAGGAAAACAATTAAGTATTAAAAGAAATCTTAACAATCGAAAAAAAATCGAGAAATTGTGAGAATAATCGGCATTTGAACCAAAAAAATGTTTAAAATTATTGGATAATCATAAAATTGAAGGTGAATAATAAATTGTCAATTGAAAACTGATGAAATAGAATTGAAAAAAATAAATGCGAACTGAATAAAATAATTGAAAATTAAAGGAATAAATTGAAGATTAAAGAATGAAATTGAAATTTTAGGAAAATAGTTAATAATTGAAAGAAAAATTACAGAATGACTAAATTATTAAATCTCAAAGAAAATAATTCAGAAATGAGGGAAATAATTGACAATCGAAAGAAAGATTCTAAATCTGTCGAGAATAATCAACAACAGGGCAAAATAATTAAACAAAATTGAAGAATAATTTTTAGATTTTAAAGAGAATAATAATAATAATAATAATTTGTAGAAAAAATTATAAATTTATTTATTAATGAAATTGAAATTATTTGAACTGATATTTATAAAAAAAAATTTTTAATCAATTTAAATGCATTTCTTAAAAAGTATCTGATTTAAAACAAAAAAATATCTTGGTGCCAAATCTCAGGTGTGGACAGAATATAAGAATAGGGGAGTGGGCCCCAAGATGGACAGGGCCCCAAGATGGACATTTCGTATAAAATTTTTGTTTAAGGTGGCAGTGCCTTATGCTTTTTGTCATTTTTGTTGTTTGTCTAGACGAAGATTTTGATGCACATTTGAAGAAAAAAAAACAGTTGGTTTTTCTTCTATACATGCCACGTAATTTTCGGTCTAAAAAAGTTTTGTAACAGTTTTTTCTTAAGTTGGTAAAGTTACTTAAATTTATGATTTAGAATGAGTACTTAACGTTATAATATTCTTTATTTATCGTATAATAATATCCTAAAATAATTTTACTAATTCAGTGTTCGTATTATATATTTTTACTGGGGATTAAAAAATAGTGTCATGTACCCTAAGATGGACAGGCCTCAAATCTCAATGTATTTATTTGCATATTTTCGATTTTACACTTTTTTTAATAATTTTTTGAGACAATTAATTAAAATTTTTTATTTTCCACCATAAAATGTGATGTTCTCGTTAGAGAATTTGATATATCTATATTTTTCGATATTTTATTACTTTTTACTGTTAAACTATTAGATTGAAGTTTTAAGAAATGTTATTTCCTGATAAATTCCGTAAAATGATTAAAAATTAGTTTAAGAATTGTTACAGGATGTTAATTTCTTATTTACTACAATTTTCAAAGACTTTTAAGAAGGTGTCCATCTTCGGGCCACTTTTTTTTAGACCGAAAATTTTAACAATTAGAAAAAACGCTTTAAAAAATGTTTATGTTCAAAATAAAATTTTATCTCTGTGGCCATAAGTTACCTTATAAATTGTACTTTCATCCGGTATAAAATATTTTAATATATTTTATTTGGTTTGGATTCTACAGCAATAAGACGAAAGGGTGTCCAACTTGGGGCCCTCTCCCCTACATTTTATAAAATAAATATTTGTAATTCTTAAAAATGGGAATTTTTACATGCATAATCTGTCGATATATTATACAAATTATTATTTTCCACTGAAATTTATTTTTTATATTAAAAAATCATGTAAGACCACGATTTACACATTCATTGAAAACCACCCATTTATTAATTTCAACATTTATTCATTTATTTGTTTTCTTCCCTTTATTTCCTGTATCTACATTACTTTTTTATTCTTTCATTGTATAAAATGTTTATCCAAGTACCACAATAATGTGTAATTTATGGGTTCTTTGAGAGAACTTGTGTAAAATCCAGAGAGACTTTGTTCTGATACCTACAATGAAATTTATCTGTATTAGTTCTTTTTATGAGTCGTAAATCTGTCTAATAATATTTATTTCCAACATTTAATTCATTGCAGGATGGAACCTTTAGTTATGCAGATTTTGTAGATGCATTTAGCGAACATGAAGTGCAGAGAGTGCTTCGTGCTTACGAGAATAGTGTAACTGTAGATATTCATTGTGCGGGAGTTGGTGAATGGTCGACTGCAAGATTATCCAAAGAACCCTGTACAAGGTTTGTTTAACTGGCTTTAAACTTTTGAAATTTATTTCTAACTTTAATCCCTGGCAAAATTTTTTGGACATATGTAGCCGTGCTTTGAATATTATATTCTCAGAGCTTTTACTTGAGATTATATTTGAAAAATGAATCTATTGGAAATTTTTGTTATTGCAAATGCGAAAATTGCAGGTGACTAATTATGATACAAAAAAGTATCATGTTATTGTTATGAATTAAAATTTACACTTTGGGTGTATGTATTTGGTATTTTGAAATATTTTAAACGACCATGAAGTCACATGAATCTTATCCGATGTTTGGAGGAGAGATACAAAAAATTATACTCGGAACTTTTTAAAGTACCTTGAAGTATTTTGAAATATGTTCCTTGCTTTACATAAAGAATCCTAAAAATCTTGAAAAATATCAAAAGATTCTAAAGTATGTAAAAAATCGCCAAAAAAGTCTGAAGTATTTTACATTTTATTAAAAGCATGTTTACATCGATGATTTAAGGGCAGACTTAAAAGAGAAACTTCTTTTAAATGTAGTGTAAAGTAAACGCCTACTTTAAACTGATGGTACCAACACGCTCTTTAATTTATTCAAATCTCAATCCTTTTGAATTTCAATCCATTAAAGTTTATTTAAACTTACGTAATTTAACTTAAACTTAACGCCACTCTTAAAATAAATACCTTTTTTAATCTGTACATTTGGGGAAGAATGGAACTTTTTTCATCCAAATAACTTTAAGTTATTTAATTTTTGTGCAAATTGAACGTATTTGTTTTTCAATCTTTTTGGTTCTAAATTCCCTATTGATTTCTCAAGCTTCATTTTTAAATTTTGTTTATTTATAATAAATTTTGAAAACAAACATAAAGAAAAAAATTCTTATTATACTTTTACCAAAATTTGAATGAACAGTTAAAAATTAAATTCCCTTTTTGATTTTTTTTAGACATTTATAATAAGTTATTTAAAGAATTAATTGCTATATATTTTTATATGAAAATACTTTAAAGTGATTTTAATATGATTTCTAATGCATTCTTTGATTTTTTTAAAGGGTAAAATAACCAGCGGTGGAAACGCACTCTTTAATTTATTCAAAATTCAATTTATTTAAATTTTAATCAATGTAAACTCAGATAAACTAACTTATTTTAACTTAATCTTTACGCTAAGCTTAAAGTAAGCACCTACTTTAAACCGGTGAAATTAAAGATAGGTAGGTACTTAAGTACCTGCAATTATTTTGAAATATCTTGAAGTGCCTTAGAATTCCCTGAAATATCTTTATGTAAATAAATTACCTTTAATTTCTTGTAGTTTTATAGAGCATTTCAAGAAATCTCCCACCTGAAAAATAATAAATTAATTAATAATTAAAAAGTATTTAAAATTATTTAGAAATTTGAAATAGATATTTAACCAGTTTTTATGTCGTTAATCTTTCGAAAAATCGTCGAAAAACAATCACAGTTTAATAAAAAAGTAATAACAATTTTAAAACTAATATTAATAATAACCAGAAACCGTCACCAAATTAATTTGGTTTTTAGAGTTTTTTCAAAATATCTATAGTAAAATTCAACAGATTTTACTTAAAAATTGAAATCAATTCATCAAATAATAACAACAAGATAATAAGACTCTGTAACAGTGAAAAATTACTTTGAATCGAACCTAGCCTAAAATTGTTCTTCATGAAAAACGAAAAAAAAATGGTATTTATAAAATTCTCTCCCACCCCCAAAATTTCATTTTAGAGCTAAAAACCGTTTTTCGGTAGTTTTCGTATAAAATATACTGTTACTTCGTTATTTTTGGTCCGATTTCAAATTTTTTTATTTTATTTGAAAGCTGAAAAACAAGGCTTTCTGTACCTAATACAAGATATGTGATTTAAATAAAATTTATGGTAGAAAAAAAGTATAAAAGTTTGAAAATTGGCAATTTTTTTAACTTTGGCAATGGTTTCCGGTCCCATGTTATTGAGAATGTTTTTTTCTTGGCAAAGGTATATAATGTATACCTATTTAATTCTGCGTCGAATAAGCTTTTCTTGAATTCAATTTGTGAAAAACTGTCTGAGTTATTGCGTTTTTTGTCTTTATAATCACAGTATTTTTCCGGAATTCCTATATTTATTCTGTTTCTTGATTTTAGTAGCGTTTCAGATGCTTCTCCTATGCAAATTTAGAAATTAACAAAATTTTTTAAATTTTTAAAATGTTTGTTATTTTTTGAACAATCAAAAAAGTCGAATTTCTCAAAAATGTAATTTCTTATTTCTTTGAAATTTTTTTTGTGGTTACCAGATAACAAAAAGAATTTTTTCCAATAAGTTTAATGTGCGCTAAACACTGTGAAAGGCGCAAGATTTTTTTTTTTGTTTTTTTGAAAATACAAAAAGTCATTATTTTGGCTAATGCAAAGACATCTTTCAGTTGGAAAAATCACCGGGAATATTTTTTATTTGCTTCTTAAATAAGTATTTTTTATTTAGAGAAATGTAATTTTTAATTCCTTTTTCTATCTATTACATAAATAGAAAAAAAATTTAAAGAAATAAAAAATATTGTTTCTAAGAAAGTAGAGCTTTATATTTTTGAAAAATGGACATTTTAGAAATTTTTAAAATTCCTTAATTTGTAAAGGAAAAGCATGTCAAACATTACTAAAATAAAAAAAAATGGAATAATTTATGGCGCTGAATTAGCCAAAGTAATGACTTTTAATATATAAAAAAAAAATCTTGCTCCTTTCACAGAGATTAAGCGCACATTAAACATATTGGAAAATATTATTTTTGTTATATAGTAACTACAAAAAAAAAAAAAAAAAACTTTTTGAGAAATTTGAGTTTTTATTTTTCTAAAAATAGCCGCCATTTGGTTAATTTTCAAAATTTTTAAAATTTCAAAAATTGCTAAGAAAGAGGACCTAAAACATTAGTAAGATCAGAAAACAAAATTAAAAAATATCAATTTTTGACAAAACTATAGAGTGATTTTAAAAAAATTCGTTAGCGTTTTCGTTCAAAAATTAAACAATTAACCCGTTGCGGTCACCCGGGGTGCAGGACACCCCAGGCCTACTTTGCGTTCCAATATCATTGAAACCACGCATAAAAACCTTCAATCTTCAAAATAAATATATATTTTTTGCATAATACATGGCAAGACTATTATTCTTTTTTTAAAAAGTAGTATTTCAAGATTAGAATGCCGAATAAAAAAAGCCTTTAGCCAAAAATTCAACTTTTTATGATTTTTTGAGTGAAAAAGTCCAATTTCCTCCAATTTTTTTTACCATAAAAATATTTAATTTAAATACTCTACCCGGTGCATTACATAAAAGGGACCTTCAAGTACTTGCAAAAAAAATTTTAAGTCGATATATCATATAGAAGTAGAATGACAGTGTTTTGCGGCTGGGGTGTGGAACACCCCAGGTGACCTTTAGGGGAGAGTGGCCATCAATGTACCGAGTTTTTTTCAAGGTCATAGTATTTATTCAATTTTACCAATTTCAAGTACTTTTTTGCATCAATATAAAACTGGAACACTCCTCTAGGTAATGCACACATATTATACCCGATTTATTTTGTTTAAGTAATAAAATTTAGGATTTTTCTAAACTAACACGCTTTTTTCATTTTCAACAACCTGGGTACACAATGAACCACCTCTATAAAAACACTAAAAATGTTCAACAATAATAATATTGCAATTTTCACTTTGTGAAAAAACTTTTTTCTATCAAATACTATAAAAAATTATTACTTAATACTTTTTAATTGATAATGTATAACATAAATATACCTTAAATTGAAGTTAACTAGCTAAAATGGGATTTTCTTTTTGCTATGTTGAGAAGAGTACTGATAACAATCGCGATCACATGCTGTACGCATGCCTAGTTTTATAATCAGGCATACCAATCTGGAAATTAAAAATACACTAAAATTCTAGGTGGTTCATTGTTCCCTGGTACATTGAATCAACATGACATTTGCAACAAAAATGGTTTTTTATAACTTAATCCAATATTTCAAAATCTTTATCTCATTAGAATATTGTAGTTAAGGCCCGATACAAAATAAATCGTAAGTTTATTTATTTTTAAATTACCTTATTTCAATTAAAAAACGTGTTTGTATTTTAGGTAAATTTTTTCTTCAGTGCATCAAAAACAGTTTTTTTTAGTTTTCTCTGTAAAGAATAAATCCACATGTCTTAAACTGATGGACGTAGTGTGTTTACGCAAACTTCATTTATATTTAAAATTAGGAGAATTTTTATTTAATTGTTTCTGAGAAAATTGAAATGGTTCATTGAAAAAACTGGTACATTGATGGCCACTCTCCCCTACGTTATTATTCCGAGGTGTGACCTCTACGGGTTAAACGAACTTACCTGTAAGTGAAGTTCTATTATAATTGTATGAAGCGCCTCTTCCTCATGATCAACTTGTAGTCCTCCCACTTGCCGCCGATGTCGCCACATATTTTAACGATTTTAAATGAAAATCTCTCCACCTTCTTGTATCCCGCGATCTCCGCCATTTTTCATTTTTTAAAGCTCCGCCGAAATCGTATAGGTTGCTGGGCTAAATATAAGATTAAAGGGTGGGACTGATCATTTCGGAAGAGGCGCTTCATACAATTATAATAGAACTTCACTTACAGGTAAGTTCGTTTAATTGTTTAATTGTATTTCGCGCCTCTTCCTCATGATCAACTTGTAGATGTTTAACGTAATTTTGGCGGTAGGAAATCTAAATATTTATTTTGAGAACAAAGAATTTAAAGTTACAAATCATGGAATTTTTAATATAATTGAAAAAAAAAAAAAAAAAAAGGTTAAAGAAAAGGAACATAATTTTGTTTAAGGAAAAAAAAACAATACAATAAGAATTTTAAGCTTGCAAAATGGATTTAGCGAAAGCATCTTTATCTGAGATAATCTCAAGATCATAAAACTTGGCGAAGGTGTTTGAATTTTTAGTCCAACCTGCAGTTTTTCGAATAGTGTCCAAATCTAAACCTGCTTTTTTCGCGGCGGAAGTCGATGCATGTCGAGTTCAGTATGCGGTAAATTTGTTAGTGTCGATTCCGCTTTCTGCAAGCATCTCCTTAACCCAGTGGCTCAAAGTTTGAGTTGTGACTTTTTTAAACGGCTTTTTACTGCTTATGAAAAGGCTACTGATATTTCCTCGATAATCTTTTGTTCGGTCCAAGTAATTTTCCAAAGTTGTAGCAGCACAAATTTTTGCATTTTCAGTGAAATACGGAAGTCGTAAAAGAGGTTGATTTTTATTTACGGATGATGTTTTGAATTCGATCAGGAATCTTGATCTCAATGCGTTTTTCCTGTCTTAAAATATTTTCTACTTTTATCAAAGAAAAAGTTTGTAGTCTTATGTCCGGTGATTAAAGCTAGCAGACATATGAGTTTTTTACCAAGAATTTTTAACGATAATTTTTCATTGTCAGGTAGAGATGAAAGATGATCCAATACGATTTTTGGATCCCAAGTCGAGTCATACTTAGGTTTGGATGGCCTCAGATTAGAAATACCTTTAAAAACCTTTTAATTCTACAATCATGTGCCATCTCAGGTCCCACAAGCAAGGCAACTGCTGATCTAGCACAATTGATCGAGCTATGGGCAGCTCCTGCTTGGAATAAGTTGGTTAAAAAGGAAAGAATGTCCGGTATCGAATTTTTGAAGGGATCCAAACCTTTTTCGCAGCAAAATTTCCACCATTTCTTTAAATACGTTTCGTATTGTCTGAAGGATGTCATGGTAATAGAAGATAACATAATTTCTATGGAAGACTCTGGTGTTCCTCTTGACTCCATTGCTTGCCTGACAAACGACCGGCAACCAGGGTAGTCTTGTTCCAAAACTGATCTGTCTCCCTATTTAAAAAAAGAAGATTACTTTCAGCTCTAAATTTTACAGGATTAGAAATCAGCAATTTTTGAAACAGTGGGTACCATGGTTGTGATGGCCAATCTGGTACAACCATTATACCCTCAGCTTTGTCATTTTTTATTTTATTTAGTGATCTCAAAATGACAGAGGTCGGTGGAAATGCATAAAAATAATATTTTTCCCAATTTAGTGTAAACGCGTCAACTGCGAAAGATTCCGGATCTTTTTTCCAAGATACACATTTTTGGCACTTGGTATTGGACCTTGTAGCAAATAAATCAACCTCAGGTATACCGAATTTTTCAACTATTTTGCAGAAGGCTTCATCTGATAGTTCGATTTCCGCAGTTGATTCTTTTCGACGCGATTCAAAATCTGCTTCAACATTTGCTTTAGAAGCTATGTACGACGCGAATATCCAAATATTTCGCGCTTCGCACCATGTCCATATTTTTTTTGTTATTTTATTTAGATTCTCAAATTGTATGCCCCCCATTCTATTTATATAGGCAATCGCCGTGGTATTGTCTATATGGAGCAGAATTTGACAATTTTCTAGATTGTCTGCAAAGGTTTTAAGCCCTAGATAGGCAGCTAATAGCTCTAAATAATTTATATGTTTAATTTTTTCTTTAGTTTTCCAATGACCATGGACTCTATTTCCGTTATAAACAGCTCCCCAACCCGTTAAGGAGGCATCACTAAAAATTTCCAAGTCGTATGCAGAATTTCTAATTGGGTTATTTAGTTTAATACCTTTAAATAACCACCACTGTATCTCATGGAAAACGTCCTTTGAAATAATCATATAACTATTATAGTTATCCTGAGTTGATTGTAAAGCTAAAAATTTTTGCCTTTCACTAGCTTTCGTATATACCCAACTATAGTTTACCGCTGGACAACATGATATTAAAAATCCTAAAACTTTGGCAAATGTCCTTATTTTTATTTTTTGGTTTTCTTTTAGGTCTTGAAGCTGATTTTTTAAACTTTGTTTTTTATACCCTTCTATCCATGATGAAATGGTTTTGTTAGATGTAATTTTTGTCCATTCGGTTAGAAAATTCTTAAGCCTTCCAGCTGTTTGCCTTACCCTGTTATTTAACGACGTTTCTGCTGATTGTGATGTGAATCCTTCCTCGGCTGATATTTGTGATTCGGGTATTGCGACTGTCGCTTCGGAGCTTGAGATTCCCGATTGCGTTGATTCTGGCTGCTCCCCGCTGCAGCAAAATTCTTCTGTTGCCGAAGCGGGGTTTTCAAGTTTTTTGGCTGATTCGATGTTTTATTATTGTTATTTCCAAGGCGTAAATCCTTTGAAACTGTAGCTAGGGCCTTGGCAGACTTCAAAACTTCATCAAGTTTGTTGCTGAATAGAAATTCATCGATGTTGGTATCGGTTAAGGTTTCTTTTAATTTGGGATTAATATTTGCAAGAACCAGGCTTCTTCTAATGACTGATTCGTCATGTTGCAAATCAGCTAAAAGACTACTGTCATCTCCCAAGCACTCCAGAACAGACATATCCATTTCTTTTTTATCAATAAGAAGTGTCATAGCTTTTCCCATGGCAGCTAAACAAGTAGTAATTTTTTCTTGTTTTAAAACTATTCTAGAATCTCTATTTTGCACTGATTCTTGAATATTTGATTTAATCTCAGGATTTAACTTGGGAGGTTCAGACAGTGAGCAATTTTCCGGAACTAAATATTTTTTAAGAGTATCTGATCTGATGTCTTTTGGCAGACCTTTTCTCAAAATATCGTCCCAGCGAAGAGCAACCTCAGATTGAATGGGAGCTGATCGTAGTTTTTCCTCGTACACTCTTTTTCCTATAGCATTTAATAAATCCTCACTCAAACCTTTCTCTTGTTCAGACTTTTTGGTTTCCGACGTTATTTCTTGGCCATTAGCAGAATGGTCTATTTTTTCCGTATCGAGTTGGTCAGCTACAAGAATAGAGTCTTTTTGAGTGACAGATAAGCTAGCTGATCTGCTTCTTTCCTTTCAGGAGTTCCACTTCTGTAAGCTGTAAATATAAAAAACACACCGATATTTGTTGAAGGCTAAAAAATGTTTTATAAACTATTTTATTATATGTAAAATAATATTTTTTGTCCAAGTTAGAGCTTGGAAATTTATTCGTAGGGTTAGAGCCCTTTGAATAGTAATAAAATACAATTGTAATGTTTATGTTTTTTTTTTAGAAAAAACATTACGCGTGCAAGTTAGAGCTTGACACTTTTTAGGTTATAAAACTGTTTTTAAAGGGTTAGAGCCCTATGAAACCTTTTGTCCGTCGATTTTTCGAGGTAATGCTTGATTCTAGGTTAGAGCCTGCGCATTACGCTCGTCTCTCCAATTTCAGGTTAGGGCCCAAAATTTAAGAGTCAAAACATTTAGAATGTTTTATTACTGAGTACTAACTCATATATTGCAGAAAAAAGGTTAGAGCCTTTGCAATTGTGTATAAAACTTACAAGAATAGCCTGAATGGTCACTCTCTGTGTCACTGTATGAGCTGCTTCTCCTCCGGCTTCTATAACGTTTTTCTCTTTTTTTCAGCTTCCTTTTTAACTTTCTTATTTTTCTTCTCATTTCTGCTTCTGATGAATCCTCTGATGATGAGTACTTTCTTTTGCGTGTCATTGTTCTTCGATTTTTTGCGTAAAATACTAGTTTTCAAGTAAGCGTGGCTTTTCGGCACGACACAAAGCGAAAGAATGAAAAATGTCGGAGATCGCGGGATACAAGAAGGTGGAGAGATTTTCATTTAAAATCGTTAAAATATGTGGCGACATCGGCGGCAAGTGGGAGGACTACAAGTTGATCATGAGGAAGAGGCGCGAAATACAATTACTCTTTGTCCTAAAACTTTCAAATGCTCGGAAGTTTGCGAAAAAAAAATCTTCTAAAAAAAAAAAAAAATGTATGCGTCTTATTATTTGCCCTAAAAAACAATAAAAATCATATTAAACATGATTTTGAATTTTGAACATATTGGGCCTGTATGATTTGAAATGAAAACAGCCATTAATCCTTTTTTTTAAAATATTTTTACAAAATTTCTAAGAGATTTAAATTCTTCGAAACTGTTTGAATTTTATCTTATAATTTCTTATTTTTACAAAATTTTAAGATTTTTTCTACTTTTAATTTTCATAAATTTTTTCTTTTTCTTTATTTTATTTGTCTTTTTATTTCAGGATTTTCTTTAATTTTGCCCTTTTTATGCGAATTATTTCATATTATTTTATACAATTTTGTTATAATAACCTTCACTAAACTTTTTATTTCGTTGATTTTCATAATTGCTTACATATTTTTAAAAATAAATAGGCTAATTTTTTTTGTAAGTTTATTCAATTTTTTTCATATCTTGCCTATTTTTTGCTAGATTTTTTGCAAACTTGCTTATTCTACTATAAAAGTTTTAGATTTTATTTATTTTTCTAAATTTAATGTTGGACTTATTTTAAGTGTAGTATTATAAAAGTGTGTTTGGTATAATTTGCTCAAACTTTTATTTTTAAAGGATTTTTTAGTTTCTTTTGTGAACTTTTTATTTATCTTGATATATGCATTTTTTATTTTATTTTTTGTACTTTCTACATATTTTTAGTTTGTTAGATAAGGGAAATAAACATTTCTCTATTTTCTTCCTATTTATTTAGTTTTCCTAATGTTTCACTATTTTTTTTAGTTCTTCCTTGCGTTTAAATTAATTCTTCAATTTTTGTCATAATTTTTCCATTTCTAAGATAAGAAGCATTTTTCCTTCTTTTTAATTGTTTAGTTTTTATCTTATAATTACGATTTTTTAAAAACTTTTATTTGATACTTCTTTCTACATTTTTTAAATTTCCCAATTTTCTACTTTTTTTAAAGATTTTATTTTTTTGTTCTATCTCATAGAATATTTTTTCTTTTAAAATTTTTTTATATTTTACAAAATTTTATTGATTCTTTTTTTATTTAATTTGTAAAATAATGCTTTAATTTTTCTAATTTTAAAATTTTGTTCTTTTTAGTAATATATTTAAACGTTTTGTTAGTTATTATCTTATTTGTTATTTTAATTTTTAAAAATTTCCGTAAATAGTTTAATTTTTTGGAAAGAGTTTCTACTTTTTTATATATAATTATGTCACTGTTTCATTTTTGCGTTTTTTTTAAAATTTTTTCTTCTTTTCTTTAATAAACTACTTACAAATAAACATTTGAAGATTTTTTACTAATATAAAAATGATTATAAAAAATCAATTTTTGATTAAAATAAAAAAAAATCCGATTCAAATAAAAAAAATCGGATTTTTTTGACTTTTTAAAAAATATCTTGATTTTTATCAACCCCGTTATAAGATGACAAGTATCACTTGCAAAATTTAAAAAAAGCAAAAAAAAAAGGAAAGAACTGTTTATTGCTTGAATAAAATACTGTGATAGTAAAGATGAAATATGCAATTAAGTCAATTTATTATCAATGTAATTCAAAAAAGCTTATTCGACGCAGAATTAAATGTACACTTTAAACATCTTTGCACAGAAAAAAACATTCTAAATAAAATTAGACCGTAAATCATTGCCAAAGTTGAAAAAATTAAAAAAATTGTCAATTTTTGAACTTCTTTTCACCTTTTCTACCGTAAAATTTATTTAAAACACAAATCTTCTATCAGGTACAGAAGGCCTTGTTTTTCAGCTTTAAAATGAAATAAAAAATTTGAAATCGGACCAAAAACTGCAGATGAACGGTTTTCTGTTCTAAAATGAAATTTTGAGGGCGGGGAAGGGGGGGGGAAGGAGGGGTAATTTAATATGTACCATTTTTTTCATAAAGAACAACTTAGGCTGGGTCCAATTCAAATTAATTTTTATTTTTCATTTTTTGAAACACAGTGTAATAAAACTAACAATAATAATTTGAATAAACTTTAGGTCCTGTCAAGTGAAAGTGAATCCTGATGATGTCCTGACGGCAGGTGTTCCAGCCATTACTAGTTTTACGCATTATATCGATCAATATCTCGTACCTCAAACATTAGATCAACTAATGGAACCTTCCGATGTTGTCGGAAATATCCGCTTTAGTCATCCAACTCTATACGTCTTCCCGGGTGGACAGGGAGACGCGGCTCTCTTTGGAATAAATGGTTTCAATATGCTTGTCGATGGGGGCTTCGCTAGAAAAGCCTGTTTCTGGGATTTTGCCAGGCATTTAGATCGATTGGACGCCGTTCTGGTCACGAGGATAAACAACAGCAATATTGGTGGCATGTCCAGTGTTCTTCGTAAAAAGAAGGAGATGCACGTTTATCCTCAGATTGGTCATTTCTTCTGTAATCTCGTGGTAAATTCAAATTAATTACAATCTTTCAATTAACTAAAACAGTGTATATTTTACTAGTTTTCCCATTTATTTCAATTATAGTTGTATAAATCTTTCTCTTTCTATTAATCCGCGCCTCCCGTTGATAAAATGCTTATTCAATTGTCAAAAATATATAATTCTAATTCGAAGCTCAGTTCAATATGAAGCTATTTCGAGCGTCCGTGTAATATGATGCCTATTCAATGTTCAGAATAATATAATGCTAACTCAAAGTTGTGTTTAAAATAATTAAAATTCAAGTTTAAATGCAGTAAATAATAAAATGTTAATTTAATTTTTATATTATATAACTCGTTTTGGTCTTTAGGGTAAGTCCGGGGGAGATGGCCATACGGGAGAGATGGCCAATTCAAATATTTTACTGAATTTGTTATTAAATATCAGTTATTATTGGTTATTTTGCTTCATTTGTGTGCGTGAAAGCAAACATCAACAAAAACTTGAAAATTAAGAATGAAAAAGTACTTGAAATCCTGGTGTATTTTTTTGACTAGTGCTCGAAAACATCAATGGGTTGACTTTACTGATTGTTTAAGTGTAATAACGTCAGAATTATACATGAAAAATTTTTATTTATTTAAATATTAGGGGAAATCTGGGGGGATGTCATAAGGGAGAGATGGCCAATTCAAATATTTTTACAGAAATTGACTCAAAAGGTCACTTATTCTAAACTAAATTTTTTCGTTTTGCATTTAAACATAAAGAAAAGCAAAATTTTGGCGAAAAATAATAAAAAATTAAATATAGTACTTCCTTTTTATTTTGTCTATTACTCCAGTACTGAAAAATTTCAACTTGTTTAAATATCTATTTATTGTGGTGCTATTCTTTAAGATAAGACTTATTTTTGTGTTTTGTTTATTCTTTCATGTAATAAACTCAAAATGATATATTAATTATATTTATTTACTTAAATAATAAGTGTGGCCAACTCTCCCTTACACCTATGCCCATCTTACCCTACGATTGGCCATCTCTCCCTGAATGTCACTTTTTACAAAACATTAATTTTATGATTGTTTACATTAAAATATTTTATATTATTTATGGTTGTTTTAAAGTTAAATAGTCAATGTTTAATTAACAATAAACATCAATATATAAATGTTGTTTTTTTTATTTTTATGGACCTTTATAGAAAGTATGGCCATCTCCCCCGGACTTACCCTAGATGTAAAAATAATTTAATGCATGATATTTCTCATTAAAAACCAATAAATTACGTGAAATTTAAAATGTTTTAACCTAAAATATTAAGATTTTAGACAAATCTTTAGAATTATTATTCAAGATTATTATAAACATTATAAATGTTTGATATCATAATGCTAACTCAAAATAGCGTTTAATATAATTCAAATTTAAATACAACAAATAATAAACTTTTAATTGAACCATGATATTATTTCCCACTTTTTCGTCTTTAGATATAAAAATAATTTACTTTTTTCTGTTATTATGAATATTTTAATGTATGGAATCTAGTTTATAAACAAATAATATTAAATTTAGAACTTAAACTTTTAAATTAAAAATTTAAAACCAAGTTAACTAATTTTTAAATCTTTCAATTAAAAATATCAACAATTTAGATAAATCTTAGTATAAATTATTATTTTAGGTTATTAAAATTATTTTAAATGATTGATGTTTAATATATAATTTTTATAATTAATACAAGTTATTATTAAACTTATATTTGTTTCCCATTGATAAAGAATTACTAAAAATTATATTTTCAATATCAAACATTTAAAATACTTATAATAATCTAGAATTAATTATACTAAGATTTGTTTAAAATGTTGATATTTTTAATTTACAGATTGAAAAATTAGTTAGTTTTTTTAAAAACCTAAATCTAAATTTCATGTTATTTGATTAAGAACTAGAAAGGGGTCTTCCATAAATTACGTCACATATTAAGGAGGGGGGTGACATCACACTATTTTTTGTTTTTTTTGTGTTAAATTTTTATAATATATAAACAATTAGTGCTTTTTCATTCTTATAATTGAAAAAATATTACTAAAAATGTTAAAAAATTTACGCTTTTTAAGGTGTAACTTTATAATACTGCTCAAATGCCTTTTTTTAAACTAAAAAAATCTTAATATATTTTCTTTTGAATTAAAAGATATTTTTTTAAATAAAACCTGAAATATTAAATTAAATGCTTATAAAAATAATATCCATATGTGGATTCTAGATTCATTTTCTAAATAATGGATCAACCGGGTCTAGGCGATAATTTTTAGAATGGTCTTAAAATTGAAAAATGATAAAAATAATTAACAATTCATAAAACTAATGAAAAAATAATTAAAATAGTTTCAAATTGGTGATAATAATTGAAAAATGATTAAAATAATGAAAAATATTGAAGAAAATATTGGAGAAAGTAATTGAAATCTTATAAAAATAATGGAAAATTATGGAGAATAATTGAAAAAGGATAAAAATAATTGAAAATTGGAGATAACAATTGAAAATGATGAAAATAATTAACAATTCATGAAATGAATTAAAAAACAATGAAAAAATTGGTAAAAAAAATTGAAAAATCATCAAAATAATAAGAAATTGATGAAATCTATAAGAAAATTATTAACAAAATTAAAAATGAAGGCAAATAATTGTAAAATGATTTTAGAATATGAAAATTAAAGAAACTAATTAAAATTCGACGTGAATTATTGGAAGTTTTTGACATTAATTGAAAAAAATAAGAATAATATGAAATTGGAGGAATTAATTTAAAAATGATCAAAACGATTGGAAATTCAAGAAAATAATTACGTAACTTAAAAATGGGACAATTAATTGCAAAATGATAAAAATAACTAACAATTCATAAAATTGAAAAAAAAAAAATTAATAATGAAAATATTAAAAATTGAGACAAATATTTGAAAATTGATGAAAATAATTAACAATTCATGAAATTAATAAAAAATAATGAAAAAACTAAAAATTGGAGAAATTAATTGAAAAAATTATGTTTAAAAATTTCAAAAAGAAGTAAATAATTGATATTTGACATAAATAATTGAAAGTTTAAGACAAAAAATTCAAAATTTCAATTTCAAAATTGGAGAAAAAATTGAAAAATAATAAAAATTATTAACAATTGTTTATTATAATTAAAAAAATAAAAACAAAATTAAAAATGAAGACAAATGAATGAAAAATGAGTTTAAAAAATGGAAATTAAAGAAAATACCTAATTGAAATTTGACATAGATAATTGGAAGTTTATGACATTAATTGAAAAATAATGAAAATAATTTGAAGTTGGTAAAATTAATTTAAAAAAAGGGATAAAAACAATTGAAAATTGGAAAAATAATTTAAAAATTAAAAAAAATATTGAACAATTCATGAAATTATTTTTAAAATAAATTAAAATTGAGGCAATTATTTGGAAAATGGTAAAATAAATGAAAAATCAGGGAATAATTAAGATCTGACAAAAGTAAATACTATTACTTATTAAGTTTTGATTAGGTTAATCAAATTATTTGAAAAATGGTAAAATAAATTAAAAATCAGGGAATAATTAAAATCTGACAAAAGTAAATACTATTAATTATTAAGTTTTGATTAGGTTAATTTAATGAATGGGAGAAAATAATAATTGTAATTTAAAGAAATTATTTTTCAATTTATGAAAATAATTGATAAATGAAAATAGAAACTGAAAATAAATGAGAATTTTAATAAATATAATAAAAATTCTAATTCATTATTGAGGAAAAAAATGTTATAGTTAAAAAAATATTTTAAGAAGAATATAATTATAAGTTATTGAAAGTGAGTTTTAAAATTGGGGAAAAAAGTGGAAAATAACGAAAATAATGATTAAAAATTAAGACAAAAATTTAAAAATATTTAAAAAAGTTGATAATTATTGTAAATAATTGAAATGACAAATGAAAAAAATTGAGATTTCAAAATGATTATTATTGATTTAGTAAATTTTACTCTTGCTTAAAAGATTCTTAATCTTTTCAATTTTATAATATATTCAAAAATTTAGATCCTATTTCACAAAGTTTTTTTTGATGTTTTTTGAAAAAGGAGTCATTTTTAAGAATTCAAAATACAGAAATTTCAATAATAATTTTCCAACACGATTTTTAATAGGGTGGGGAGAAGGGGTCAAGAAAATGTGACGTAATTTGAAAGGGTGGTTGACAAATATGTGACAAGGGGGAAGGGGGTGTCGAAAAAAGGAAAAAAAGGTGTGTCGTAATTTATGGGCGGCCCCAAATATCATTAATTAAATTATTGATAATAATTGGAAAATATTTATTTTACGTGAACTTGAATTTTAATTATTTTTTACGAAATATTGAGTTAGCATTATATTATTCTGAACATTAAATAGGAATTATATTACACGGACTACGAACTAGCTTCATATTGAACTGAGCTTCGAATTAGAATGATATATTTTTGCCAATATTGAATAAGCATTTTATCAACGGGAGGCTTCGATATGTTTATTCAATAATTATTTCATCAATTTAATGTAACTTTGTAAAAAAAGAAATGTTTTTTCTATATAAGAAAGCTAAAATTCAACTAAAACTGCTCACCTCTTATTTCAGGAAAGAAGACACTCGAACTCTCCAGACGGCGATAAAGATATCGATCCTTTGATTCTGGACTTAATTGATATGGGTCAAGAGATGATGGTGAATCTTCGACACATAAGTCTCAGAGCGCATCACTGTTACAGGGATCCAGATCCAATTAATCTCTACCACAAGGTCGGTCATGGAACACTAGACATGTATGTGTTGAGTCCCAGTAAGGATAGCAAGGAAGTTCGAGAATTTCTCGCAAAATGGCACGCGTCCGACTCGAAACTTTTTTCCGGCTCTCATAAGAAGGACTCGAATAATCTCTTATTTCCGATTCAAAATGTCGTCTCGATTTGCGCTCTTTTAGTCTGGCAGCCTGCAAATCCAGAGAGCACGATCACGAGGATCTTGTTCCCCGGAAGCACCCCTCAGCATAAAATCTTCGAAGGTCTCGATCGTCTCAAGCATTTGGAATTTTTGAAACATCCTACCTGCTCGTCTAAAAGTCTTTCGCCGTCGACTTCACTCGTGGCTTTGAAAGACAAACCTTTGAAAAAGATGGGCTTTATTGAAAGAGAAGCAAAGAGGTTGGAGGCAAAGAAGAGAGAAACTCCAGAAATAAAGGCTGTGAAGGGAAGTGATGAATCGCCTCAAAAGTCGATTTCGCAGAGGTCAGTGAAGATGGAAGGAAAAACTAGAAAGGTCGTGGAGAATAAGAAAATTGAGTCAGAGTCGAAAGAGAAGAAGATAGAAGATAAGAAGATCGAGTCCGAGACCAAGAAGATTGAGGAGATGAAAAAGAAAGAGAGCGCCAAAATAGAGAAACCCGAAAAACAAGAAGGCGAAATGAAAAAGACTGATGTTATTAAAGCGGAAACTGAAAAGACTGCTGTTACCAAGGAACATAAAGCGAAACCAGAGCCAAAGAAGAAGGAAGTCAGGGATCTGAAGCCTGCGCTCAAAACTAGCAAACCTGAAGCCTTAAAACCCAGTGTGAAGCTGGCAGAGAAGAAGGTGATGAAGCCAGCTGCTGATAAAAAGGATGTCAAATCGTCGCCAACAACGCCAAAGAAAACCCTGAATGGAACTGCTACCAAAACAGAATTATCGAAAGCAGTACCAAAAGTTTCAACAAGACCTATTGCCAAAGCTCCCTCTGCTGCTCCAGCTAAAAGTGCAAAAGATGCCAATAACCGAAAAGTCGTTGAGCAAAAGAATATAGAGATGTCCTCATTGGCTGCTACATCAGCCGCCAAAGCTCCAAAGGCAAAGCCAGCTGAGAGGAAACCTATCAGTCGTCGAACAAAGCCTGTGAGTCCGAGCAAAGCCAGAATTCCTATCAGTCCAGCAAAATCGACCAGGAGCACTCCAACGACTTCAGTCAAGTCTGACAAGGACGGAGTTATCAGGAAAGTGAAAGGTGATAAAGGAACAACTGATTCCTCCACAGTGTCGACTCCTTCTGGAATTGAACCCGAGTCAGTTGTAAGACTCGCGGAAAAGAGTCTCACTGAAAAATCCGAGGACATGTCTTTGGATTCAATTGAGAGCAAGGTGTTGGCAGATCTTAAAGAAGAGAGAGAAGTTGTCGAAGAAATTGAGGCAGTTTTGCAGAAAGCTGAGAGGATAGAGGAAGCCAGAAAAGAGGAACGATTTGAGGGTGATGATGAAATCACTGCTGAAGCGACTGATAAGAAAGAAGAAGATATGACCGAAGAAGATGTAACAGCAGAAATTGAAGATGCTCCGAAAAAGGAAATTTCGAGAAAAGCCAGTCAGGAGTTAACTGAGGAAGATGAGTACTTGATTGTGGAGAAAGAAGAAATCTACACGGAAGACTCTGCTCAGAGTGGTGAAGGCGAACAGAAGTACTTCCTCGATGAAGTTGAGTCAGAAAAAGCGAAAATTCTCATCGAGAAAAAGATGCGTCAAGAGGAAGAGACTGATGAGAAGAAGGATGAAGTTCCAGAGAAGAAATTAGATTTGCCTGAAACATCTGCTGTTAAAGCAGAGGAGAGACGAGCTTCGGAATTATTGTCTCCGGAACAGAAGGAGCAGATCAAGGAGGAGATAAAGGAAATTATAGCCACAGCTGCAGAGGCTATTCAAAAAACTGAAGAGAAAGATGATTCTGGAAAGAAAGACAGCGAGGATATAACTAAAGAACCTTCCAGCTTGAGTCCCGATAAAATGGACTCTTCGGAGAAGAAGACAAACGACACTGATCCTAAACCCGAAGTTGATCAGAAGGAACTAGTTCCTGAGAAGATGGAGGAGTCTCAAGAAAAGATATCAACTTTAGAATCCGGTGCAACGACGACTGCGCCTACTCTTCCAGAAGATGAGCGAATCACTTTGGATGATATTAAAGAAGATATTGATGAGAAGCATGTGGCTGAGGAAGTGAAAGAGAAAGTTGTTGCTCCAGTGGTACAGGAAGTTGTTCCCGTAGAAATGCCAGCACCTGTTGCACGTCAATCTATTCCAGCTCTTCAAAGAGACGCTGTCAAAACTCCAGATGAAGTTGCTGATCTTCCAGTTCATGAAGAAGTTGATCCCAAACTCTATGCGATGGATGATTTCAGCAAGGATAAGGATGAAAAGGCTCAGTCTCCTTCGGATTCGAAACAACCGTCTACCCCTTCAGCAAAGGAACAAAAGGGAGTGTTTAGCTTCTTCGGTAAGGTTGCTGACAAATTCGAAAAGGGAATTGATAAATTGACCAAGAAGAAGAAAGACTCCGATAAAGACACTGATGATAAGTCATCCTCGAAATCCAGTTCTCCGAAAGATCCTAAACCACAAGAAGCAGGTTTTGAAAATGTTGATATGGATAAGGTTTTCCAAAAAGTAGGCAAACTTCCCGATAAAGCCGAGTCTTTCGAACAAGTGGAACCTACCCTTCAAGATGTAAAAATGGCGACAATTAAAGAAACTGCAACTTTCCTGCAAGAGGAGATCCAAGATCTTAGAAAGTCTAGTGTTACGGAATTAGAAGCAAAGCTGGTGTGTACAACGGTTGATGTCGAGGAAGCAGAAAGGATCGATCAACAACTGACACTTGATGAAAAACCGCCAGCTTATGAAACTTTGCAAGACGAGATTTTACCTGAGCAAGAGAAAGATGAGGATTTACCTGGGCAAAAATTAAAAGACGAACAGGAGAAGAAAGATGAAGCTGTACCTGTACAAGAGAAGAAAGAAGAGGTTTCACCATTGCCAGAGAAGAAAGATGAGATTTTACCTGAGCAAGAGATCAAGGATGAATCCTTACCCGAAAAAGTGTTAAAAGAGGAATCTGCACCTTTACTGTTGTTAAAAGACGAAGCCTTACCTGAACAAGTGAAAGAAGATGCTGCTTTAGAGGTACAAGAGAAGAAAGAGAGTCCGAAAGATGACAAAGGCATTGAGGAAGTTAAAGAACAAATTGAAGAATCCTCGAAGAAAAGTGTAAAGGATAGTCTAAGAGATTCCTTGGAGTCTCTTGAAGAAAAAGGTCCTAAGGAGCAAATAATTAATTTAGCTGATCTACCTCCACCAGGTGATATCATTGCGGATACTTTAACTGGTGTTGCTGAGAAACTAGAAGAAATAAAACCATCAATTGATGCAACTGCTACTATAAAAGAATTGGAAGAGGAGCAAGATATTCCTGAAGATAAGGAAATGGAAGCTGAATCTGAGGAAGATGATGATTCTCATATTCCAAATTTGAGGGAAGCTGTTCGTGATGTTGGAGAAGTGCTTGCTGGAACTGCTGGAATTCATCTAGAGGAAAAGCCAAAGGATGTTGTTGAAATTGTCAAGAAAGTTGCTGAAGTTCTCAAAGATGATGACTTTTTATCAGAGAAAGTTCTCTCTCAGATCCCAGAGAAGAAAGAAGAAACAGAATCAGTTTTGGAATCATCAAGTTTGGATACTAAACCAGTGATGACAGATACAAAAGAATCGGTTTCGGATACAAAAGAATCGGTTTCGGATACAAAAGAATCGGTTTCGGATACAAAAGAATCGGTTTCGGTTACAAAAGAATCAGTTGCAGATACAAAAGAATCGGTTTCGGATACAAAACCTTTGGATTCAGGTAATATAATATTTTCAAATGAATTATTACGTGATATTTTATTCGTTATCAATATAAGGGGCCGTCTAAATTACGTCACAACTTTCTTTTTCTTTTTTCGACCCCTGTCCTCCTCTATTAAAAATCGTGTTGAAAAATTATTATTGAAATTTTTTTATTCTACACTTTAAAGTAGTGAAATTTTTGTATTTTCAACTCTTAAAAATGACTCCTTTTTCCAAAAAATCAATAAATCAATAATCTTTTTAAAATTCCAATTATTTTATATTGTCATTTCAATTGTTTACAATAATTTTCAAATTTTCAAATTTTTAAAATATTTTAAAATTATTTTCTTATTTTTTCTCGGCGGAGCTAAATGTCCGATATATATTTTTTCACAGAATTTCTAATTTCAATTATTTTAATTATTATTTTTCAATTTTTTCCCCAAATTTAAAATTCTATTTCCATAAATTGTAATTACATTCTTTTTAAACTCTTTTTTTTTACTATTATGTACATTATTTTCATCAATAATGAATTAAAATCCTTATTTTATTTATTAAAATTATTGCTTCCTCATAGAGGAAGTATTTTTGTTTTTTTCATTTATGAATTATTTTCGTAAACTGAAAAATAATTTCTTTAAATTACAACTATATTCTTTAACACATTCGATTAACTTAATCAAAACTTAATAATTAATAGAACTTTTCAATTAATTTTGTCAGATTTTAATTATTTCCTGATTTTTCGATTATTTTGATTAATTTTCAATTAATTGCCTTAATTTTAAATTATTTTTAAAATAATTTCATGAATTGTTCATTATTTTTTTAATATTGAAATTAGTTTTCCAATTTCGCAATTTTTTTTATCCTTTTTGTACAATTAATTTTTTCAATTTCAAATTATTTTAATTATTTTTCAATTAATGTCATAAACTTCCAATTATTTTATATTGTCATTTCAATTATTTACAATAATTTTCAACTTTCTAATTTAATTCTTAAATAATTTTCTTAATTTTTAATAATTAATTAATTATTTTTCAATTTTTTTTCCCAAATTTTAAACTCATGTTCCATAAATTACAATTCCATTCTTTTTAAATTATTTTTTTTACTATTACATTATTTTCCTAAAAATGAATTAGATCATTAAAATTATTGCTTCCTCATAGAGAAAGTATTTTTGTTTATTTTCAGTTTCTTTTTTCATTTGTCAATTATTTTCATAAATTGAAAAATAATTTCTTTAAATTACAATTATATATTCTTTCCTACAATTAAATAACGTAATTAAAACTTAATAATTAATAAAATTTTTAATTACTTTTGTCAGATTTCAATTATTTTCTGATTTTTCGATTATTTTTATCAATTTTTAATTAATTGTTTAAATTTTAAATTATTTTAAAAGTAATTTCATGAATTGTTCATTATTTTTTAATATTGAAATTATTTTTCCAATTTTGCAATTGCTTTCATTCTCTTTTTACAATTAATTTTTCCAATTTCAAATTATTTTCATTATTTTTCAATTAATGTCATAAACTTCCAATTATTTATGTCAAATTTCAATTATCTTCTTTAGTTTTTATTTTTTAAAAGCATTTTTAAATTGTGTGCCTGCATTTTTAATTTTATTCATAATTTTTTCATTAAAATCATCAATTGGTGATTCTTATTATTATTCAATTTTTTTCTCCAATTTTAAATTATTTTCATAATTTTTTTATTAATTTTTTAAACATCCAATTATTTATGTCAAATATCAATTTTTTTACTTTAATTCTTAAGTTTTAACATAATTTTTTTTAATTTCTCCAATTTTTAATTTTTTCTTTAGCTTTCTATTAATTTCATGGATTCCTTAATTATTTTTATAATTTTTCAAATATTTGTCTCAATTTTTAATTGTTTCACTGTTTAATATTTTTTTTTTAATTTTATAAATTGTTAATTATTTTTATCATTTTTCAATTGTTTTCTCCAAATCTCAATTATTTTAATCATTTTTTAATTAATTGTCCCATTTTTAAATTTCTTAATTCTTTCTTGAATTTTTAATTGTTTTATCATTTTTAAATCAATTTCTCTTTCAGCTTCATATTATTTTTTTTTATTTTTCAATTAATGTCATATACTTTCAATAATTCACTTCGAATTTCAGTTAGTTTCTTTATTTTTCATATTCTAAAATCAATTTTTCAATTATTTGCCTTCATTTTTAATTTTGTTAATATTTTTTTTATTAATTTCACCAATTCTTAATTATTTTTATCATTTTTCAATTTTTTCATTGATTATATTTTTTAATTAATTTCAAGAATTGTTAATTATTTTCATCATTTTTTTAACTATTTTCCACAATTTTCAATTATTTTTATCAGATTTCAATTATTTTCTCCAATTTTTTCCATTTTTTTGTTCATTTTTCCATTATTACCACCAATTTTTAATTATTTTAATTATTTTTTTTTATTAATTTTATGAAATGTTAACTATTTTTATCGTTTTTCATTTACTTTCTACAATTTGAAATTAAATTTAGGACCATTCTAAAAATAATTGCCTAGAATCGGTTACTGCATTATTTAAAATGAATCTAGAATCCACATATGTGTATTGTTTTTATAAGTATTTTGTTTAATATTTTGGGTTTTATTTAGTAAAATAACTTTTAATTTAAAATAAAATATATTATAAAGATTTTTTTAGTTTAAAAAAAGGCATTTGAGCAGTATTATAAAATTACATTGAAAGTCTACAAAAATTATAAAGATTTCAATAATTCAATATTAACATATATGTAATCTTGAATCTTTATTTGTATATTTAAGAATGCAAATTTTTTTATAAGAATTTAGTTTAAGCATTAAAAATTGTAAAAATATTACACCTAAAAGACATTAATTTTTAATCTTTTTTAGTAATATTACTTCAATTATAAAAATGAAAAAGCACTAAATGTTTATTTATGTACATTTATCAAAAAAAATAAAAAATAAAAATACTGTGGTTTTATATAAATATTCTTATTCTTGAGTAGACTTTTTCGTTTAAAACTTTTTCCGATTTTCTCGTTTTTTTCATTATTAGGTTTTAATCTCTTTCTGACATTTTAATAAAAATTTTATATTTTAAAATTTTTGTTTCTTTTTTTGGAAACTGTTAACTTTGTTCATTTAATTTCGTCTGATTTTTCAAACAATTTTTTTAGAGCAAAGTTTTTTTACATTTTTTTAAATGATTTATTTGCTTCTATAATTAACTTATAACGTTATAATTTCTATTTTTATTTTTAACTTTGTTTTTTGGTTGTTTCTGTTATTAGATTTACTTCAATGTTCTTATTTTTGTATATTTTTACACAAATTATTAGGCTAACTTATTTCATCTAATCTTGTCTTTACTTTATCTCATTTTTTTTGGTAGATTTTACACAATTTTCTTGTTTTTAGATTTATTATATAAGGTTTTTCAAGTTTTTTTTCTGTAATTTTCTCGTTCATTCAAAATTTGTTAGATTTTAAAAAAAATTTCTGTTTTTCAAATATTTTAAAATGAATAATTTTTTTTACTTTATCTTATCTCTTCAGTTTTTTAATTTTTTGGATCTTTCAATCTATTTTTTATTCTTTTTTTTATATCTTTTTCAAAATCTCTTTATTAACTTTACATTGTAGTAAAAATGTATTGTTTTTTCTTACTTTATGTGTTCCTTTTCTCATTTCTAAAAAAGAAAAATTTATTTCTAAAATTAATTAATTAATTTTTAAAAAGATTTTAGATCTTATTCGAAACTTTTTAAGTAATATCATACGTTTTTAAATTACTTATTTTTCATCCCGTTTGTTTATTCATTTACTTAATTATTCGTAGACTTTTTAATTCTTTTAGTAAATCCTCTCGTTTTTTGTAAATATACTTTTTTATTTTTTCTACACGTTTATAGAATTGATAATTTTCTTGGTTTTTAAAAATTTTCTTTTCAAAATAAAAGTTACCTATACATTTTTAAAAATATATATCCCCCTTTTCACCTCAAATTTAAATAAAAAGCCACTGTGATCCCTGTAATTTGTTTTTTAAATAATACATTTTAATTACAATGTAATGCGTTTTTCGTAACTTATTAGTATGCATTTTTTAGACTCTTAAAAAAAATATTAATATTTCCGTAAAACCTGCAAGTATCAGTCTTTTTCAGGATAGTTGTAAACACACTAATTTTTTATATTTATAATATAACAGTTTGAAAGTGAAAAAGAAATTCATATAGGTATCAGACAAAAATAGGTTAAACAAAGAAAGAAAAATAAATAAAAAGAGGAAATGTACGGAAATTAACTAGATTTATACTGATTACAGATACAAAATCATTAACCGATGAGGAGAAGAAACTGCAAATTGACATGATGCTAAAAAAAGTAGGAGTCACTGAACAACTTCCCTCCCAGGAAGAAGTTGAAGAATTGATTGATATTGCGAAACCTTTGCTGCCTCACGAGATAGCAAATAGAATCGTAGTTCAAGAGGAGCCTTGTGTGAAAGTGGTTAAAGATTTTAAAATCACTTCACCTGCCAAAGAGGAGGCTGAAGATCGAGAAAATATTCTAGGGATTGGATCAAATTTGTTGGAAAGTGTGGATATTTGTGAAACTCCTGGAATATGTTCTGATGAAGGAAAAACTGATGTAATGGAAGCTGGCTTGGAGCAAATATGTACAAAGACGATTCTTCCTCTCAAGCTTGAAGAAACTGATACCAAGGAGGAGATTGAATCCTCGGAAATAGGATTTGAGCAAAAATTGTCGCCAGGTAAGGCGGAACTTGTAATTGTCACGCCCGGATCTACTCCCTCATCTCCAAAATTCCCAATAGAGAAGATTTCTGATCAAGAGGTACAGCAAGTTTTAAAACTTGATGATCAGTTGTCGGCCGATATTAAGCAAATAATTCTTATGACTGGAAATATTGAAGATATTATTGAAGAAATTATCCTGTCTAAAAAGCAGAGAATCACGACGGAAATTATAGAGTATATTGTGGTCGTAAAGCATATTTCTAGAGAGAAAATAATTGAGATAATTGAAAACATAGTAATCAGAAGAGGCATTCGCCGTAAAAGTGCGATGGATATTGAAGATATTATAAAAACCGAAGTGGTAATTAGTCCTCAGAAGAGGAATGACGTTGAAGATTATATTGAGAAAGAATATGTTAATAGAGGAAAGAAAATTACTGCAATTATTATCGAGGAGATCTCGCTGTTAAAAATAATTCCAAAAGATGTTATTATGGAAATTATTGAAAGTATCGTAATCAAAAGACAGATTAATAAAGAATCGGTGTTGGATTTAGCCGAAGAGGAACCTCAGGAAGATAAAGAAGAAGAGGAGAAAGATGTACAAGGAATTGCTGATGATCAAAAGAGGAAGTCAATAGCGGAAATAGTAGAGAAAAAAGGAGAAGAAAGTGTATTGGATATTGATGATGATCTTGTGGAAGGATTTGTCAGTATTCCTTCCAAGGATACTGTAGCGGCTTTTATAAACGAAGACAAAGTAGGAACTGAGTTAGCTGCTGAAGCTAAAGGTACTCCTTCAAGAAAGTCAGTTTCAGAAAGGGATGACTTTGAAGCTGTCGAACAAGAGGAATACAAGGTTAGTGGTTCTATACAGTCGCCAGATATATCCAGAAAATTAAGTGAATCGAGAGGAGAAGATGAGGAAGATTCGAGTGATGTGATTGAAGCGGACGAGAAATTTGTGAGAGAAACAAAGGAAAAAGAAGAAAAGATTGAGTTGGATGATATTAAAGAAGTGAAGGAGGAAATAGATATTCCAATTCGTGATACTGAAGTGTCTGAAGCATCAGAAGTTGTTGATGAAAAATATCTAGATGAAGCTAAGGAAAAAGTTGTTCCAGAAAAGGGAGTTTCTGATATTTCGAAGGTTTCACCAATTCATCAGATTCCAGAGGAAATAGAGACTCAGGATAGTGAAAAAGTCCCAAAAAAAGCAGCAGGTGTTGGTTCTGAAGTTACAGATAGGAAGAAAAGTATTTCAGAGAAAGTCGAAGCTTTGAAAAAAGAAGTAGATCCAAAGGATCAGGAATCTCAAGACGCGGCTGTTCATAAAATGTTAGTGACTGCTAGTAGTGAAGATGGTGGACATGAAACCGAAATCTGTGCTCCAGGCACAATTACTTTCACGAAAACAACTACACCTGATGATTCTTTAAAAGAAGTTTCTCCAAAATCCACTCCAGAAAAAGATTCTTTGGTGATGGACAAGGATTCTCTATTATCCGAAGAAACTTCTCCAGAGAAAGATAGTATTTCGGATAAATCACCGCCTCAAGCGAAAGAAAAAATTTCACCTGTTGATAGTTTGGATAAATCACCAGTTGGTACTCGTGACTCGCAGGATCTAGATGATAGTTTGGAGAAAAAGGATGAAGAAGCTGAAAAAACATTAGGAGCAGTTCCAGTGAAATCTGAAGGAAAGGAAGAGAAATCTGAAGAAAAGGAAGAGAAATCAGATGCAAAGGAAGATAAAACTGTCGATCTTGTTGACTTGAAATCTTCGAAATTACCTCATTTAGAAGACGCTTCTCCTGCTGATAGTGTTCTTTCGAAAAGTCCCAGTGAACAACCAGAAGTTTCTAGAAAAATTTCAATTTCAGGCAAACTAGAGAAAATTGATGATGTTGTGTCAACTGTTGAAAATAAAGAAGCTGTAGATAAAGTTTCTGAAGAGCTACAAAAACTAGTTCCAAAATCCGATGATATTTCAAAAGAAGCAGCTGAAGGAATTGACAAATCGGGTGTAGTTGGTGATAAAGAAGAAATTGTTGAGCCAAAGTCCAGGTCTGCAAGTGTATCAGAAAGTAAACCTGATGGAAAAGAAGAAGTAAAATCTCGTTCTGGAAGTATTGTCAGTGTCAAGGATGAAGAGAAACCAAAATCTAGATCAACTAGTGTCAGCGAAAAGGGAGATCACAAAGAATCTCGATCAGGAAGTATTGTAGATGATCATATTAAAGGGTTCAAACCTCTGGATGAAAAACTGGAGTTAAAACTTGATGAGGATGAGAAGGCAGCAGACAGGTCAAAATCTCCCAGCATTGCTGGAGAGAAGCCAGAAGAAAAAGATGTATCTGAAGAGCCAGCTATTAAATCCAGAGCGTCAAGTGTTGCCAGTGAAAAACCTGAAGATAGATCAAAATCTCCTAGCATTGCTGGTGATAAGCCAAGTGAGCCAGAGGCTGATAAAATAAAGTCATCAGCTTCGAGTGAAAAATCAGATGAGAAGGAACCAAGTGGTTCTAAATCTCCAAGTGTTGCTGGAGACAAGACTCAAGAAAAGGATTTGTTAGAAGGAAAAGTTTCAAGATCATCAAGTATCGCAAGTGAAAAACCTGAGATAAAAGAGGCATTCGAGAAGGCAAAATCTCCAGCGTTGAGTGAAAAGTCAGATGAAAAGGAAGCTGTTGATAGGTCCAAGTCTCCAAGTATCGCTGGTGATAAATCTGACGAAAAGGAATCTCTTGACAGATCCAAGTCACCCAGCATCGCTGGTGATAAATTGGATGAAAAAGAAGCTATCGATAGATCAAAATCTCCTAGCATTGCTGGCGATAAAGATTTGATTGAAGAAGCATCTAAATCTAGAGCGTCAAGTGTCGCTAGTGAAAAGCCAGATTTAAAGGAAGTTGCTGATCGAGAAAAATCTCCCGGTCTTGGAGATAAGCCAGGTGATAAGGAACCAGTTGTAAAATCCAGAAGTGCAAGTATTGTTGGTGAAAAACCACAGGCAGATGTTAAACACGACAAGGAATCAACTGATGATTCAATATCTCCAAGCATTGTTGGTGAAAAGCCAAATGAGATGGATTTCGCTGAAGAACCTGTTGTTAAATCCAGAACATCCAGTATCTCTGGCGAGAAGCCAGATCATAAGGAAGTTGTTGATTTCTCGAAAATGAGTATTGCTGAAGATATACCTGAATCATCAGAGGTGCCTAGTAAATCTGAAGATAAACCAGAAGAAGCTAGGTCTAGATCTGCAAGTGTTGCCAGTGTAAAACCTGATACGAAAGAAGATGCAAAATCACCAAGTGTTGTTAGTGATAAGGATTCATTAGACGGAAAAGTTTCTAGATCATCAAGTATTGCGAGTGAAAAACCTGAGGTAAAAGAGTCATTCGAGAAGGCAAAATCTCCAGCGTTGAGTGAGAAATCTGACGAAAAGGAAACTGTTGACAGGTCGAAATCTCCCAGCATCGCTGGCGATAAACCAGATGAAAAGGATTCTCTGGATAGATCCAAGTCACCTAGTATTTCTGGTGATAAATTAGATGAAGCTATTATTAGATCAAAGTCCCCTAGTATCGCTGGCGATAAGTTAGATGATAAGGAAGCTATTGATAGGTCGAAATCTCCCAGCATTGCCGGAGACAAACCAGATGAAAAGTATGAAAAAGATTCTATCGAATCAGCTGCTAAATCTCGATCATCTAGTATCGCTAGTGAAAAGCCAGATACTATTAAAGATAAACCAGCAGCAGGTGATGTTATTGACAAATCAGGTGAAAAGGAATCAGCAGATGTTTCCAAATCTTCTAGTATCGCAGGCGATAAAACTAGTATAAAAGATTTGGAAGAAGAAGTTCCAAAATCCAGATCATCGAGCATCTCTAGTGTAAAATTAGATGATAAAATGAAGTCTTTGACTCTCGATAAATCACATGACAAGAACTTGGAAGAGGAAGCTCTTCCAAAATCCACAGCTTCAAGTGTAGCGAGTGAAAAGCCAGATTTAAAATCCGTTGATCGATCAAAGTCTCCTAGTATTGTAGGTGATAAGCCAAGCGAGAAGGATTTATTAGAAGATGAAGTTTTAAAATCTAGTGCACCTGGAGTCAGTTTAAAACAGGATCAGAAAGAGTCGATTAAGTTAGCTTTAGGAGATGATGAGAAGGAAGGTGATCGGTCCAAGTCACCTAGCATTGCTGGTGACAAAGAGCCGGAAAAAGATTTAGTCGAATTCAACAAGTCGAGATCTTCTAGCATTGTTAGTGATAAATTCACACCGGAACCTTTAAGGAAGTTTTCTTTGCTTGGAGATTCTAAATATGATGAGAAGTTTGAAAAAGAGCAGTTTGAGTGTATCAGATCAGGCAGTTTGATGAGCGATAGGTTAGACGAGGATTCTATTGATAGAACCAAATCACCAAGTTCAACCAGCGACAAGTCTGATGATAAAGATACTTTGGATAGGTCTAAATCGCCAAGTATTGAGGATGATAAATTGGATTTTGATGGAGATCGACCAAAATCTCGATCTCCTAGTGTTATTGCTGAGAAGGTCGAACCGCTGGAAAAAGACGAATTAGAAATTGATAAAAAGGATGAATCAAAAATTGGTGGGAAGGATGTATCAAAAAGTGATGGGAAGGATGCATCAAAAATTGACGAAAAGGATAGATCGAGAACATCTAGTATTGGTAGTGTTAAAATTGAGATGAAGGAAACGGTAAAAGCTGATTCTGAAAAGGAGGGAATTAGGTCCAGATCTTCAAGTATCGTTAGTGATAAACCTGATGGGAAGAAATCAAGATCGTCTAGTATTGCTAGTGAAAAGGGAGAAATGAAATTAATTGATATACCAAAATCACCTGTCGCTGATACTAAAGCACCAGAATCACCTACTCAAACTCCCAAGGATCGTTCTCGATCTCATAGTTTGTTCGAAGGAGCAGAAAAGACACCAGTGACTAGATCCAGAACTGGAAGTTTGTTTGAGGACAAGCCGGGAGATAAGGTTCATCTTATGGAACAGGTGAAAGGGGCTCTGGAAGATTCAATGAAATCAAGCATCCTGGAAGAAATGGATGAGACGAAAAGTTCAATGGAGAAGCTTCCTGGATCGAGGAAGCAAAGTGAGGTGGAATTATCAAAAGAATCTGTGGATTATCAAAAGGACAGTAGTGAATCAAAGTCGCAAATAGTACCTGATTTAAAAGACGTTTTGCAGCTGAAACCTGAGGAAAGAGTGGAGATAGAAAGTTATGTGCTAAATGAGTGTGTGGGTAAAAAGAGGAAAATAAGTGCACAAATGCTGGATGAAATGAGTGTGACTCGTTCACTTCCAAAGTCAGTGATAGTCGTTATAATTGAAGAGATAATTTTGAAATTGAACATTCCTAGAGATACAATTGTTGGATTTGAGCAAGAGGAGCAACTTTCTGACTCTGATGAAGATGAGTTGGGAAAATTGCAAGCGGATGTTTTAAAAAATATAGAGAAATATATCATTCACGAGTACATTGAGAAGAGTAAGAAATTATCCTTGAAAGCAGCGGATGAAATTGCGAGAGTAAATCTAGTTTCCAGGAGAGTTATAATTGCAATTATCGAGGAGATTATTCTAGTAGAGAAATTAACGAGACAAAACATTCTCGAAAGTGATATTCTAGAGCTTGAAGAAGGGAGTAAATTCCTGATTAAGGAAGTAGATACTATTGTTGAATCACAGACCATTGGTGAAAAAAGTTCCGAATCAAAAGATGGTGTAACTGCGGTGCCTGATTCGAAACATTCTAGTCTAGCTAGTGTTAAGGATCAAGATCTTGTAACACACGATATCAAAGATGTTGATGGTAAATCATCAATAACGGAGCAAGATGTTCAAGGCCTTAAATCAGTTTCTAAAAGTCCAAGTCCTGAACCAGAAGTTTCCGCTTCCAGGGTGACTTACCAACAAAGTTCAGATCTTTTAGAGACACAAATACCTGAAGAAATATCTATATCAGAGGAGAAGCGCACAGAGATAAAGAATCTGTTGTTTGAAGATTACATAACCAGGGGAAAGAGAATTACGGAGATTTTCCTCCAAGAGATCATCAATAGAACTCATGTACCTCGATACATCATTTTAGAAATCATTGATGAAATTATTTTTAATAAGAAGTTGTCAAGAGATAGTGTGATTGATAAGTTGTTGTTTTTAGAGGATGAACCTGAAGATTCTCTTGAACGATCACTTTTGTCCACGCCGGACAGAAAGTCTTCCGGGTATTCAACACCAGAAATTAAGCATTACGATGACAAGTTGGCCAAAGCAATTCCCTCTTATGTTGCTGATTATGAAAGTCCTTTCCATAAAGCTTTTGTTGGTGGAATGACGGAAATACGAACGACACACATTACCACTCTCTCTGGAAAATCAACTCCTGATCTTGCAGGTCGGGCTGATACTCCAGAGTCCAGTTCTGAAGTTACGAGTACCACTAATTCTCAGGAAATGACAGAGAAGAAGGACGATGTTTCTATTAAGGATAAAATTGCGAAGGATCTGGAAACTGAGGGTGATATGAAAACTACGTTTTTTAAAACCACTCATCTAACGGGTCATTTTGAAAAGACTGATGATCTTGATGATTTACCGAAAATTGTGAAACGTGAGGTTGTGGTTTATGAAGAGGAACCAGAAATTGTGGAGACTGTGACTACGAGAACTACGAGAACTATTGTGATTGACGAAGGTGATGGGGCAAAGGTTCACGATGGGGCATCTGATGTGGCCTCTGACATTGTGAGAGAGGTAATCAGTAGAGAAGAGATTACGATTCCTGAAATTACAACCGATGTTAAAAAAATTGTGAAAACTGTAACAACCGTTACAGACTCGAGTGGACAAGTCACATCAAAAGTTTCCGAATTTGCGGATGGATCATCTCAAGGAGACAAGTCACAGATCACAACTTCGGAGGCTGAGAAGATAATGAAAGAAACAATCCCAACATCAGGTGTTTCAACACCCGACTTAAAAGCATTCTCCGACTCTGGAAAGTCAACACCAGATCCAAAATTAGAAGAAAAACTGGAAGTGCTTGATAAAATATCCGTTGAACGTATGGAGCACTCGGTTTCTCCTTTGGTGAGAGATCTGGTATCAGATGATAGAAGTTATTCAGGGAAATCTTCTCCAGATATTTCCTTGCCAAAGGACATTGCCTACAGTGGATCCACTGGAAAATCAACACCCGATATCCCTATGTCTCCTTTGATTCGGGATGGAGCTCATGTTTCCGATAAGCGACTGGAAGGCAGGTCTAGAACAAGTACTCCTGAAGGATTCCGATCAGGGGAAGTGATCAGGACGATAATCACAACCACAAGAACCATGTCTGATGATGGAGAGATAATAACAACCACCAAAGAAGTCACAGAAGCTACCAACGAAAAGGGTGAAACTGTCGTGATTACACAGAAGACAGATGTGAAGGTTGATGATTGTTTGCCGGAAAGCGTCATTGGAGAGTTGAAATCGGCTGATCTTCAACGAGGATCAAGTCCCGGATCAGATGCTATGAGTGAGAGAGATGTTGGACCGACAAGTCCTCGAAGTGACCTAAGCAGTGGTCACAGTAGAGCAGCTACTCACGTCTGGGGCAGTAGTGAAGAAAGACACACCTATTCCGATGATGAACCTCCAAGTTCTCCACTCTCCACTACTTCTCACGTTGGCCAATCTCCGCGTCATTTTGAACAATCAATGACCAGCAGCTTCTACGGAGAACTACCAACCACTGTTACCAAAACTGAAACCAGTGTTCGATTCAGCGATCCTCAAACTGAAACCAAGAAATTAATTGTTGGAATGGAATTGGCAGGTGGAACTCAAAAATCAGAATCCCGAAAGTTTATTGACGAAGCTGATTTGGATTCTGATCAGATTCTGTTGGAGGAGAAAGACAAGAAAGCTGGAACTTCTGCGACTTCCTCTGGAGATAAGGGAGCTGAGGATAAAAGTAAGGATGATTCTAAGAAGGATCCAATAGCAGGTTGGGGAAGTCCCTTAGGCCTACCGTCACCTAAACCACCTAGGAAGTTTACTTTGCGCAGTCCAGTACAACCTAGTAGTAGTTCCTGTGATCTTTCGCCTGACAGCTTGAATTTTGATGTCAGTGATTGGGGGGAACCTTTACGGCTACCTTCTCCTGCTCCAGTACCCAATGAAGTTTCTAATAAGGGATCCCCTGGAACTCCAAAGAAGGAGCGAAAACAGACGAAAAAAGTTATCTCTGAAAATATTAAAAATAAGAAGCGCTCCGAGAGTCCTAATAAAAACGACAAGAAACTCAAGGACTCGAAGAATAAGGTTCAGCCGGTTTATATGGATTTGACCTATGTTCCCCATCATGGGAATTCTTACTACACGGCTCTAGAGTTCTTCAAGAGAGTCAGAGCTAGGTATTACGTTTTCAGTGGAACTGAACCCAGTCGCGAGGTTTATGATGCTTTGCTGGAAGCGAAGAAAACTTGGGAGGATAAAGATTTAGGTGAGTTTGCAAGTTGTTTTTAATTTGAGTTGTTGAGGTTTAACCGGATCAAGTAGTGCGGAAGCTTTTAATAAATATATATGGAAATTTGCTTCTAGCGATTCGGTTAAAATTTACTTAATTTTAAGGACGTTCATCCGCTCAAGTGGTGCTTATTCTATGCAACCATAACACCAAAAATCTTTTTATTTTTATTTCTTGTTACAATTTAATTTCTCAATAAGGTAACGGCACCAATAGTCGATCGGGTACCAATAGTCGATCAGTTTGATACAGTTTGATATAAGTCGATTAATTTGCGCTTTACATGTAATTTTTATTTGTTTGTTGTTAATTTTATTTGTAAAACTTATAAATACATTAATTTTTAAGTACTACGACTCATTTTTCTAGTTAATTAACTAAATAATTGTATTTCAAGTTGTGTGATCGACTATTGGTCCAAGATTGATCGACTACTGGTGCAAAAGGTTTTCAGCCATTTTTGCCGCTGATCGACTATTGGGTCCCTAACCCCCAAAAGAAGGTCCTTTTTAAATGTTAATTTTACAATAAATAACTTATACTAAATAATTCGATGTCAACGGTTACGCATTTGCAGAGCTTCCACTACATAATTTAAAAAAGAAAATTCAAAATGCATAGTTCCTTTTGAATTTATTGAGTTTTATTGAAAATTTTACTTTTTTATCTCAAGATGTTGATCGACTATTGGTTCCATTACCTTAGTATTTTATAGTGAAAGTCATTATATTTACACATATTTTTAAATTCTTTTTTTTCAAGATTTTTATGTTAAGGATGTTTATCCCCTCAAGCGGTTCTCATTCTATCCGACCAATCTTTTTAATTTCATTTCTTTTTATAATTTGGTTTCTAAATAGTATTTTATAGTTAAAATCATTACACAAACGAATTTTGATGAAAACATTTTTTGCTTCCTGGTTCTTTAAAAAAATAGAAGAATTACTAACCTTGATTAATATTTTCTTAACAACCGTACGGTAAATTATTTTAATATTGTTGTAAAAGTTGTATTATATTATAGTTTAAAATATATTTTACTTTTTTTTTTAAATTTACAAAACAGTTTTTTTTTATTAATTAAAATATAGTCATTTTACACGTTTTGTTACTGTTTGCATGTAAAAGTTCCAACTTTATAAATTTGTATCTTAAAAACAGAATGGTGAATTTCAATAAAATGGTAACTATTCATGTAAAATAATGCATTTAATATGTCATTAAAATTTTATAAGAATCTGTAGAAAATCAATTTTTGGATAAACCTCCTTAATAAAATTTATCTTTCTTGGTTGCATCAGAAAAGCATAAAAAATGATAATTTTATATAACATTTTCTCAAGAACTGGAGGGTAAAAGTAACATTTAAAACTTTATAAATTAAAATTTTGATAATGGTACGGTAAACTTTAATAAAACTTTAACTATACCTGTAAAACTATGATTGTAGTCTTTAAAACTGTAATAAAAATTTTAATAGCATGTGATGAAGAATGACGTCAGTGTTACAGGCAAAATTTATCCGTAACTTTATTCTTATAAAATATTGAATATTTTGTCACAAAACTTGGTACACTTACTTAAAATGTCATTAGGAAGGTCTCTCTGACCCGAATTTGTTCGAATTTTCCTCTCAAAATTAATTTTGGAAAATTTTCGAAATATAGAAAATTTTTTAAAAATTGATTTTGAACCAAAATTCAGACAATATTAAGTCAGAGAGACCTCCCTAATGATCTTTTAAGTAATGCTATCAAGTTTTGTGACAAAATATTATGTATTTTAGAAAAAAATTTACTGACAAATTTTTCCTAAGCCAGAGACGTCATTCTCCATCACATGCCTTTAAAAAATCTCTGGACACCGTGAAAATGATAAGTACTTTTCGAGATAAAAAATTGATTAATTTTTGAAAATCTTAAGGTTCTTTCCTCATAAAAATTGAACTTTTTCCTCAATTTGCATTATTTTTCATCATAATTTTTTCTGCAGAAAAAAAATTTTATTATTTTAAAAGTTATTTTCTGCTAACTCACGAATGTGATTTGAAATCTGATAATTCACAATTGTTTCTTTAAATTATAACAATTCTAGCAAATAACTTCGGATAAATTAATTTTAAGTGATTTTATAATTTTTCTTTGCATTTATGGTGTTTTTCTTAAATTGGTAAAAAATAGTTAATATTAAAAAATGATTGAATAAATTACGAAATAGTTTTAAAAAATATGATTTTTTTTTAATTTAGAACAAATTTGAGCAATTGGATCAATTTAAAAACATTTTTAAGCACGTTTTTGAACAACTCCAATAAATATTTGAGTTTTTGCCTATTTTATTAGATGAGAATTCTAATTTTTGGGTAATTGGTCAAATAAACACTCCAGTTTTTAGAATTCCATTAAACTCGATCATTTTTGTAAAAATTCAAGTGCACGATTTGATGGTTTAAATAAAGAATAAAGGTTTGAGTTTAGAAGTTTTCTTGAAATATTTATGATTTAAGAATATTATATTCTTAAAATAAGAATAATATAAAGAATGTTTTATTCTTAAATAGGATCCAAGAAATATTGTTAATAGAAAATACATTTTTTTCAATAATTTACAGAAACACAACAAAATTCGAGTAAATTTGCGTATCGGCTGGAATTTTGGAACCACCCATTTTGAGATGCATGAAAAACGACTTTAAACGTAAAAAGTATAGAAATTGGGATTTTTTATTTTTATTTCTAAAAGCTAATAAAATTCTAAGGAGAATAAGATCAAAAGAAAGTCATTTAGATAATATTTTTATTAGATATTTAAAGAAAACAGTGGTTTTTACTTTTTTATTAAAATGAAAATACTTCTGATAATGAACGTTTTTTAATTTTCTAAGACTTATTTTAATGTCTATTTATTATGGAATTGACAGTAATTATAAACATTAACGTGTATGTTTTTTCCTAAAAAATAGAAGCTATCAAAGTTAGACCAAAAAATGTTAAAAATTATTATAATTGATTTTTTTAACAGAACAATATTTTTTAAAATCCAGACCAAGATAATTTATGTAATTTTCTTGAAAATTCTAGATAATATTAAGTTTGTCTGAATTTAAAAAAACAAATTTTTCTGTTAAAAAAATCAACTATAATTTTTAACATTTCTTTGGTCCAAATTTGACAGTTAGCATTTTTTAGGAAAAAAATCACACTTTATTGTTTAAAAATAATTTTAATTTGGAGTCAGAATTCGTGAAATCAGCATAAAAATTTAAGATTTTTCTTTATTATCAAAATATTGAAAAAATTATTACGTTTGATCACAAAAATATTTCTACCAAACGAAAAAATTTTTAAACATTTTTTACAAAAGTTATTTCAAAATTAATATTTTCAACACTTTTTAATTAAAAGCTTATATTTCTTAAATGATTTTTTTGATTTAAGTGTTCCTTGGATAGAATCAGAAGGCATAAAACAGACTTCCACTTAAAGTTCGAAAATTTAAAAAAACAATTTTTTTTTATAATTTGTTTATAAATTGTTTGTAAACAATTAATTTTTTTTAATGTTCTACACCTTTTAAAACTCGGGAAAAGATATTAAAATACACTTAAAACTCTAAGGAATCAAAATCCATTGAAAAAATTAACCAGCTATTTTTTTTTTTTTTTGAATTCCATGAGAAATTCGGATAACTTTTCTTGTACTTCGTCATTTGGTATTATTTTGGGTGATAAATAAGTAATTAAAAATGTTGCGAAACTTTTTAGCATACTTATTTAGCAGCGAAAGTACTGAAAAAAAAACAGAAAACTAAAAAATAATATTTATTTTCAATGGAACTAATTTCTCATGGAATGCCCCCAAAAAATAATTGCTCGTCAATTTTCTCAATGGATTTCGATTTTTTAGAGTTTTAAAAGTATTTTAATATCTTCACTCTAAAAACAAGTGTCTTATTTTGTCCTCACTTTTAAGACATTTTAGGGTGTTTTAATTTTAAACTATAGAGAAAGTGTCTTAAAAATACCTGTAAGACGCTTTCTAAACGTCTTATGTCTTAAAATAAGACACTTGTAAGACACCTGTTTTTACAGTGTTTTTTTTATTTTTAAAAGGTTCAGAAAATTAAAAAAAATTAATTGTTCATAAACAATTTAAAAACAAATTCTTGAAAAAATTTTTTTTTTTTAATTATCGAACTGTAAGTGGAAGTCTGTTTTATGCCTTTTGATTCTATCCAAGGTACACTTAAATCAAAAGAATCGTTTAAAAAATATAAGCTTTTATTTAAAAAGTGTTAACAATTTTCATTTTAAAATAACTTTTGTGAAAAAATTTGTTAAACATTTTTCGTTTTGTATTAGAAATATTTTTAGGATCTGACATAATAACTTTTTCAATAATTCTATAAAAAAGAAAAAACCTTTTTTTTCTATGCTTGCTGATTTCACGAATTCTGACCCTTTGATAAGAAATTACAATTAAAATAAGCCTTAGAACATTAAAAAACTTAAATTATTTTAGAAGTAATTTTCGATTTAATAAAACAATAAACGTCACTGTTCTTTAAAAATATCTAATGAAAATATTAACTATACTAGCAACATTAACGCGCACCCAAGCGCGCGACAAACTTTGCATTGTTGTTGGTCATTTAAAACTATACATTTTTGCAAGTACAAATAATGGAAATTACGAAATTAAAGAATATATCTGAAAAATGACGAAAATAATTGACAGCTGAAAAAAAATTCGAAAAATGACTACATAATTACACAATTAAAATGAATAGTTTAAAAAATTAAAAAATGAATATAAAATTTAAACAAAATAGTTGAAAAATTATAGGAATAACTGTTCGAATTAATTGTAAATTGAACAACTGGATTGAAAATTAAAAAAATTATTGAAATTGAAAAAAAATAATAAAAAGTCGAGGAAATAAATTGACAATTTCAGAATTAAATTAAAATTTGAAAAAAAATAATTGATAATACACAACCGAACAAAATAATTTAAATAATCAAAGAATAATTATAAAATTATAAGATAATAATTGACCATTGAAAAAATTGCAGAAAATAATTGAAAATTGCAGAAAATAATTAATAATTGAAAGAAATAGTTGAAAAATGACGAGAATAAATAAAAAATTCATGAAAATGTGTAAAAAATAACAAAAATAACTGTCAATTGAAAACAAAATTCGAAAAATGTTTAGATTAATAGACAGCTGAAAAAAATAATTAAAAAAGTTAAACAAGAAATATTAAATTTAAAGAAAACAATTGCAAATTGAAAAATTAAGAAAATTAAATGAATAATTGTTGGAAATAATTCTGTGACTGAAAGGTAAAAGAGCACAACTCCATTTTCATGGTTTCGAGATAAACGAGTTTTAATTTTTTCTTAGTTTTGTGAAATCGAAAAATCAACAAATGTTTTTGGTGTTTTGTATTAATGTCTTATTATTTAATTGATTTTTTAAATACGTTTATCAAATTTAATAAAACGCTTCGATTTTAAAGAAATTTAATATTTTTTCACCGTAACATTATATTTTGTTGGAGTTGTGTCGTTTCACCTTTAAATTGTAATATCTAACTAACTTCAATTTGTTTTTAAATGTCATTTTCAAAAAATGGTTATGATTTACTTTCTTTTAAACTCTTGCTTAAATAAGACATTTTTAGGTTCATATACATTTTTATTATATATTATAATTATTGTAAATTATATAAATACATAATGATAAGTCAATTTAATCAATAACTTAAAAAATATTTTGTAGAATCAGTAATTTTTTAAAAGCGTCAATTGTTTTTCTCATTCTGAATGGAGTTGTGTCGTTATACTATTCGATCAACGATAAAAGTGGACTTGTGTCATTATATTATTCATTATTTTCTTTATAAATAAATGTTTTACTCATTTTACAAGTATCAAACTTTAAATAGCATGTCAAAATATATATGAATCTGATGTTATCTCAAATTTGATAAAATGGCGCTTGTGCTGTTTTACCTTTCAGCCACAGAATTGCTCATTTAATAACTGGATTAAAAATCGAAAAAAATAATTAAAAATTGAAGAAAGCAATAATTGAAAATTGAAGAACTGAAATTAAATTTGTGGAATATACTTAAAAATTGAAGAATGGAATTGACAATTAAAGAAAATAATTCAATAATTAAATTTAAAATTAAAGAATTTTAATGATAATCAAAATAATAATAGAAAATCGGTGATATTAATAATAATAATAACAATTCATTTGGAATTTTAAAACAATTTTGATGAGTGAAAAAAGTAATTGAAAAAATCCGAGAATTTTATTGAATATTGAGAAATTAATGGAAAATCGATAAAAAGATTTGAAAATTAAAGAAAATATTTGAGAATTGAAAAAAGTAATTAAAAATTGAAGAAATAAATTGAAAATTAAAGAATTGTATTGAAATTTCAATAAAATAATTAATAATTGAAAAAAGTTTACAAAATGATTAAACTAATTTAATATTAAAGACAATAATTTAGAAATGAAGAAAAAAATTGTCAATCGAAAGAAAAAATTTAAATCTGTCGAGAATGATCGACAACAAAACAAAATATCTAAAAAAATTAAAGAATAATTATAAAATTTAAAGAGAATAATTGTATATTGAAAACTGTTGTAAATAATAGCAACATAAACATTGAAAAACATTGAATTGTTTCTGGTCATTTACAACTATAAATTTTTGCTAGTAAAAATAAGATAAATAATTAAATGAAATTTGTTATTTTAATAAACTTAATATTCTAGATAAATATAACTTTCATTCTATGCAAATTAAAATCGCTGCCGGTTCCAAGAAATAAACAAATAAGTGAATGTAAATAAAAAATGTTTTAAAAGAGCACGAATCTTCCAATTTTATATTTAGAAAAGAAAAAAAAATAAGAAAAATAAATAAAAGGATAAAATAGCGTAGATACATACATTACAAAAAGTTGAAATATTTTTGTTGAAAGAATAGTTTTTTGAACAAAATGTATTCAAACTTCTATAATTTATAATAACTTCAATCGTTCCAAATTTCTATTGAGGATTATTTCTATTCTTCAAAAATTCTAACAAATCAAGTTTTAATTTTTCCAAATTTAAAATAGATTCAAACTTGAAACAGTTTCAACGAAATGTTGACTCAAATTTATTTAAACTTCAATTAATTCTAATTTTTATTTGTTAAAGTCTTAAGACTTATTAAATATTTAATTTTTTTTAAATTCCTTTAAATTTGAATTAATAAAAATTTTAATTAATTCAAATTTGAACTGTTATAAATTTTACATATTTTCAAAATCTAATAATGCATAGTTAAATTATTTGTAACATTAACCATTATATAAAAACTTCTAATTATACAATGAAATTTCATTGTATATTAAAACTTTAGTCAGTCAAAATTTTGAAAACAATAATTTAGACTATAATTTAAATCAATGAAAATTGGGTCTAATGGAATTTGAAATTAAGTGAAATTTATATTTACAAAAAAAATTAAAATTGTGAAAAGTTAAAATGTTTAGTTATTAATAATCCGAATAATAAAAAGGCAAGGATTGATTAAAATTTAGATAATTTAAAGCCTAATAACCAATAAAAATTTAGATGAATTCAAACTTCAATAAATTAAAACTTAAATATATATTGATTCTTAATTACTAATTTAGATTTTCATTAAAAATAATTATTTCAAAATTTTAATGATCTCAATTTTCAATGATCTAAATATCAATTAATTTAATCACAAGAACATTTCAAGTTAATGTATATTGATAGAATTAAATTTTAATTTACTAAAAATTTGAGTGTATGGAAATTTCAGTTCAATATTTTAGGGTAAATTATATTTTAATTAATTTATTTTCTGTCAATGCAGTTAAATTAACTCTTATGAAAGTAGACTCTAATTTTAATTTAAAGATACATTTTTTCAATCGTAACTGATTTAAAACAAAAAAATATCTAAGTGACAAACTTCAGGTGCGGACAGACAAGAATGAATGAATCTTGCGGATTATTGTTATAGATAACTTCATTAAGACCTTATTCTTCTTAGAATTTTATTAGAATTTAGGAAATAAAAGAAACAAATGTTAGTTTCTATAATTTGTACGTTTAAAGTTTAAAGACGTTTCTCATGCATCTCAAAATGCTCTCTGAATTTGAATTAGTTAAAAATAACGAATTATTATTGATCGAATCCATTTCAAATCATGCAGGCAGTCCGATGGTGCATTGAGAATTAACTTTATATAAAAGTATGTTTTTCTGCTCGAAAAATAAAGAGACACGTATTTCTTTAAATTTTCATAACATTTTTTTTTTAATTTTTACGATTTTTTTAAGATTTTAACAAAAAAATAAGTTTTTTATAAATTTTTTCTTTAAAATCTCGTAATTTACACAATTGGTAATCTTTTTAGTTGCTCTTTGGCTCATTCTTTTCTATTTTTAATGCTTTTTAAAAATTTATCAAGATAAGTAAAAAATATTGATAAACAAAAACAGTACTTTAATTTTTTAAAAAAACTAAAAAAATTTTTATCTCAAAAAGGCCACCTTTTTTTTCTTGAAATTTTCAGGGTTTATAGCTACTTAAGTGTACTACTCACCACAAAAATTTAATTTGGTATTTTTTTGTTTCTTGGAAGAAAAAAATTATTTTCTATTTTTTCGTAAAAACCTCTTAAATTTCCCAATTTTCAAGATTGAAAATCGTTCCTTGTGCCCTTTGTTTACATTTTTAATGCTCTTTTTAAAAATATCATAAAAAGTAATAACAGCTGATAAAGAGCAATATTATCCAACTTTCTTGGAAAAACGGAAATGCTGGTTTTAGGTTGAAGATCTTTTTATTGAAAAATGTTAAGTTTTATAAAATTTAGCTATTTGGATGTAAGCAATTTGCTATTATATAAAATTTCCACATTGGTATATACAATTCGTTTCATAGAACTAATGTAACCCTGTAGTACGGGCTACAGTGTACCTGTGAGCAGGTTTTCACATCCCACGCAAAAATAATAATAATAATAATATATATACATACTAGAAATATTTCATATTTTTATGAAACGTATATTATATGTAATGAATATATGAAAATAATACATTTTAACGTCAAAAAAGAATACTTAAAAACAGCATTTCCGTTTTTCCAAGAAAGTTGGATAATATTGCTCTTTATCAGCTGTTATTACTTTTTATGATTTTTTTAAAAAGAGCATTAAAAATGTAAACAAAGGGCACGAGGAACAATTTTCAATCTTGAAAATTGGGAAATTTAAGAGGTTTTTACGAAAAAATAGAAAATAATTTTTTTCTTCCAAGAAACAAAAAAATACCAAATGAAATTTTCGTGGTGAGTAGTACACTTAAGTAGCTATAAACCCTGAAAATTTCAAGAAAAAAAAGGTGGCCTTTTTGAGATAAAAATTTTTTTAGTTTTTTTAAAAAATCAAAGTACTGTTTTTGTTTATCAATATTTTTTTACTTATCTTGATAAATTTTTAAAAAGCATAAAAAATAGAAAAGAACGAGCCAAAGAGCAACTAAAAAGCTTAAAAATTGTGTAAATTACGAGATTTTAAAGAAAAAATTAATAAAAAACTTATTTTTTTTTGTTAAAATCTTAAAAAAATCGTAAAAATTCAAAAAAAAAAATGTTATGAAAATTTAAAAAAAATACGTGTCTCTTTATTTTTCGAGCAGAAAAACATACTTTCATATAAAGTTAATTCTCAATGCACCATCGGACTGCCTGCATGATTTGAAATGGATTCGGTCTATTAGTAAAATCGTGGCTGAGTTTTTGTTTCTCCAATTAGTTAAAAATAACTAATTATTAGTAAAATATGACTAATTATTAGTAAAAATATAATTAAAAAATAGTTAAAATTTGACTAATAATTAGTTATTTTTTACTGGTTAGTAGAAATTTAACTATTGCAATTAGTGACTGAGTTTTTGCTTTCAAATTAGTTATTTTTAACAAAATTCAGATTTAGAGTGGTCTCACAATTCTTTCCAGAAGTGTTAAAAAAAAGTCGTAATAATAATTAAGTGGTGTTTTTTTTTAGAGGTAACAATGATTCCAACATACGACACAGACACCTTGGGATATTGGGTGGCAGACAATGAAGAAGCATTGGCAGCTCATCACATAGACCTTTCGCCATCAGCTTCAAGGTGCACGATCAATCTTCAAGATCACGAGACGAGCTGCAGTGCCTACCGACTCGAATTCTAGGGAATAGCAGCCTGCTCAGCCTTCATAGTCGAGTTCTGAGCCGCGTCCAGTCAACCTTCCAATTCAAACTCTGGGCCATTCATTCCAATCAAGATTGATTTTAGATCAATCGTTCGTCCCGTCCCGTGGCTCCCGAAAATTGTACTCGCTGCTTTAAACGTGGACAGGAAATTCATTTACAAATCTCACATTACTTGCATCAAGCAAAAAAATACTTTGTTGCGAGAGGAGAGTATGGGAGTTCAATTCTGTCACAAAAATTCCATCTATTATTGAACGAAAATTATGAAAAATTCCTCTCCATTACTGGAAATCATTATTTTTCAAACTTTCTTTTTATTCAAAAATGTTACTAGCCAAAGAAATGGGAAACACTTTTGTTATTATAAGGTTTTTTTATTGATTATTGTTTAAAATTTTATATTATTATTATTATTGTTTTTAATAGTTTTTTTCCTCTAGAATCAGGAAAACTTTCTTAACCGTTATAAAAACCATGTTTTTATGCTTGAAAATTATTTGTTGCAAGTATTTTTTAAAATAGTTTATTAAGAATTTTAATCCTGTTTTTCTCTGGTTGAAATCTCTGTTTTTTTGTTAAACTCTGTTTTAGTTAAAAAAATATGTTTTCTTGTTGTTAAAAATTTAGTTTGTTTTGTTGTTAAAAAATACATTTTACTATTATTGAAAAAATGTGATTTGCCAGTGTTGGAAAAATCATATTTCTACAATAAGAATGAAAGCTTTTCGCAATTGGTTTTTGATCTGTTATTGAGAGAGAACTTTTTTTCTGATTAATCATTCAATCGTAACGTGTAGGGGGGGTGTGAGAAGAATCGCGATGAAATTGCGCGTTAGGTATTTTTAACTGAATTTACAGTCGTACCTGCCGATGCCTATAATTAAAAGAACAATACTGATAAACAAAGATAGAAATTCACTGACATTCACTCGCACACAACAAACATGACATATTCTCATGCACATTTTTAAAGGACATTTAATAGTAATTGTGTAACAAATAACAGAGAGCGTCGAATATTAAACAAGTGAGGGTCGAGTATTTAACAGTGAGGGTTGAACATTAAAACAGTAAATATTGAACAGTGAAGGCGAATTATTAAACAATAAACATTGAACAGTGAAAGTTGAATAAAAAAAAAGAAAAAAAAACTAACATTGAATATTGAACATGATGACTGAAGCTGACGGGAGAAATGCACCGAAGTGACCTCGAGTTGACCTGTAGTGAACTTACCTAATGTGGGACTGAATCATTACATAACTAGTTAATCCAATAAATTTATTTAGGATCTTCAAATTCTGGCGCGAAACTGTCGTTATCGATATGACGTTACGGACGAGAGATGCTTTTTACGCGGATTTCTCTGCTCTCATTCTCTCCTCGATCAATAAGGTTCAGTAATCTCTCGATAAATGGAGCATATAGTTTTTAAAGTATTTTAAAGGGAGGGTCTAAAGATGAATTTTGATATTTCATAGAAATTACGAGGTAAGCAGCCAACTCTCGATAACTGTTTGTCTTGTCAAAAGACAATTCTCCGAACTAACCAGTTCGAAATTATCATTTTCAATTATCGAGAGTTTACTGCATTTTCTTAATTCAAGGCGGTCAATTATCGAGAGTTTATTGTAGAATAAAACTCATGAAGTGGTTAAAAGATTTAACTTCAATCTAACACTTTATTATTCATCGAAACTCATGTTCAGTATAATAATAATAATAACAATACACTCACGATTTATCTATTCGCAAATTGCTACTTGTCAATCAAATTTTCTTATCGATATTCGGTACAAGTAGAAATTTGCGATTCTACGATGTTTTATGCCTTTTCTTGAAGAGTTATTTCCCAGAATTTATTACTGAGGTTTCAATTTCAAGAATGATATTTAAATATTTAAATACTTGAAATTTGTGTTAAAAAATACATTTCTGATAAAAATGAGGGAAATTCTGTGAAGAAATGAGAGAGAAGCTTTTTTTTAAAAAAGAAAAAAAAAATAAGAAAGTTTTTCAAAAGAAAGTGGAAAGAATGTTTACAGGCAGATTGGCAGATGGTTTAAAAGAAAGTTTTAGGGAGAAATAAATCTTCAAGAAAGTTTCATGGCGAGATGCTCTCGCAGGAAAAAGTTTCTTAAAGGAATATATATATATATAAGATCTGGGTGACGAAAATGAGAAGCTGTGTAGGCGAGTACAAGCCACTTCCTGAAACGGAAAGACTTTCCGAAAGTAGAGGTATAGACTATCAAATAAATCCGTGGAACCATTTCCAATCTATGTGAAGTTCGAACAGCGTTCCGTTCAGTAGCACAAGTCGCAGAACATCCATCCAAAGGACATGCCGCGATCTAATGATAACGATAATTCTAATATTGCGATAATCTCGAATCTCAAATTACTGACTAATTGAATATTATTTGATTGAAAAAGTCAGTGATCCGGGGATTTCGATGAATCTACTTCTAGAAAACTTAAAATTACTTACATAATATTAGATAATAGAAGAATGCAAGATGGTAAATGAATAGGAAATCCAAAAAAAAAGTGATTGAACTTTTGTACTTATTCCTCTGTCAACGATAACAATTACAATTATAATGATGAGGATAGGCTGTCGATTATGCAAAAGTGATAATGCATTATGATGACGTACTGATGACGACGACGATGATGATGATGATGACGATCATGACTGATGTTTGTAATGAATGTCTCTTAGCGCTAGAAAGCATTAAAATAGAGCCAGAATTTACAATATAAGTGTCGAGAGAAATTTTTTGAAATTTTACATTGTTTCCGAGGTTTTAAATATTTTATTTTATATATCTATTCATTGTTTGACTTTGTTATAGATTATATAAATGTTCTATGCACTATTCTACGTTTTGAGCTAGCAATTTTCTAATTGGGTGTCAATTTTGTGTTTGTGGAGATTTTTTTTCCTTCAATTTTTGAGATATTATATTTTATGAGAATTTGTGATTTTACATAATAGTTAGAATTGCAAGATTTTAATACAAGGTTGTAATTAGCCTCTTGTGAGGGCATTCAAGTGCACCATTAAACTGCAAAAATACGAGACTCTTGGTTTCTCAAAATAAGGTAATTTGCTTTTTAATCTCTGAGATATTAAATGTTTTTTGAATTAAAAAAAACTTGATTAAACTTTTTGTATTATTTTAAAACAGTAGAGGTATCTTAATCTGAGTTAAAAGACACAATATATAGTGTTTCAATTCTTCACAAGAGAAATTAAATGTTTTAAATTGGGACGCCAAAAGTCTCAAAATAAGAAATTTACTTTTGCAGTTTTGAAATTAAAGTATTTATAAATAATTTGAGGGATGTGGGTTTCCAAAAAAGTTGAAAGAAAATAATTATTGGGAAAGATATTTCTGGAGAATTGGAAAAAAAGGAGGGAAGAATTATTTTATTGGGAAAAAGCAATGTTGGAAATTGTAGTATTTCAAGGAAATTATGTTTGAGGAAGGTAACATTTGGAAAAAAGTAAAATTTGTAAAAAGAAATTCTTAAAAAAAAAAAAGAAATATTGGAAAAATGTAATGTTTGAAAATAAATAATGTACAGATAAATAATATATGGAAGAAGTAATATTGGCAAAAAGTAATGTTTAAAAACTCTAGTATATAAAAGAAAATTCAAAGCAAAAATAAAAAAAAAGCTGTTAAATGAAAAATACGAAATTCTAAATAAAAAATTAAAAAATGGTGCATTTGAATTTGAAATTTTATGGAAATTTGAATGCCTGTAGATAGAGTTTATTGAAGTAAGATTTTTACCTAGATCAGTAGAATGTGTTACGGAATATAGATTCAGAATTCATTAATCGATTGAAAGTCGATAAATTCGCATGGAGATCAGGGTCATAGAAGTTGATGTTTGAAAGAATAAAATAGATTTTTCTACTGTCCGCCTATTTTTTTCTGGTGGTTTTAGAAAAGTAAATACATCCGATCACGACTCATAAATTAAAACTCTGTCGCAATAAATAATTTGCACTTATTTTTTATCAATTTATTAACAATTTTTTATAAAAGTGTAGATATATGCGTTTATGTAAATAGCTGAAGCTGAATCTATTTTTGACGCAGTGCTTAACTGCTTAAGTAATATTTTTGTTATCTTGTGTTAAAGGGAAGTGTTATAAACATAACGAGCGACTTTTCACAAGGTGATCTTATTTTTTATTTTCCGTCATTTTGAAACAAAAATATCAATTAATTTTTATAAATTGATTTATTTTCGAATTGAATTTTCAAAGTAACAGATTATTTAACAGAGATGTTAATTATAGAATAATTTAAAAATCAGACAAATAGTAAAAATGTTAATAATTTAAGTTGCGGAGATTTTTTTTAACGTCACCTTGTGTACGTGTGTGTGTGTTTTGTGAAAAAGTTAAAAATCGACAGACATCGAGTTAAATTAACTATAATGATTATTATGAATTGCTATATTTATACGTTGTAAAGTAATAAATTAAGGTCTCAGTCGTCATCATCATTATCATTGTTTCTTTCGTTCCGCGGACTAAAGCTTTTTATAACGTACATACCTACATAGGTGCGAGGGTACTTATTAAAAAAAAAAAAAAAAAAAAAAACAAGGGAAAGGAAAACACGGATAATTGAAGCAAAAAAAGTGATGAAGAGTGGTACTTATGTATTTATGTATTATTTATTGACAAGTAATAATGACCAGCTATCTAGGTAGGATGTTAAAATTATTAAAAATAAATTAAAAACTAAACAGTGTCGATTGCGAAGAACAGAATTATTATACACTGACGAGTTAAAAGCAAAACATTAAATTAGCGAGCGAGCTTTCACAGAAATCAATTTAGGGATGAAACTATGACACGAGGAGCGGCAACATTATGGAATTCGTTAAAGATATACTCGACAAATGCACGAATAAAAAACCCCTAATTGTGCTAATCATAGGGAATGGGAACGACGAAATTGTATTTCAACTTATCGGCGTGTAATTAATTGCGTATCCGGATTTGTGAAAGGAACTTCAATATTAATAAAAAAAAACTAAAAAATTAGAGATTAAATTTTCTCATTAAATGAAGGGAAAATTGTCTCTAAAGAGAGATTATTATTCCATCTAAAGAGTAATATGTAAATTAAGGATATTTATTGAACTGACTTTGATATTCCACCCATTATTATTAATTATAATATTATTAAAGTAATAAATTCTCTGGCCTAAGAAGAAAACATCCAAATACAATATTGTAAAATGTTTTGCGTCCAGTATTTTGTCTTTTCGCATTTTGCAGAACTGAATAAAGAGGATTTCTGACGCTGAGGCAAAATAAGCGCCTGATTTATAAGCTTAATTTTTTTTTTCTAGCGTGATATTGTTAAATTGCAAATGAAGCTTAATCGTTGATCGATTTTTTTGCAAGTCAGAAATCCCTTGCTCAGAACTGTGAGATTTTCGGATACGCGATAGTCTAGTCAGTACTTTTGCGAAATTAAATATTTCATGCAATACAAGAAAATAACAAAAAACAAAAAAAAAAAAACAAAAAAAAAAAACCTCTAGTCATCCTTTATGTTCTCATTCCTCCAAGTGCACCGATCCATCGCATTTTCGAGTACGGAATAATTAAAAATGTACTGTGGAATGTTCATGGTGCTATGATTATTGTAATAGAAATAACAATGTTATGCTATATGATAAAAGGATAATATAATAAACATAAATCATACCTAGAATAGCGACTTAATATTTACTTTTTTATTGTTTAGTCCCTTATTAAGCAAAGATACTTGTTTTAGCTGTAAATTGGAATTAGTAAAAAACAGTGGCGTAATTACTTTCTACACCTTCTACATCAACTATTATAAATATTTTAAATATAATTTTTAAAAATAAAATCATAGAAATCATAGAATTTTTAATCATAGAAATGTATTAAAAATAAAGAAAATAATTTAAATTTGAGAAAAATACTTGAAAATCTTAAAAAATAAATTGAAAAAATTGAATAATGAAAAATTAGAGATAATTATCAACAATTGAGGAAAATAATTGAAATCTGATAAAATTAATTCATAATTGAAAAAAAAATTTGAAATATACTGAAAACAATTGAAGATTAAGGAAAATAATTGAAAACTGATAAAATAATTCATAATTGAAAAAAATAATTGAAATATGCTGAAAATAATTTAAGATTTAGGAAAATAATTAAAATATGATGAATTGAAAACAGTTAATAAAATTTGATAGAAATAATTGAAAAAATCATAGAATATATATTATATTCTATTCTATTATATTATATTATATATTATATATTATATTATATATATTTTGTTTAATAGGATTGATACATCGTTTCTAAATTTACCAATTTTTGTCTGCTCTCCTCCTCTATCCATCCTTTTTATTTATTCCTGCTAAACGTAATTTTTCTTCAATCCAATTTTTCAGTAAATTTTTTAGTCTTTTCAACGAACAATCTTGTTTTAACTTTAGAACAGCCATGTTATGTTATTAAGTTTATAATTTAAGTTTAAACTTTTTATATATTGTATACTAAATTTAATTTAATTTAATTTTCCTCAATATTTTGTAACCCATTTATGGCCCTTTTGGGCCGCGGGAAGGATTGTGTGTATAAATAAATAAATAAATATATGTTTAAAAAAAGAAAATAATTAAAATCTTTGGAAATTATGAAACAGATTGGAAAAATTGAAGAAAATAAATTTTGTAAAATAATTGAAATAATATGATAAAAACAATGATAAATTGTAAAAAAAAAAAGTAAATGCCATTTGAGATAAATAATTGAAAAAATTACAGAATTTTTTTAAAATAGAAAAAAAGAAAATTGAAATTGAGAAAAATACATAAAGATCTTAGAAATTAATTGAAAAAATGAGAATAACTAAAATTTAAAGAAAAGAGTTGGAGAAAGCTAAAAAAGCAATTGAAATTAACTCATAGTTATTAAACAATTTTGGAAGTTATGAAAACAAATGAAAATGATTAAAAATTAAAGAAAATATTTGTAATTTGTGAAAGATAGGTACTCAAAAATCTTAGGAATTTATTTTATTAAATGAGAATAATCATCAACAATTCAGGAAAATAATTAAAAACTGATAAAATTAATTCAAAATTCAAAAAAATAATTGAAATATGCTGAAACTATCCCTAGGAACTTTTGATAAATAAATAAATAAATAAATAAATAAAATAATTGAAATATAATGAAAATAAATTAAATATGATAAATTGAAGACAATAAATAAAATTTGATAAAAATAATTGAAAAAATAATAGAATATATGCTTAAAAAAAATTACAAAATTACTTTAAAAATTGTAATTAAAGAGAATAATTAAAAAATCACAAAAATAATCGAAAATTGATAAAAATAATAATTGAAATTTCTGAAAATTATGCCTAAATAATGAAAATAACTAGAAATTGAAAAAAATAATATAAAAATCTCAGAATTTATTTTTAAACAAAGGAAAATAATTGAAAAATGGTTTAAGACATGAAAAACTGATGACAATAAACTAAATTTGAGATAATAACTGAAAATTTAGGAAATTTATTGAAAAATAATAGAAATATTAGAAGATGGAGAAAATAATTATAAAATAATAAAAAGAAATTAAAATTGAACAAAATAATTGAAAAAATATATATCAAAATTCAGGAAATTAATTCAGAAGTTATGAAAATGATTAAAAATTGAAGCTACGATAATTGCAAAATGACAAAAATTATGGTAAATTAAAAAAGTTAATTGAAATTTGCGATGAATAATATAAAATTTATGAAAAAAAAATTAAATTAATTTAATGTCGAGGAAAAAATAATTAAAATTGAAAAAGTGATTGAGAAAACTAAACAAAATAATTGAAATTCGAGGAATGTAAATTTAAGATTTAGGGAGACAATTTAAAAATAATTAAATTAATTAAACATCGCAGGAAATAATTAAAAAATAGTAAAAATTGTTCAAAATTGTAGTTTAAGTTATTGAAATCATAATAGAAAAGAATTATGTAAAATTAAATAAATTTTTAAATCTCTCCAAACTTAATATATTTGAAACGTGGATTAATTGAACTTTTAATTATTGCAAGTTTATATTAACTGAAAATTGAAGAAATTAAAATTGCTAGAAATTTAAAATTTTAAAAAAGTGAAATATGATTTAAAATTTTAAAAGAAAAAAACATGTAGTGACAAATGTTAGGTGTAGACAGAATGAATAAATGAAACTTGTAAATTATTATATATAAAACTGGGGCCCCATTTTCCTTTTTGCCTCAAGGCCCTTGTTCTCCAGGTTACGCCACTGGTAAAAAAAACTAATTTGAAAGCAGAATCTTAGTCACTGATTTAAATAGTTATATTTACTACTAATCATTTAGTAAAAAATAACTAACTATTAATAAAATTCATTTTTAGGATATGCCAAAATAACTAATATCTTAGTAAAATTCTGTTTATCAATTCAATCTGTTAAATTTGAACTATTTTTAAGTTATTTTTTTTACTAATAATTAGTTATTTTTCACTAACTCGCATTTGTAGATAAATTATTATTTCAACTATGTGGGAAACGTTTTTGAATATTAATTTCTTGGCATCAATTGATCAAAGTTAAATTTTACTTAAAATTTTAATTCTGTCAAATTTTGATTAATTCAAATTTAAATTGATTTCTTATATTTATATAAAATCTAATATATCCAAATTTAAAAAAGTAGTAACTTTTATTGATAAAACCTTAAATAACTTGAAGGAAATTTTAATTGAAGATTTGTAATTATTTTAAATTTCATTTAGTCCATTAATTACTTGAGGACAAAATAAAGATGAGTGTATAGGTAAATATCACCAAGGGGGGAGGGGGTATGAATATAAATCTTACGTTAACTTTCTAATTTTAGAAAAGGGGGGCCCAGTTTTTTAAAGAAACACCTCACGTAAATAATGGTTATCATTAGTTAATTAGTTATCATTTTAATTGATTAGAATTATAATCAACGTGAAATTCAATCCATTCGAATTTAAACTAAACACTTCAAATATAATTAATTCAAATTTAAATCAATCATAGGTTAAATTGTCCCCAACTTTCATTTATGTAAAACATTTTAAACTACCTATGCAAATTTCATGTGAAAATAATTTATTCAAATTTTAAACTTCGCAAATTTTATTCGATTTAAATTTTAATTAACGAATGTTTAAATCGATTAATGTTGCAATAAAGTCAAATTTAAATTTGTTTTATTTTGTATTATTTTTAAAACTTTAAACAACAATAACTAATTAAAATGTCAATTTATCCAAATTCTTACGAATTAAAATTTCTATAAATTGTTTATCGTCTTTATTGGCAGAAATTAATATTAATATAAGTTTAGAATTTAGATCAAGTTTGAGTTGATATTAATTTATTCTTATTTGTAATTTTACTTAATCCCTGCCTTGAATTTATAATAAGTTTATTCAAATAAAATTTTATTTTGTCACCTGTTGTAAAAAAAAAATTGTCTTGCATTATACGTTTTAAAATTTTACCAATTTTTGTCTCCAGATTCACTGGATGTTAGACTCTATTTGAAAAATATAATTTTATTTAAATTGTTATTTAAAGTTATATAATTTATCGTTTTAACTAACACTTAAGTAGGAACAAAATTAAAGTCGATATTCTAATTTTAAAAGAAAAATCATTTTACTATTATTGTATAAACTAGTCACGAACTTAATTCTGTTTGACCTGTTTGAGTCAAATGGAAATCTAATTCATTGTAGAGAATGACATACAATAGAATTGGGAATTGTTATGAAGAGTATCTTTTGAGAATATCTTGAAAATATCGAGAATATCTAAATTTCCTCTAAATTTCGTAAATTATTATTCATTGCAATTCACATTTAAATAAAACTTATAATTTTCATAAAATGCAGATAAAGATCTCACTTAATCGACTAACTTTCTAGTTTTAAAAGGAGGCACTTAACTTCCGAAGATTAAGACAATCTTGGTTAGATAATAAGCTTTATTCATTATGTTTAACGTAGAAACTATTAATCAACAAGATTTGCATACTTTGCATAATATTTGATGAGCAATTTTTTAAAAATTGATAAATTCATTTTAAATGAATTAAATTTAAGAAAAAAGAATTTTCAATCTTAAAACGTCTGCACTTAACCAAGATGATTTCTAATTTTGTTTTTTTTTTTAAGGAAAAAATTACATAAAACTTCAAATTTCCTAATTATTATGATAGACTTTAATTAAAAACAAACTATCTGAAATCCAAAAAACATTTTGTTATAAATAATTTTGGACAAACTACTTTAATTTTCGGATTATGTGCAAAACTGCATTTTTAAAATTTTTTCAAATTAACAAAAAATGTATTTATCAATTTTTAATTAAAAAAATCTCCTCATTCGGTGTGAAATAGCTGGAAATAGTTATAAATAAAGGGAAAAATATTATTTTCATAAATAATCTAGATTAAATATTTGAATAAAGATTATTTGAAAAATTGTTTTTTGGTTACATGGCGCTTTTTAGTAAATACCATTTAAATTTTACATTCTCAGAAAATAATTTTGCGAACCGGGATATGAATTTTTTAAATATTATTTCAAGTAATTCTGTAGAAAAAAATTTAAAAAATCCAAAAAATCCAATTCGTTTCAAAACGTAAACGTAAAAAAAGCACTTTCAGAAAGAATCACCCAGATAAAGTCCTGCTCGTTCAGACGAAAGTTTTATTCTACAAGAATAAAAATTGGTTTCATCATATTGGAAATAAAAATTGCTTCTGTCATTGAAAATAAAAATTGCTTTCGTCATTGAAAATAAAAATTACACTTTATATTATACCATTTTTCATTTTAAATGCTGGGAAATTAATCTTAGTAGATAAAGTCGTTTTCAGTTGGACACAATTTTATCTCACAAAAGGAGTATTGTAATTGGCGTGGTTAAAAATTTAGATAAGAATTTAGAATTAATGGATTTCCTAATTGAAAAAGTTGAGAAATGATGTTAATAGATATGGGAATTCTCAGTCAAGCAAAAGTCTTACCCAGAATTCTTGAACAAAAACAATTTTCATTATTTTAATTAAAATTCAAGTTTCACGATTTTTAAAATATGGATAGATAATATTAATAAATGAAATTGTTTAAAGTTCAGAATAATAAATAGCAGTAGGTAAAGTCATTCTCGATCAGGCAGAAACTTGATACAATCTTTTCTGTCATAAAACTAATTTATTTAATAAATATTACTTTATTTACAAATTATTTTGTATACAATATTATTTGTTGTTCAATCCTTGAAAAAGTAATAATCAGAAAATAGGTAAATGAATTCACCTATCAAAAAAAAACTTTTATCACATTTAACGGAATTTTGAAATGTATTTTACTCTAAGTTGACATAAAAAATTTAACTCAATTATTGAGCTATTCGATTGAACTATTTATTGCATAAAACAGTAGACATTTGCTGACAGTGGATAAAGAGACCATCAGTGAGACTGAATCTTTATTCAGCATTAAAGTAGAATAAAATTTTTTTTTATCTTTGAACTAAAACATTTTTCTTTATACAGACGTTTCTAATAAAAATAGAAAATTAATATTAGTCGATATTGTTGTTTTCATTCAGAATAAACGTGATAATTTATTTTTTCACAAACTTTGGAAAAAGAGTTTGATTAATTTTCATAGTTCTATAGAATATATTTTAGTTTTTTTAGATTTTTAGATAGAAACAATATTATAGTAGATAAATTATTTAACCGTCAGACATAATTTTGATACAATACAATTAATTTGTTAAATAAAATAAATTTTTTGATGATATAGTCCCGTTTTTTAACGAGTGAAAAAGTCATGTAAGCAGGGGTAATAATTTTTAATCAGACCTAATTTTATTTAAATATTTTTTTTAACCTGATGTTAATGTTCTTACAGATTTTGATGATAATGAATTTCTTGTTTGGGAAAATTGAGAATCATCGACAGAAATTATATTTTCAATAAACAAGGAATTTTTATTACAATATTCATGTTATAATGTTTAATTTATCTAATATTATTTAACTAAGACATTATTTAATTAGTGTCTATCAAGCGGGCGTTAGCAGGTGAGAATTTATAAAGCATCATTACGTGATAAGCTTTTATATAACTATGAAGACTTTTATCTACTGATCAGAATATGTACTTATTCCTTATGCAAATTTGTGAATAGAAGACATTTTTTAGATAAAGAAATTTTATGCAGGCTTATATTACATGAAGTTTTGTCTGACTGAGAAATATTTGATCTACTGAAATTGATCATTAATTCCTAATTGTTACAAAATAAAAGAAATAAATAAAAATAAATAAATAATTCAAAATATATTTATTAGGATTATAACGTTAAATTAAAATAACATTCAGTATGTTATGAAATCGTGTCTATGTTTTTTTTTGAAAATCTATATTCAAATTTGTAATTAGCATCTTCGAAATCCTCAAAATTACAATATTTTTATACGAATTCAATGAGCTTAAAATTTTTTTTTATGTGTCAAAATTAGTAAGTAAATATTTAGACGCATGCTACGAATTTTTAAAAACCCTTAGAGGTATACAATGTGAATTTATTAATAATACAATAAATAATAACAATAATAAGAATATCAATTTTAAAAGATAAAAAGTGTAATATATTTTTTTTATATTTTAAAACTGACATTGTTAGATTCCTTTTTTTTAATTCTCTTTTATAACTTCGGAATTATGAGAAATACATTCAAGATTTGTGGAAAATATATTTACAGTATTAAATATTATTTATTTCGTTCATAAAAAAGTAATTAAATCCATAAATCATAAATAAATAATAATAATAAATTGTAATCATAAATGTAATAAAAATGACAATAAAAATATTGTTGATTTTAACTTAACTTATGATAGAGCTTTGTCTGACCAAAACTAGCTATACCTACTGACATTACTCCCTCAGTTTTCAATACTACAATAATTATTATTACTATTTCAATTTGAAATAAATATTTATTAATTACAATAATCATCCCTAACATAATTAAGAAAACTTGTCATTTTAACAAAAATTATAAATAAATATTTATTTGTCCGAATTCAAATTAATTAACTTAATAGATCTTTTAGTCGAATTTAAAGATTATTAAATACAACAAAATGTTTTAAATTTCATCAATAATTATTAAAGATACGAAATGTAAAAAAAAATAAAAAATATTATTTTTAGAATAAGATTTCTCGAAGATAAAAATCTTTTTGTTTTAAATCTTAATTTTGATGTCAAATCTATGTGCTCACTAGAAATATTGATTGCTTGCCGAGGGTGCGCGTTGCGTATCTCACCTACTGTGATATATACGCACATAGCAGTTTCACAGAATTCGCCTGTTTAACTCCCACATTTAGTCCAGTTTCTTCTAGGCATTTGACAAGCTAGGATCTCTGTATTTTGAGTAGCCAATCAAGTAAAAAAGTTTTGCCTCGTATTACTTTTGTTTCAAGTGATTGTATAAATACCAACGTCCAAATTAGAGTTTAAGAGAAACGTATAGCTCAAAAAGCGATTTATCCGCCACCTCTATTCTAAAATCAAAACCCATTTCTAAATTATACAGAATTTACAAAAAAGAAAAAGGAAAATAAGAAAGAAAAGTAGTTTAGAAACGGTAACTATTTAGTCAACAATTACGTGCAAATTAGAAATTCGTGTTTGTAAACTTTTTCTATATATGAGTACAATCTAATACAAAAAGTGAGAAGATACATCTCAAAAATCATCAAATAATACAATATATATATACTTTATTTAATATGAAGTGAGAAGAATTAGAGGCTGAAGATATAGATTTATTATGAGATTTACATCCTTCAATCACAAATCAATAATATCAGAAAGACAATTAATTAAGAGTCTATATAATAGAAATATTTTTTTCTCCACCTGTTACTAGAGCACTACTTGTTGTAAGACAGAGACCATTATGTTTTATAGTTGTTGGAATGGACGAATTTAAATCTTATAGAGAAAGAATTTAAAAGACTATAAAGATGTACGAGGAAAGTATGTCAGTTGGACAAGAGGTAGGTTTTTTTTTAAATACATTTAAAAATAAATCGAATTTGTTTAATTGATTGCCAATTTTGAAAATTGTGTTAATTTTTCTTTAAGAAATTTCAATTCATTGAATAATTTGAAGAAGAAAATTAATTTAAAATAAGAAGTTTAATATTTGATGTTACTTTAGTCAAAATGTCGGCTATTTCAATCTCAAGTTCAATATTTCAACGAGTACGAATATATTCATGCGCAAATCATGATTTATCTGTTTCGGTTGTATATATTTTTTTAATCGTGGAGTATTCAGTTGTAAAAGTGTTTATAGATAAATTTTAGATTTATGAAAAGAACAATTAATTTTTTTTTTATTATATTAAATACAATATTATATTAAAATACAGGTAATTGAAAGGAAATAAGAATTTTGAAGTTTACTATAAGGATTTGAAAATTTTAATTGACAATAAATTTAATATTTAAAGACAAGAGAAATTAAAATACATGAATGAATACTTTTTAGATATCCACTCTAATGTCACATAGAGAATATTCCTTGTGTACTGATCAAAGCTTAAGAGCAGTCGCGAGAGTTGGTCAGGCTGTAAATCTAGCAGTAGATCGATTTGTGACAGTTGGAGAAACAATAGCAGACGACAATCCAGAAATTAAGCAAGGCATGTACGAAGCCTGCAAAGAAGCAAGAGTCGCAGGTAAAATAATTTTCATCTTTTATTGTTTTTTGAAATACACGAGAATACTTTTTTTTTTAATTTAATATTTAAATTTAAATTTAATTTTTTTTTCACAGAAAAAGCAAAAGGTAAAGTTTCAAAAGAGTAAGGTACTTTTTGGTAATTTAAGATCAATACCTTACCCAACTGAATTTGTCCTTACTGAAACTTTACCTTCTTCTTTTCTTCTCGACAATTTAAAAATACTCTAAGAAAGTTATAGGCTTTTTTGTGAGTAATAAACTTTAAATGAAGATATAAAGCGAAAATTTTATTTCAGGCTCAGCTATAGAAAAATTATGTGAATGTGCTGTAGAGGACAATACGGATGATAGGGGGGCAGTAGTTAGAGCTGCAAGATGTCTTCTAGTATCTGTAACGAGAGTTCTATTATTAGCGGATATTGTTGTCGTTAAACAACTTTTGTTGGCAAAAGATAAAGTAGCTAGAAGTCTTGGTCGTTTAGAAAGTGTTTCAAACTTTACGGAATTTGTAAAAGCCTTCAGTCAATTTGGCGCTGAAATGGTGGAACTTGCTCACTTAACTGGAGATCGACAGGTATTAAACATTAATTAATAGTATGGTTTATTTTTTACGTTTTTTTAAACACGAAAAAAAAATTTTGGAGACCGTCAAGGTGTTACTGGGTACTATTAAAATGTTACTGGGTACTATTTAGAAGTTATTGGGTACTATTAAGATGTTACTGGGTACTATTTAGAAGTTATTGAGTACTATTTAGAAATTATTGGGCACTATTTAGAAGTTATTGGGTACTATTAAGATGTTACTAGGTACTATTAAGATGTTACTGGATACTATTTAGAAGTTATTGAGTACTATTTAGAAGTTATTGGGTACTATTAAGATGTTACTGGGTACTATGAAGATGTTACTGGGTACTATTAAGATGTTACTAGGTACTATTAAGATGTTACTGGGTACTATGAAGATGTTACTGGGTACTATTTAGAAGTTATTGGGTACTATTAAGATGTTACTGGGTACTATGAAGATGTTACTGGGTACTATTTAGAAGTTATTGGGTACTATTAAGATGTTACTGGGTACTATTAAAATGTTACTGGGTATTATTTAGAAGTTATTGGATACTATTAAAATGTTACTTGGTACTATTTAGAAGTTATTGGGTACTATTAAGATGTTAGTGGGTACTATTTAGAAGTTATTGAGTACTATTTAGAAATTATTGGGCACTATTTAGAAGTTATTGGGTACTATTAAGATGTTACTAGGTACTATTAAGATGTTACTGGGTACTATGAAGATGTTACTGGGTACTATTTAGAAGTTATTGGGTACTATTAAGATGTTACTGGGTACTATGAAGATGTTACTGGGTACTATTTAGAAGTTATTGGGTACTATTAAGATGTTACTGGGTACTATGAAGATGTTACTGGGTAGTATGAGGATGTTACTGGGTACTATTAAGATGTTGCTAGGTACTATTAAGATGTTACTGGGTACTGTGAAGATGTTACTGGGTACTATGAAGATGTTACTGGGTACTATTTAGAAGTTATTGGGTACTATTAAGATGTTACTGGGTACTATGAAGATGTTACTGGGTAGTATGAGGATGTTACTGGGTACTATTAAGATGTTGCTAGGTACTATTAAGATGTTACTGGGTAGTATGAGGATGTTACTGGGTACTATTAAGATGTTGCTAGGTACTATTAAGATGTTACTGGGTACTATGAAGATGTTACTGGGTACTATGAAGATGTTACTGGGTACTATTTAGAAGTTATTGGGTACTATTAAGATGTTACTGGGTACTATGAAGATGTTACTGGGTACTATTTAGAAGTTATTGGGTACTATTAAGATGTTACTGGGTACTATGAAGATGTTACTGGGTAGTATGAGGATGTTACTGGGTACTATTAAGATGTTGCTAGGTACTATTAAGATGTTACTGGGTACTATGAAGATGTTACTGGGTACTATTAAGATGTTACTGGGTACTATTTAGAAGTTATTGGGTACTATTAAGATGTTACTGAGTACTATTAAGATGTTACATAGGACTATCCATACAAATTCCAAAGGCCTTTAGTTGGATTTACAAAGTTGTATTGACTTTAAAAAATTAGTTAAAATTAGAGATAACCGTAGAGAAAGGTTACAATTTATATTTTACATACAAGAATGTATTTCCTACATTATAATATTATATTTGATAAAATATTGATTCTTTTAGAATGATCTTAAGGATGAAAGGCGAAGAGCACAAATGGCAGCTGCAAGACAAGTTCTAGAAAGAAGTACAATGATGCTTCTTACCTCAAGTAAAGCATGTTTAAGGCATCCGGATTGTCCATCGGCAAAAGAAAATAGAGACACAGTTTTTTGTCAAATGAGAAGAGCAATGGACTTAATCCATTACGTTGTGAAAGACGGAGTCGTTGAATGCAATGAATCACAATCATATTCAAATTCTCAGGTACGAATAATAAAATATGCTCTATTCAAATCCTGGTAACAAAATAGACGAATAATTTTACTATGTACAATTAAAATTAATCGTAAATATTGAAAAAATTGGAAAAAAAGTGAAGTGAAAAAATTGGACAATATTCTTTACATTACAAAGCAAAAATTTAAATAATAATACCAAAAAAAAACTATTTTTAGTGTTCACAGCAAGAAGATTGGGATAGTAGTACTGTTTTTTCGGCTTTAAATCATTTTGAAAATCTTATTGAGAAATCTAGAAAGTCGCTTTTGGGACCAAGTTATAGAGAAACGTTGATGAACTCCCTGGAAACAGTTGTCGAAAGAACTCAGGACTTTACCGATAGTGCTTATACAACCCACGAACACAGAGAAAATATCCTCCTACTCTGTGATAGAGCAAAATTAGAGCTTAATGCATTATTCAGAACTGTAAATAACAAGGTAAGTGATCAATTTTTGATGTTAAATTGTAGTTAAGTATGTGTGCGGAAAAAACAAAAGGTCCTATTTCGATAGAGTATGGTAAAAAAAACTTCCAAAGAGAGTTTTTTTCCCTGTTCGGAAGTTTTTTTTGCAAAAAACGAAAAAAAAAACACGAATTTTCGCACATTTGTGGTAGAAAATAGCATATGAATCTCCGGAGGCCGATTATTTGCCTAGCACAATGTTTTCGGCAAAAAAAAACACGGCTTTCCGTCCCTTGATGCATAATATACAATTTAAGAGGACGCCTAAGTGGAAAAATGCCAAAAACGATTATTTTTATTTGATTATCTAAAAGTAGACTGAATTAGGAATAGAATAAGACTGTTTACAACCTTTTCTGATGAGTAGAAGTAGCTTAAACAAATTTATAAAACTGGATTCTTTTGGGGTCGCTGGTTACGAATTTGACATCGGATTTCAAAAATTCGAAATGGCGGATCCAATATGGCGGACACATTTTTTGAAAAATCGTCGAATTCGCTTGAGACACGTTACTAGGGGATTTTCGTGGTAGCTGATTACGAATTTGAAATTGGATTTTAATATTTTAAAATGGCGAATCCAATACGGACAAATAACGAGTTTCTATAGCGAATTAGATAATTTTTCAAATATTTGTATACGACATATTAGATCTGCTATTTTGAAGTTTTGAAATCCAATATCATCAGATTTGTAATCATCGACTCTGAAACTTTATTTTCCAGGAAACATGTCTCAAGCGAATTGGAACACTTTTTAAAAATTAGTTCGCCATATTGAATTTTTCATAGTCTTGAATTTTTTAAAAAATAATGTTAAATTTCTAATCAATAACCCCTTAAACCCCTGAGTAACAAGTTTCAAGCGAATCCTACCATTTTTTTAAATTCTGAATTTGTTTGCCATATTGAACCCGCCATCTTGGATTTTAAAAATCTGATGTGAAATTCATATTTAAGGGACGGTCCATAAATCTGTGGCTGAAAGGTAGAACATCATAACTGCATTTTCATTGTTTTGAGAAAAAACTGTTTTTGTTTTTTTTCTTGGTTTTGTAAAATCAAAAAATTAACCAATATTTTTGGTGTTTGGCATTGTATCCTATTTTCTAGTGTAGTTTTTACATCTGTTTATCAATTTTAATAAAATATAAACGCTTCAAAGAAGAATATTAATTCTTTTTTTCGATTTGAATGCAGTTATGTTGTTATGTTATTAATTATTTTCTACGTAAATAAACATTTAAATCACTTTACCGTTATGAAACTTTAAAGAGCATTACTAAATAAACTCAAATCTGGTATTATCTCAAATTCGATAAAATGTTAGTTATGATGTTATGCCTTTCAGCCACAGAAATTATGTCACACCTTTTTTGTCTTTTTTCGATTCCCCCTTCCCTTTTGTATTAACTGGTCACATATTTGTCAATCCCCATTAAAATTATGTCACATTTTCTTGACCCCCCCCCCCCCCCCCCTATTTAAAATCGTGTTGAAAAATTATTATTGAAATTTTTTTATTCTACACTTTAAAAAAGTGAAATTTTTATATTTTGAACTCTTAAAAATTACTCCTTTTTCAAAAAAAGCAAGAGTAAAATTTACTAATTCAATAATTTTTTTGAGATTCCAATTATGATATATTGTTATTTCAATTATTTACAATAATTTTCAACTTTTTAAATTATTTTCTTAATTTTTAATAATTATTTTCATTATTTTTCAATTTTTCCCCAAATTTAAAACTCACGTTACATAAATTGTAATTCCAGTCTTCTTAAATTTTTTTTACTATTACACAATTTTCCTCAATAATGAATTAGAATTCGTATTTTATTCATTAAAATTATTACTTCTTCATAGAGAAAGCTCTTTATTTCCTGTTTTTTCCATTAATTAATTATTTTCATAAATTGAAAAATAATTTCTTTAAATTACAATTATATTCTTTCCTACAATTAATAAACGTAATCAAAACTTATTAATTAATAGTATTTTTCCATTACTTTTGTCAGATTTTAATTATTTCCTGTTTTTTCGATTATTTTGATCAATTTTTAATAAATAGCCTCAATTTTAAATTATATGAGGGTCACTAACTTTCGACCAAGGGTGGTCGCTGACATATTTTAATAAATATTAAAACCCTTATTATATGTGTTATTGAAGTGTCTAAATTCAAGTTCTGTAGTTGGTTTACATAAATTTTATATTTTGAAGCCGTAAATTGTAATTAAAGAACCAAGAGCACGAAAAAATGGCGTTTTTAATGCACATTACAAATATTTCTTTTTTATAAAAAAAAAACATTTAATTCCCATATTGTTAAGAAAATATGTTTAATTAACATCCAAATATTTATTTTATTAAATGTTATTTTGTACATAATGAAGAGTAATAATAATAAAATCAATTTAAAGTTGGTCATAAATTTGTCACTTTTTACCATTTTTAAGAGTCTATTCTTTACAAACCTACTTAATAAATTTTATTGAAACTTACCGTAATTATTAATTTATGCACTTTAATCATGTTTTTACTAAAAACAAGAAGAATATTTCTTTTGTTATTGAATAATTTAATTTTGAAATTTAAAATTTAACCACAAAACACACACTTTTAATCTTAAATAAGTTTTTTCTGGATGAAATAAAAAATTCAACACTTTTCACATAACTAAGTTTGTATGAAATCTTTAACATATTAAAATTTCGCGAGGGTAATTTGCTTAGTTTATAAATTATTCAAGTTTAAACATGTACTGAAATTATTATTATTTATGTCAAATTTTAATTATTTTCTTTAATTTTCATTTTTTTAAAGCATTTTTCAATTATGTACCTACTTTATTAATTTTGTTCATAATTTTTTCATTAAAATCATCAATTGGTAATTATTTTAATTATTTTTTTATTAATATCTTAAACTTCTAATTATTTATGTCAAATATCAATTATTTACTTCAATTTTCAATTATTTTCTTTAATTTTAATTTTTTCATTATCTTTCTATTAATTTCATGTGTTATTAATTATTTTTATAATTTTTCAAATATTTGTCTCAATTTTTAATTTTTTCATTATATAAATTTTTTTTCAATTTCATGAATTGATAATTATTTTTATCATTTTTCAATTGTTTTCTCCAATTCTCAATTATTCTAATCTTTTTTCAATTAATTGTCCCATTTTTAAATTTCTTAATTATTTTCTTCAATTTTCAATTGTTTCTATAATTTTTAAAGCAATTTCTACTTCAATTTCATATTATCTATTTTTATTAATTTTCAATGAATGTCATATACTTACAATAATTTACTTCGAATTTCAGTTAGCTTCTTTAATTTTCATATTCTAAATCATTTTTCAATTATTTGACTTCATTTTTAATTTTGATAATAATTTTTTTTATTAATTTCATCAATTCTTAATTATTTTTATCATTTTTCAATTTTTTTTCCATTTTTTAATTTTTTCATTATTTATATTTTTTAATTAATTTCATGAATTTATAATTATTTTCATCATTTTTCAATTGTTTTCTCCAATTTTTAATTATTTTTATCATTTTTCAGCTATTTTCCACAATTTTCAATTATTTTTATCAGATTTTAATTATTTTCTCCATTTTTTATTCGTTTTTCAATTATTATCACCAATTTTTAATTATTTTTTCATTAATTTTATAAAATTTTAACTATTTTTTTCATTTTTCAATTACTTTCTACAATTTGAAATTACTTTTAGGACCATTCTAAAAATAATTTCCTAGACCTGGTTGCTGCATTATTTAAAATGAATCTAGAATCCACATATTATGTATATTGTTTTTATAAGCATTTTGTTTAATATTTCGGGTTTTTTATTTAGTAAAATAGCCATTAATTTAAAAGAAAATATATTACAAGGATTTTTTTAAATAAAAAAAACGCATTTGAGCAGTATTATAAAATTACATTGAAATTTTACAAAAATTAAAAAGATATCAATAATTTAATATTAACATATACGTAATCTTGAATCTTTATTTGTATATTTAAGAATGCAAATTTTAAGTTTAAGCATTAATAAACTAATAATTTTAGTTTAAGCATTAAAAATTTTAAAAATATTACACCTAAAAGACATTAATTTTTAATCTTTTTTAGTAATATTTCTTCAATTATAAAAATGAAAAAATCCCCTCTTAATGTGTGACGTAATTTATGGACGACCACCCTTATTTTAGCGAAACCCTAAATTACTCTACCAAAATTTTTATCACCTAATACAATATTGTATTGCAGCCTATATTGAAATCGTACCTTCTGTGTTTTCTGTTATATTGTCACTTAAAGTAAAAATCATATTTAGAATTAAGGGGATAGAAAATGATGTAACTTTTTCGTTTAACAGTTTTGCTACAATAAAATCATAAAATAGAATATATATTCTACTGTAATATTAAAAATATTGCTGTTTATTGCTTCCTCATACAAGAAGTATTTAACTGTAATATTATCAGAAACATTTCTAAAATACTTACATAATTATGGTATCGACAAAATACCTAATATCTCTATTTTTTTCTATCTCTATTCCTAATTCATATTAATTTACGTATGATAAGTTTAATAATACTTATAATATTCATAATGCTACTCATTTTTAGCATAATTATAACGCGTGTGCTAAACGAAATAGATTTGTTGAAATTAGAGAAAATTCAAACCAAAGCGCATAAATTCATGATTATTATTAGATTAATATTTTAATCTAATATTAAAGTAACTTTAATCCATACAATGGTCAACTATCCTATATGCTTACTTGGATATTTTTGTAGGCCTTATATGACTCACATGCATTAAAAAAAGTGTTGAGTTCATGTTGAACATTTATGGATTTTTCTCGACTGGTAAAAAATACAGAAGTACTACATTCAACCTAATATTATGTGTCATATGTACATATTTACCTATCCATCTATCAAAAATTTTGTCCAGAATTACATACGGAGAGACCAAAATACCCAAAAAACCTTGTTTTAGAAAACAATATTTCCAATAAAAGTTCTAGCGATTTAAAAAAGTAACAAACTTTATTGGAAAGGTTATTTTTTAACTCTTCTTGTCTAAGGATGTTGCTAAAGAAGCAATTAGTGATGAAACAAAATTATTAAATCAGTTTTAAAGTAAAACAGTGATCTAATTTATTATCAACACAAAAATATATACAATAGGAAATGATTCTCAAAGTACTTGATAATTTTTATATTATTAAGATGTAACTATATTTAGTAAATTAAAAACTATCAAGAAGTTATTGTTGTTACTCTATTATTGTTATTATATTGTTGTAATTGTTGTTAGATTCTATAAATTGTTATTATTTATCATCAATAGTTGTTATAATAACCCATGTAATGATTCAATATCATTATAGAGCGCTGAACTCTCGTCTAAAAAGATCACTAAAAAATGACTAAAAATCACAAAAAATCATCCGAATCCAAAATAAACAGGAAAATTCTTATTCAAAGATATTTCATTTTGATATTGAAGTAATCTTCGATTTCATGTTTTGGACACTTCATCAATCTTTCATGATTAATGCTTCGGTAAAGTTAGACCTATTTTTCCTACCGAAAAGGAAACTGTGGTAGTCCGAAATTAAATCTAAATTTCGTTTTTAAAAAATCCCAAACTTCAAGCTTTATTCTAGTTTCTATTCAACACTCAAAATTGTCAAAATTAGCCTATTAAATTAGGGTTAATATTCAAAATTTCGGATTAAAAAAAAAAAAAAAAAAAAACAGAAATAATAAATACGATCGCAGAAAACCTGTCACTTTTGTTGATCAGTATTGCAATTTTTGAAAAATCTGAGATTTTAAAAGAAAATTTTAAAAGATAATGTTTAACAGAAACTATTCAACAAAATGCGCAATTGGTCTAATGAATGTGGTCGGTAGTGTACCAAAGTCGACAACATTGAATTTTCAGGATGGCCCACTTGGGACACGCCTATACTTCAACAGAGTTCGGTGCTTAAATTTACAAACAAGTAATATCCTTATCCCAGACAATCATCAGCAGCGGGGGTGGATCTCCAAAATCAGAAATTGAAGATGCTCTAGACCGCCTACTAAGAGCCACAAAAGATATGAAGCAACAGCTATGTGCAACGACGTTAGATCAAGCTGGTGACCTTGGATCAGTAACAAAGGCTGTGCAAGAATTGGTATCATCAATCAAACACCTAGCATTATCCAGCGATATTGACGGGCTCAAGGAAAATAGCGATAGATTTCAAGAATACATTGAACACATTCTCGAAGTAAGTTTTAATTAAGTATAGGGGAGAGTCGGGTAAAATGCCCAATTTGGTAAATTGGCAATCGTTAATAACTTGGCCAAAAATAAATATTAATCATAATTGTTCTTATTAATGAAGTATATTGAGGTATAGATGATTTCTATAAAGTTTCATGTTAATCAGTTTATTATTAAAGAATTTATTAAAGAATTATGAAAATAATGCTTTCCAACGATAACATTTTTCATTTTTAAATTTTCGGAAATAAATACTTAAAATGACTACCTATTATATTCTTAAAGGTTGTTTTCTAAATATTTGATGGTTTAGATTTTTCAAAACTAGTGATGCATTTGAGCGACACGATCCGAGAAACGAGCGACATTTTTTGTTTTTCATAAAATTGACAGACGAGCGATCAATTTGTTTAGTCTCGGTAAAGCGAACATCTCGGATAGTCGAACGATCATTCCGAGCATCTCGTTTTTACCATAAAATTAGGCGTGAAGTTGTAGTCAATTAAAAAATAATGACATTCAAATAAAAAATTCAAGATTTATATGAAACTTTTAAAACTTTCCGAAATGCAAAAATGAAAGAGGTTCAATTCAGACAGGCTATGTATGTTGAAGTCAAAGAATTTTTCCCCATTGAAATATATGTTATTTTTCAGACAATTTTAGACGACACTTATTTTCCTGTTTTGGTGAAAACAAATTTTTAACGAAGTTATGCGGATTTGAATTTTTTAAGTTGAAAGTGAGATTACAAGAAAATAACGTTAAAATTGTTTAAAGTTTTTATATCTTTTTTACTATTGTATATATTAAAATGATCCTTCCTGTATCTAATTAGGGCTTTTATGTTCTTTTAAATTCCATAAGGAAATTTAAAATATTTTCAAATTTAAGAAAACTGCGGCATTTTTTCGAAAAAAATAAAAATCAAATTTTCTGAAAATCCCCCACTGTTTTTTTTCTCTCGATTTTTTTGCTACTTTCTGGAAGTAAAACGATTATTTTCTATAAGAATTTATTAGAGTCCCGTGTCTTAGAGAAGAATAAAAAAAATTTTTCTTTTTAAGAAAAGAAGTTCTTTTAAACCCTGTTTTAGATATTACAACAAAAGTCCAAATAGAAAAAATGTTCCTCTTAAGAAGTGGAGTAAAAAAGTCTGATAGCTTTTATCTCTAACTTGCGAATCTTTCGAATTATTAATTATAACACGAAATAAATACATAAATTTTTTCATTTTTGCAAGTAGAACAAAGTTTCAATATATCACTGAAATGCAATAAATGTTAAATGTGTAAAAACTGACGAATTCTATATAAAATTAATTTAACAAATAATGATTTCTTAAAAATTTGAAATTAGAAAGTGTTTCTTTAGATTTTTTAATTTAAATTCCAATTAATTTGCATATTTATTAATCGTTGTTTTATTTTTCTACAAAACAAATTATAAAATAATTTTTGAGTAACTCTTATTTTATAATTTGTTATACATAACATAAATGTTTCTGAAAAATAACATATTTCAATGGGAAATGATTCCCTGACTTGAACATACATAGCCTGTCTGAATTGAAATGGAAACAACCAAGGCATCCTTTTTTTATTATTATATAATGATTTAATTTCTTTCTCTGTAATGTCTATTTAAATTCAGTAAAAATTTAGGAGTGTGAATGACTTTTTAAAAATTTTGCACATCATTTCTTTAATTTTAAAAATTATTCTTCTATTTAATGAAAAAATATATATTTTTGATTTTTTACTTTGAAGTAACACGTAATTAATTTAAGTTCAAGAAATAAAAATTTTAAGTAAATTAATAGTTATTCTAAAATAGAAAATTGTTTATTTTAAAAACGTAAATAAGGGTGTGATAATTAGGTTATAATGGCTTCTTCGGGACATATTTCAAACTAATGTAAATTAATAAATATATAGGCTTAAATAAAATTTTTCTAAACAAAGTATTAATATGTGTTTTATTGATTCATTCAGATTAATTCTTTCTGATTAAAAATAATAATAATAATAATAATAATAAGAACAAGAACAAGAAAATTGGATTTAAAATTGATCATTAAAACTGCCATATTTCAACATAACTACTTTTTTCCGAAAGCATTTAAGAAGCTCAAACTTGGCACATATGTATTTAAGTTTGTACAAAATAGACATTATATTGAAATTTCAGGAGGGTAATTTGTTTAATTTCTAAAATATTGAAGTTTGAAATTTATTACAAAAGGAGTTATTTTTTTAAATTTAGATATATTCAGAAGTTCGTTAGTTTAGCAATTGTCGACTAAAAGCGATTTTATTTAAATTTAAAATCTTAATTAATATTACTTTCTAAGAAATTATAAAAAAATAAAAATATTACTTAAATAAATAATGTATTTCTTTTATAATTATTTAGAAATTTCAAACTTTAATATTTTAGAAATTAAACAAATTAGCCTCCTGAAATTTCAATATAATGTCTGTTTTGTACAAACCTTAATATGTGCCAAGTTTGAGCTTCTTAAAAGACTTCAGAAAAAGTCAGAAAGTCAGTGAAATCATCCATCGTGTTTTCATATTTTCATTTGACAGCTGATGATTCTGAAATTATCGTCTGATCGCTCGAAATCGATCGAAAATTGAGACGAAACTATCCGGAAAAAGACAATTGAGAGTCCGAGATGATCGCCCTGAACATAATCAGTAAATTCGAACGACATCGAGCGAAAAAAAAATTTTCTCGTATCGTCGTGCATCACTATTCAAAACTATAATTAAATAGTTCTTTTTTGCTTCAAACTTTACTATAGGCATTTTGGCTGACTCTCCCCTAATTCAAATGAAAAAAATTGTTTTGGCAAGACTTTTTTCAGACTTTAGATTAAGTTATTTGTGTAAGACAAAGTAGTGACTTAATTTCAGTTAAAAAATTTCATTTTAGAACCCAAAAAATACTTCACAGTGCTTTTAAAGCAAAAAAAAGTTTGACTAAAATGGATCCAAAATTGCGGATGAATAGGACTTTTTTGTATTATCTGAATGCTCGAAATCAGTAAAAAAGTAAAATTGTAGTTGATCCTTTTTAGGAAATATTGGCATTTTAAATTTTTACTTCCTTACTACAAATTGACCAAGACCATGATAGTTGTGGCACGTTTCGGAAAATATTGACCTTATGTGTGCATAAATTTAATCTTTTGACAATTACTGTGCCCAAAGTTAAAAACTACTGTAAATAAATAACAATACCATTAAAAATTACAAAATTTTGTAATTCTTAAAACAACAGTTACTTAGAACACTACTTTCAGAATACTTAAAGAAGATTTTACAATTTATTGAAATTACACTGAAAAAATAGCAATGTAATCATAACAAAATAGTTTTGTTAATGATTTTTTGTTGGCTTTGTCAAATTTCAGAGTTAGAATTACCAAAAAACAGTTTAAATTATAAAATAATTTTGTAGTATTTAATAAAAATTTTGTTTGAGTTTATTAAAATCTTTTGTTGGCATTACCAAATATGTGATGGCGCATGCGCATTCTATACGATTCTGTTTGACGCATGTTCTCGTCTGGTTTTCATAAAGACATCGATATAAATTGGAATTTTTTGTTTTTTAAAACAAAAAAAAAGAATATTATATAATGGGTGATAACTAAATCAAATGTCTACAAAGTTAACTTTTGAAATTAAAAAAATATAACTATAAAATATACTTTATAAAGATAATAAAAAGGGACTTATTTATGATTTTATGTTTAGTGACAAAATTGACAGAATGTATTGCTGAATGATACATAAGTCGATAATTAGTCATATAAGTGAATAAATATTATGGTTTTTTAAAAGAGTAAATTTATATTTCGATTCTTACGTGGCAGGTTAATAAACGTTTAAGCACAATATGTTGTTTTCAAGAATCTAAACCTAACCTATAAAACTATCTACTTTATATTCTGTTTTTTTTTTTGTGGAAAATACTTTATTTAACATAAGAAATAATTAAGGAATAATTCCATTTTTAATAGTATGAAACTACTTTCAATTATTGTTTTAAAAATTAAAAATAAACACATGTTTTTAAATAAATTTCATGCCTAGAAATATTTACGTGTATTATTATAACTACACATTATTTCACAGTAAGATACAAAAAATATTAAATATTTTTTAATTAAAAACATTCATTTATTTAACAAATCAAAACAATATTGGAATTTCCATTTGCACAATCTGTGTTTAACTTTTTTTTCTTTATTATAATAGCCGTCAAAATATTTGTTAAGCTCTAAAAAGTTTTGTTGGGACTACGAAATTTTTTTGTTGAAATTACCCTAAATAATTAACAAAAGAATTTTGTTGGCACAACAAAATAATTTTGTTGAGTGTATATCAACAAAAGAATTTGGTTGAGTTCAAAATCTATAATAATAATCCGCAAGATTCATTCATTCTTTCATTCATTCTTTCATTCTATCCAAACCTGAAGTTTGGCACTTAGATGTTTTTTGTTTTAAATCAGCTATACGTTTGAAAAAATGTATATTTTTAAATTAATTATAAATGAGTATTTACTTTATGAATCCAATATTAAATTCTTAATTGCCTTTTATAATAAAAGTAGAATAAGTAATATGAAAACAATAAATAAGGGAATATTATCAATTAAAAATTAAAAAATAGGTAAAATAAGATCAATTAAAATTAGATTCCATTTTGATAAGAATCAATTTAACTGCATTTACAGAAAATAAGTTTAATAAAAAATATAGTTTACTCTAAAATATTAAATTGAAATTCGATACACTAATATTTTAGTGAAATAAGATTTAATTCTATTAATAAAAAAATTACTCAAATTGTTCATGCGAAGAAGTGATCATTTTTAAACTTTTTAATTGATTGATATTTAGATTACCTTGAAAATTGAGATCTTTAAAATTTTCAAATAATTATTTACTAATGGAAATCTGAATTAATCAATTCTTCTTTCAATAATCAACTATTTTCTTAAAATTTAAATTTAATTCTTTAATTTCAATTCATTTGTTTAATTTTCAATTATTTTCAATTTTCAATATTGCATTCTTCATTTTCCAATTATTTTATTCAATATTCAATAATTCTCGCATTTTCACAATTATTATCAATTATTTTCTTGAAATTTCAAAACTATTCTTCAATTTTCATTTATTTTCTACAATTACTTCCATAATTTTCATCAGTTTTCAATCGACAATTTATTATTCTCCTTTAATTTTATGATTATTCATTAGTTTTAAAAAATTAATGTTCGAATGCCGATTATTCTCACCATTTTTCGATTTTTTTCAATTGTTAATTATTTTTTTTTTAATGGGTAATTATTTTCGTCAACTTTTAATTATTTTCATCATATTGTAATTTTTCTATTAATTACCGATTATTTTCTTGAAATTTCTATTTCATTCTTTAATTTCCAAATTTAATTCTTTATTTTTGAATTATTTTCCTTTATTTTCAATTATTTTTATCGATTTTCAATTAATTCTTCAATGTTCAATAATTCTCAGATTTTTTCAATTATTTTTTTCACACATAGAAATTGTTTTAAAATTTCTATTCAATATTATTCAATTCTGGAACTGTTCTCTTCATTTCTCAGTCATATTCTTTAAATTAAAATTCCACTTTTCAATTTTAAATTATTTTCTTTAATAATAAAAAATTGTTGCCTTTTTTCTATAATTTTTTTTTCGATTATTACTAATTTTCTTTTAAAAGACAAGAAAATAATAAAATAATTTAACAATTGTTTAATTATTTTCTTTAATGTTTAATTCCCTTCTTCAGTTTTCAATTGTTTTCTTCTATATCCATTAATTCTCGGCTTTTTTCAATTACTTTTTTTCAATTTTTAAGTATATTATTTAAATTTAAATTTCATTTTTAAATTTTTAATTGCTTTTTTCACTTTTTTATTATTTTTTTCAATTTTAATTATTTTTTTTGATTTTCAATCCAGATTTTAAATGTGCAATAATTCCCAACAGTTATTCCTGTAATTTTCTTTGTTTTTCAATTTGCAATTATTTTATTAAAATTTAATATTTCTTGTTTAATTTTTTCAATTATTTTTTTCAGTTGTCTATTAATCTAGTCATTTTTTAAATCTTTTTTTCCGATTGATAATTATTTTCGTCATTTTTTAAATATTTTCTTTAATTTTTCAATTCTTCTCGTCATTTTTCAACTATTTCCTTTAACTATTAATTATTTTCCACAATTTTTTATGTAATTTTCAATTATTACCTTAAAATTTTATAATTATTCTTTGATTTTTTAAATTATTTTGTTGGTTGAGTATTAATCTAGCCATTTTTTGAAATTTGTTTTCAATTGTCAATTATTTTTGTTATTTTGTAATTTTTTTTTCAATTATCAATTATTTTTTCTAATTTTAATTCAATTCTTAAATTTTCAATTTATTTCCTCATTTCTTATTCTTTTCTTCAATGTCAATTATTTTTTTCGATTTTCAATCCAGTTGTTCAATTTGCAATTATTCTAAAAGTTATTTACAAGTTTACTAGTAAAAATTGTAAATTTTACCGGGCATAAAAAATTAAGGTGACTGTCAATTATAATCTTTTATAGTGAACAGCACAGAAATTGTTACCAGAATTTTTTTTCAATATGGACATTTGCAAAAAAAAAAAAATTTGTTTTTCAGATGAATATAAGTCGATTTAGACTATTTTAAGATATTTGATCAAATTGAATTGAAAAATTCGATTATTTTTCAAAAATGATCAGCTGAGATTTTGAGTTTAATAAATTTTGAGCCTTCAAGTATTGCAGAAAGTTCCTCTTTAATCCGATTTTGAATCTATTTTAGTCGACTAAATTTTTAAGACAAACTGTGAGTTTAAAAAAAAATTCCCAAAAAAAAATTCCCAGAAAAAAATTAATTAACTTCATGAATTTTGTCCTTCAAAAGTGAGAAATTATCGCTAACTTTTACTTTAAATTTCGTCTCCTTATAGCTACTTAATTATTGAATAAAGGACTTTTTCATTAACCTAATAGTTTTTCAATATTTATAAAAAAATCATTATGGGCAGCAGGTGCACTGTGACTTCAACCAAGGCTTTAAAGTCTTTTACAATTATTAATTTATATCACCATTAAAATGTATTTATCCAACCTTTCAATCTGAATTTAAAATAACTATTTTTTTAAAAACTGTAACTATAGATCTGGTAAGATTTTTAAAAATTTGACAATATTGTTTAGTACTTATTTATAAATTTTAGAACTTGTTTGGAACTATTTAGAACTGTTTAAAACAGCTTATAACCAATTTATAACAGAGGATTTCTAATAACTAGTTTAAAACTGTTTCAGAACTACTTGAAAATGTTTAACTTGATTTGATAACTGTTTATAACTTTTTAGATACTTATTTTAAACTTTTTAGAACTTGCTTAAAACTGGTTTGAACTTGCTTAAAACGGTTCCGAATTAGTTTGAAACTGTTTTGAATTAGTTTTAAATTGTTTAGAACCAATTTGATACTTTTGAGATCTAAAAATGTTTCAAAACCGTTCTAAAAATTGTTTAAAAATTATTTCGTATAAGTTTAAAACTGTTTAGATCTAGTTAGCAACTGTTTAAAACTGTTTGGAAGTAGTTAATTAGGAATTTAAGTTTCTTTGCATAAAGTATGTGTTGTTTTTTATTTCAAACCATTCCACTAGCAAAAGAGCTTTGCGCTCTTAGAATTATGTTTTATTAAACATAATTCATATTGAACATAAAATAACTTAATTTTATTAAAACTACATAGAAGTTAAAATTTAATCAACAACTGGGAAAATAACTTCTTAAGCATTAAATTTTTGCTAAGATTTTTGCATAAAAGGTTTTTCACTTTTAGTATTTTTTTGTTACATTCTTAGATTCTGAAATTTCGTTAAAAAGTATATTTAAATAAAGTTGAGATTCTTTGGTTTCTGCTTCCTAAAGATTAAAATGAACTTTTTTGAGGATTCGGGGATAAGAATTAAAATATAAAATTGCTTTATCAAGTCTGACATAAATATGTAGAAAAACTTATTTTATCAAGGAGTTGACAATAATCCGACTTTATACAACATTTGATAAAATGTGTGAGAAAGTTTTTATTTTTATTTCAGAGTCCTCTGGAAAGTTAGTTTATGATATCTAATAATCGTTAGAAAGTAGTCACCAGAGAATCTAAACTTTTTTTTACAACTTTTAACAAAATCTAAAGGGGTTGTTTTGAGATATTTATGTTCCAAGTTTTTAAACACGTAATACTGAATGTTAATAAAACTTGTTTTTTATAAAAAGCTTAGCACCATTTTAAAGTTCAGGAAATTATTTTTTAATTTTAATGCTGTTTTTATAGGGAAAAAGATAATAATTTTTATTTTATATTAAAAATTTTTGTATTTTTCTTAATAAACGTGACATAAACTAAATTTGTTATCGACTGCGTTTTTTAGCTAGTAGTTATTATTATAATTACTATCATCATTGTTTTGTTCTTAGGTATGTAAACTCTTAAGGCATATTGCACGCACTGAATCTTTACAAGTGTCCGCAAAGTTTACGGAAATCAACTTAAGAATATATGGCCCTCAAGTTGTAACAGCAGCTTATACACTCGCCAGATATCCTACAAGTAAAATTGCTAAAGAAAATCTCGAGGGTATGTAGATTTATTTAACTCTGTTATTAATTTAATTTTTATTTATTTTTATTATATTAGCCATACACTGTTTTCCGCTTTATTTTTATTTTCCTTAAGTTTCGCCTTCAATCACCAAATCGTTTTAATTTAGGAACAATAATTAAACAATCTTGTTTTTTTGATATAGACGACTTACATTTTTTTTTATAGATTTGAAGTTAAAAATTTTTTTTTTATAAAACTATATAAACAGTGGCGCCCAATCGGCTGGAGCAGGGGGGGGCGGCCGCCCCCCCCCTAGTTGAGGGGTGGGTGGTGTCAGGAGGATGGTAAAAAATATAAATAAAAAATTAAATTTTACGTAACAAAATAATCAGAAAAGTACGGAATTCAAACACGCCATGAACTTACGTACATATAAACTATGGTTAATTTGATTTTAATATAATTGTAAATTTGTTAAAATTAATATTTAATCCCGTAGCTGTTTTTTAGTTAGAATGTCTTTGAAATATTGGTTTTCAAATTCAAGTATAACCATAAATTATTAAATAATTATATTTTTAATCATTAATAATATGTTCCGATAAAAATTCAAGAGTACCCTATTGGAAATAACAAAATGAACGCACCGCAAGGGCCAGAATCTTTTCACTGTTGTTGGTTATTTAAAACTATATAAATATGAAACTAAAATAATTTCAAATTAAAAAATTCAGGAAATTGTAGGAATAATTGTGGGAAATAATTGTAAATTGAATAATTGGATTGAAAATCGAAGAAATAAATTTAAAATTCAAGAAAATCACTAAAAATTGAAAAATGTAATTGGAATTTAAAGATTATAATTAAAAATTTAAAAAAGGCGAGAGTTATTGAATATAAGAAAAAATATTTGAAAACTAAAGAACCGAATTAAAAATTGAAGAATTGGTTAGAAAATTGAACGAAATTATTGAACAATTGTATTTAATATTAAAGAAACTTATTGATACCCGAAAAAATGATTGAAAAATGTCGAGAATTTTTGAATATTAAAGAAAATACATATAATTGGAATTTAAAGAAAATAAATAAGGATTGAAGAAAATATTTGTAGAATTAAACAATTGAATTACAATTTAAAATCTATTTTTTATAATTAAATAAAATAACTGGAAAAAGCCGAAAATTGTTTAAAATTGAAAAATTAAATAAAAATCGAAAATATAATTAAAAATTTAAGAAAATAATTGAAAAATTAAAAATGGAATTGAAATTTTATAGAAAATAATTAAAGATGACGAAAATTATTAAATATGGTAGGAAATTATGTGAAATTGCAGAAAATAATTGAAAATAGAGTAAAATATCGGATTTTTAAAAAATATTTGTAAAAAACATAGAATTATTGAATATGGAAAATAATTGACAAATGATAATATTTATTGAATATTGTAAAAAATTCAAAAAGGCCAGAATAATGGACACAATTTAGAAGTAATTAAAAAATTAATGAATAATTATACAATTTTAATAGAAAAATAATTAAAAATAATCGAGAATTATTGAATACAGAAGAAAATAATTAAAAATTGATGCATGGAATTAAGCAATTGAATTCAAATTTAAATGAAATTGAATAAAGCCAAGAATTATTGAATATTGAAGCAAATAATTTGAAATTGAAGGAAATCACTGAAAATTGAAGAATGGTTTTGAAAGTTAAAGATTATAGTTTCAAGTTCAAAAAAATTTATTGAAAAAAGGCGAGAATTATTGAATATAGAAGAAACGAATTGAAAACTGAAAAATCGAATTGAAATTTGAAGCATATAATTAAAAATTGAAAAAAGCAATTGAAAAAAGCCTATAATTATTGATTATTGAAAATTTAATTAAAAATTAAAGAAAAGAATTGAAATTTGAAAAAAATTGAAAATTGAAGAAAATAATTAAAAATTTCATTAAAATAATCGTAAATTAAATTTTCAATGAAATTTGAAGGAAATAATTAATAATTCAAAGAAAAATTAGAAATATAATTAAATATTGAAATAAGTAATTGAAAAATTGAATTGTGAATTCTTGAATATAGAAGAAAATAATTGAAAACTGAAGAATGGATTTGAAAATTGAAGAAAAAAGTCATAGAATTAAACAATTGAATTGAAATATTTGAACAATATTTATGATTGAAAAAAGACAGAAATTACTAAATATTGAAGAATTAATTGAAAATTAAAAAGAATAATTATAAAATAACGACAATAATTTGATATTAAAGAAAGTAATTGAGATAAGTGGAAAATATTTGATAATGTTGAAAAAAATTCGATAATTGTTGAGAATATTTGAGAATTGAAAAAAAATCGAAAATTGTTGAGTATATTTGACAATTGAAAACAAATTCTGAAACTGTTGAGAATATTAGACAACGGAGCAAGGTAATTTAGCAAATTTAAGAATAATTGTAAAATTTAAGGAGAATAATTATAAATTGAAAACTGTTTAAAATTTAATAAAAAATTATAGATTTATTGAATAATGAAATTAAAATTACAACTGTTAGTTATAAATTTAAATTTTGATCAATTCAAAGGCATTTTTAAAAAAGTAGTTGACTCATTATTACTCTCTAAATTTTGAATCAATGAGAATTTAGCCTACAAATCAGTAATATTTCACTGACTTAAATTTAGAGAGTATAGATAATTTTATTATGAGCACCTTTTTTTTTTGCTTGTCAAAATTAGGGTTCATGAAAGGGGGGTGGTATCCTGGAAACGGGTCTGGCCCCCCCTGCTAGAAATTCAATGGGCGCCACTGTATATAAAAGGTCGTTTGTATTTGCAACCTGTTGTTTTATGTCAATTTATTTAACCCATTAACGCCCATGCATAAAAAAAGACCTGTGAATCAAATGATGATTTTTGACATTAAAAATTGTTTAACAAATAATTTGTCTAAACAAATCGTTATAAACAAATAGAGACAAAAACTGGGAATTATTAAAAATAAATAGTGCCATTCGATTGTACGCGAAAAAATGCTGAAGAAACATGTAAGACTAAGTTTTTCACTCTATTTGTTATAAATAAAATTAATAAACAATAAACCGATGCCTATCCAACAATAAATCTCAACCGATACTGAGGGAGATGCGGATACCAAACAAATCATTACGGGAAAGTGTAACATTGATCAAATTATGATTTATGACATTAAAATTGTTAGAGAAATAATTTGTCTAAACAAATTGTAATAAACAAATAGAGAAAAAACTGGGAATTATTAAAAATAAATAGTGCCATTCGATTGTACGCGAAAAAATGCTGAAGAAACATGTAAGACTAAGTTTTTCACTCTATTTGTTATAAATAAAATTAATAAACAATAAACCGATGCCTATCCAACAATAAATCTCAACCGATACTGAGGGAGATGCGGATACCAAACAAATCATTACGGGAAAGTGTAACATTGATCAAATTATGATTTATGACATTAAAATTGTTAGACAAATAATTTGTCTAAACAAATTGTAATAAACAAATAGAGAAAAAACTGGAAATTATTAAAAATAAATAGTGCAATTCGATTGCACGCGAAAAACTACTAAAGAAACATGTAAGACATTTCTAAGTTTTTCACTCTATTTGTTATAAATAAAATTAACAAAAAATAAACCGATGCCCACTCAATAATAAACTTCAACCGATGCTTAGGGAGATACAGATACCAAACAAATCATTACGGGAAAGTGTAACATTGATTAAATTATGATTTTTGACATTAAAATTGTTAAACAAATAATTTGTCTAAACAAATTGTAATAAACAAATAGAAAAGTAAACTGAGAATTATTAAAAATAAATAGTGTCATTCGACTGTACGCGAAAAATTACTAAAGAAACATGTAAGACATTTCTATGTTTTTCAGTCTATTTGTTATAAATAAAATTAATAAACAATTAGTTGATGCCCATCCAACAATATAAACCTCAACCGATACTGAGGGAGCTGCGAATACTATACAAACCATTACGGGAAAGTGTAACATTTATCAAATTATGATTTTTGACGTTAAAATTGTTAAACAAATAATTTGTATAAACAAATTGTTATAAAAAAATAAAGAAAAAACTGGGAATTATTAAAAATAAATACTGCCATTCGATTGTACGAGAAAAATTACTAAAGGAAAATGTGTGATACTTAAAATTTTTTCACTTGATTTGCTATAAATAATTTATAAACAAAACATGGGGTGAGATGAGCATTGTTATTGTTTATTAATTATTTATAATTATGGTGAAAAACTTTGAAACGTTACACATGCTTCTTTAGTAATTTTTCCCAAACAATCGATTGTCGCCATTGATTTTTAATAATTTAAAATTTTTCTCTATTTGTTTAAAACAATTTGTTTCAACAAATTATTTTTTAAACAATTTTTAATTTCAAAAATCATCATTTGGACCACGGTCTTTTCCCCCCTATTGATTTTTTTTTGGTATCCGCATTTCCCAAAGTTTAGGCTGAAATGAGTTCAAGGTCATTGTTATTGTTTATTGATTTTATTTATAACAAATAAAGTGAAAATCTTAAAAAAGTCTTACACGTTTCTTTAGTAATTTTTTGCTTACAATTTAATGACACTATTCATTTGTAATAATCCCCAGTTTTTTTTTATTTGTTTATAACAATTTGTTTAGACAAAATTATTTTTTAAACAATTTTTTAATGTCAAAAATTATCATTTGATCCTCGATCCTCCTCTCCGTATTAGCTTTTTTGGTATCCATATTTCTCTAAGCATTGGCGTTAATGGGTTAAAATAAAAAGCACATTATAATAGGTTATTACTAAAAATTGACTTATAATCACTTGAAATTTCCATATAAATAAAATAATTTACATTTCTACAGTATTCGCTGATATGTGGCAATGGCTAATGTCTGATGTAACAACAGTAGCAAAGGACGTTTTAGATTTGAGCCAGTATAGACCAGAAAAACAAGTTTATATGTCATTACCACGTCCAGGGGTAAGCATTCACGATTTTAAAACAGAATCTATATTTATGATTATTTAAAACTGAATTACCTTAATTCGGTCTCGTAAATTTTTAATGTATAAATAACCTTCGTAAAATTAGTTTTTCAATTTAAGAATGTTTCTAATAAACAACTTTAAAAAAGAAATATATTCCAATCTTCTAATTAATTTTTGATTTTTTCTAGAAACATGGAACAACCAGTAAACCTTTAAAGCCAGTTAGTTTGGACAGTGAAGAACAAGCAAAAATTGCAAAGGCCGGACTTGAAATGAAACTGATCACGTCTGAAATGAATGCAGAAACAGAAAAATGGCAAGAGAGTGGTTCGGCGTTTGAAGAGAATAATGATATTGTTAAAAGAGCAAAAAATATGTCTTCTATGGCCTTCTCAATGTATCAATTCACAAGAGGTGAGGGTGCTCTTAAAACAACCCAAGATCTGTTTACACAAGCTGAATATTTCGCTGAAGAAGCTAATAGGTTATATAAAGTTGTGCGACAATTTAGTTACCAGGTATGATTCTTTTGACACTTGACATTATATTCAGAGTGTTTTGAACAATGATTTTAAACTGTTTAAAAATACAGGTGCCAGGTGGAAATCACAAAAAAGAATTATTAGAAAGTTTAGATCGTGTACCAACTTATGTTCAACAACTTCAGTTCACTGTAAAGAATCCAACCGTTGGCAAGTCGGCAACTTTTATAAAAGTTGACAATGTAATACAAGAAACGAAAAATCTCATGAATGTTATATCAAAAGTGGTTACTACTTGTTTTGTCTGCGCAACAAAAGTAAGTGTTTTTCTATCAAATTTTATATTTTTAGTTCTTTTTTTTCCAACTATATGAATTTGCTTGACAGAGATAATATTGTCGTAAGCTTGTAGAAACGTTGAGTTCGTCTTTGTAAGCCAATGAGATTGCAATTAGTCAATACTTTATACGTCTAAGAGGTAAAGTAATCTATTTATAGAACCAGGCCATCAGATACAAGGGTTTTTTAAATTCTTTTTCTTCTTTTTTTTTTAAATGCCTTTTGTTGTTCACAAATAGCTTCCTTAAGATATAGATAGAAGGATGTCGCTTTTTTCCAACACATTGCAATTTCGAACTTAAAAGCTGACCTACTTTGACCCTACTTTGACGCTTACAATAGAGTATTCATGCAAAGATGGTCCAACTTTGAGGGTAGAAGTTAAACACAAACTTTCCACATATTGGTTACTTTTGTAGAGTTTGAAGCAATAGTTAAAGAGAATTTTTTAAATATTTAGATGCAGTTTGATTTCACGAAAATTATTTAAAATACAAGAGACTATTTGAATTTTATTTTAAAAGAGTGTTAGTTCTAGATAAATAAACACTGCACGGGAAAATTATGCAGCATCTGAATTATAAAATTCTACACGTAAATTTAATAAATGTATTTATTAAAAATTGGTGATTAGTCTTTAAACTTGTTGGCACAATTGATAAGAAATAAAATGTTGGATCAAACAAAAATTAATGGAAATTGGTTTTAAACTTGTCACTTGTGAGTTTTTGAGATCGCTAAATCCAAATCTGGTGTTAAATTCGTATTTACAACCCTAAAAAAAAATCCCAGTAACAATTTTTAAGCAAATTCAATTTGTTAATTTCTGTTTCCACCATTTTGTTTCTTAAGAATTGTGGCAACAAGTTTAAAAATCAATCATCGTTAATTATGAAACCTTTCAATGAGCAAAGCTGAAACAAAATTCGAGTAATTCATCTGGGAATGTTTTTTTTGTTACTATTTCAAGAGATTAATCTACAAATTAAGAATATGATAATTTATTCAATGACATTCAATATGTAGCTCGTAGAAAAATCCTTTCATTTCACTTCGGAAAGTGATAAAGTACATGATTGACTTTCAAATGTTTTGGCTTTATTCATGAAGAAGAGTATAATATATCTCTTGCTCTCTATCTTAGGATTCAAAAATTTTTAAAGATTAATTATGCACTTTATCAATTTCTAAATTGAAACGACAAAATCTATAGATTTGCATTATTCTGTAGACTTAAATTTTTCTGTTGATTTACATTTCCCTATAAATTTACATTGTACTAAAAATTTTATGATTTTATCAATTGTCGAACTAAAATGAAAAGATCTATCAAGAAAGTAGAATTTTCGAATTAATTATATTTATGTAGAACTGACACTGACCAAAATTTAATTTTTATCAATTGACACACATTTTTTGTTTGTTTATACACTAGCACAATGTGAATATGCCTCGTTACTCGGAGACGAAACAAACGCTGTTAACTGGTATGGGAGATGAAGGATGCCTGTATCCTATTAATCCAAAATTGTTACCATCCACAAGTCCATACATTCGTCCATATCCTTTAACATTAAGCCAGCTATATAACATTCTAAAATCATATCAATCTTCACTTTCCCTGGCTCCAGATTTGTCAAAATCTTAACGAATTTATTCTGATAAACAATCACATTTAGGAAACCACTAACAAAAAATACACTAATTAAATTAATAATCTATTTAATTTTTGAAGATGATACACTAACTTTTCTTCAAATTCAATCAGTTACCACCAACACTACACTAACTAACTTTTGTTTATATGCATGGAACAACACTCTTCAATATTTCATCATTGAGTCAGGTTCGATTTAAAATTTTTTTTTGTATCCTGGTAATCTAGTTTTGGTACAAGAAGTGATTGTACGGTTTTACTTAAGGTAGATGCAAATCTAATGGTAAATTGAGTTTGTTTACATCGCTGATTTAAAATTAGGTGTAAAAAAAAGAATCTATATTGAGAACAGAACAGGATAAGAGAAAAAAATAAGTTTTTATTTCTCTCAATATCGCTACTCTAATTTTATGCTTACTTAATGTTGGTTTTTTCTTTACACCTTCTCTTAAGCCTGCATCGTAAACAGACTCACTATTTTAAAATAAATTAGAGCATCATTATTTGAACCAATTTTTTGTACTAAATAAGTAAAATTTAAGTAGGTACCCCAAAATACTTAAAGTTCTATAGGAAAAAATGCCTAATTTTTTAATGACAAACTAGACAGGTTATATCTATGTAAATAAATTCTTTTGAAATGGTAAGGCTTACAAAAATTTTGTTTGTTTTTTGTCTGTCTGCCTGTCTGTCTGTTACCGATATTTAGTACAGGCATCACTTATATATTATTTGTTCGGTTTGGTCGATTCAAGTGAATTCTAGTAGTCTGTTAGAAGTCTACTTAACTTAAGAAAATTAATTTTAATCTGATACATGACTATAAAATTTATTTTTAGGATAAGAAAAATTAATATATTTAATAGATTGCATTTAAATTTGATCTAGCTTTTAAATCCTCTAACTTGTATTTGTCCGAACTTTAAAATCACCGAACTTGCATTTGTCCGAACTTTAAAATCACCGAACTTGTATTTCTCCGAAATTTGAAATCACCGAATTTGTGTTTGCCAGACCTTCAAAAAGTAGATTTTCTAAAGAAGTCTTCTGATTGGCGGGTAACTTTCCCGGAAACATTACCAGCCAATCAGAAAACTCTTTTAGAAACTCTAGTTTTCGAGGGTCTAGCAAATGCAAATTCTGTGACTTGCGTAGTCGGTGAATTAAAGAGTCTGACAAATCGACGCCTCCCGTTGATAAAATGCTTATTCAATTGTCAAAAATATATAATTCTAACTCGGAGCACAGTTCAATATAAAGCTAGTTTGGTTTCCGTGCAATATGATTCCTATTCAATGTTCAGAATTATATAATGCTAACTAAAAGTTAAAAGCAACTTTTTTTTCAATTTAATTGAAATTCAAGTTTAAATACATTAAATACATAATTTAATTATGATATTATATAACTCGTTTTCATCTTCAGATGTAAAAATAATTTAAATTTCCCTGTTATAAATAATTTAATGCATGATATTTCTCATTATAAACCATAAATTACATGAAAATAAGTTCTTAAACTTTTATTATTCGTTCACTAGATTAAATTTAATTCAAGATTTAAAAGAAAGCTTACTATTTTTTTTAAATATTTTAACCTAAAATCTTAAGAGTTAGACTAATCTTCAGTATTATTATTGAGATTATATTATTTAGATGTAAAAATAATTTACTTTTTCCTGTTAGTATGAATAATTTAATGTATGGAATTTCTAGTTTATGAACAAATAATTTGAAATTTAGGTCTTAAAGTTTTTAAATATAAAATTAAAAACCAAGTTAACTAAGTTTTAAATCTTTTAATTAAAAATATCAACATTTTAGACAGATCTTAGTAAAATTAATTCTAGATTATTATAACTATTTTAAATGCTTGATATTTAAAATATAATTATTTAATTAATAAAATTTATTATTTAATGTATATTTGTTCATCATTTATAAAGAATTACTAAAAACTATATATTTTCAATCTTTAGTTCAATAAGCATTTAAAATAGCTATAATAATCTACAATTAATTATACTAAGATCTGTCTAAAATGTTGATATTTTTATTAAAAGATTAAAAAATCTTTTAATAACTTTTTTATAACTTCAATAATTACCCATAGATTGTTTTCATCCACACATTTTTTTCTTCTTAAAAGTGAGCCATATATGTAAAAAAATTAAAACTGGACATAATTTGACGTTTTCTATTTTTGCATGGCGGTAGAATGAATTTGTTTTTCAGATTTTGTGCCAAAAACTCAAATTTTCTATTTTTTTTTTGGACTATATCACTTAAAATATTTAACCGATTGAAAAATAATGTTAAAAGTGATTGTTTGGAATTTGATTACCTTTAATTTGACACTTAGAAAAACTCAATCGAACTTCTGTAACTCGAGATACGGCCTAAAACGTGAAGTCACCTCCGAAAAAAACGTAAAAAAATTTGAAAAATTCATATTTCGGAAACCTATCCATAGAAAAATTTCTAAATGTCATTTTTAAGTTTAGAGAACCATAGTACATAAAAAAAAATAGTGGCATTAAATGTACATTTTGGCTGTAAACTAGTGTTATTAATAAAAAACGTCAAAAACCGTCCGAAGTTACCCCGTTTGACGGTATTCATCATTTTATTTCTCGAAAACGAAAAAAACGCATTTTTGAAATTTTGGGTTCTTAGAGGAAAAAATCTTAGCTTTCGTTTAAAAATATTTATAAAAAAATTAAAAAGGCCCATCTTTGAGAAAAACTCAAATTTATTTTTAATTTTGAAAAATCAAGGTCAAATTATTGAAAAAATATTAAATGGACCCCTTTTCAATCGAAAGGTTATGCAAAAATCTACAAAAATCATGTTACATAAATTGTTTTTATTCATTCATTAAAACAGTGGAAATAGGAAAAGAAGAGTGAATTACCAAAAAACGCCAAACTTTCCCCCCCCCCCCTCCTACTGCCCCAATTTTTTAAAAAATTTTAAAATATTTATAGGATAAATTACTATCTAATAGGACAACTCATAAACAAAATTTGCAGTAGATTGGACATAAACTAGAACTCCTATCGAGCGGACAGCTCGGGTGAGTGTCCGCTCGATATGGAAGGTCACCTTGACGTGTTAAAAACGGCGAGTACCCGAATTAACGGGGCCCCATTCAATTCCCCTGTGCCCAAACTCGCCAGACATCGGGAGTCGATGAGTTCTGGGAAGAGCCGAACAGCTTGTCTAGTTAAAAGTGAGGGACAACTTTTAAAAGTATATAACTTTCTTCACAATTAACAAAATATTAATTTTCATACACAAATGTCTTCACCCTTTAACTAACTTTAAAATTATGTGTCATATAACTAGATATTTTTATTAATTTCAAAGTTTCAAAGTAAAAACCATTCGAAAGTATGGTTATAGGGGAGAGTCGGGTAAAATGCCTAATTGGGTAAATTGGCCAGTGGCGCCCAATCGGCTGGAGCAGGGGGGGCGGCCGCCCCCCCTGGTTGAGGGGTGGGTGGTGTCAGGAGGATGGTAAAAAATATAAATAAAAAATTAAATTTTACGTAACAAAATAATCAGAAAAGTACGGAATTCAAACACGCCATGAACTTACGTACATATAAACTATGGTTAATTTGATTTTAATATAATTGTAAATTTGTTAAAATTAATATTTAATCCCGTAGCTGTTTTTTAGTTAGAATGTCTTTGAAATATTGGTTTTCAAATTCAAGTATAACCATAAATTATTAAATAATTATATTTTTAATCATTAATAATATGTTCCGATAAAAATTCAAGAGTACCCTATTGGAAATAACAAAATGAACGCACCGCAAGGGCCAGAATCTTTTCACTGTTGTTGGTTATTTAAAACTATATAAATATGAAACTAAAATAATTTCAAATTAAAAAATTCAGGAAATTGTAGGAATAATTGTGGGAAATAATTGTAAATTGAATAATTGGATTGAAAATCGAAGAAAATAATTTGAAATTCAAGAAAATCACTAAAAATTGAAAAATGTAATTGGAATTTAAAGATTATAATTAAAAATTTAAAAAAGTTATTGAAAAAAGGCGAGAGTTATTGAATATAAGAAAAAATATTTGAAAACTAAAGAACCGAATTAAAAATTGAAGAATTGGTTAGAAAATTGAACGAAATTATTGAACAATTGTATTTAATATTAAAGAAACTTATTGATACCCGAAAAAATGATTGAAAAATGTCGAGAATTTTTGAATATTAAAGAAAATACATATAATTGGAATTTAAAGAAAATAAATAAGGATTGAAGAAAATATTTGTAGAATTAAACAATTGAATTACAATTTAAAATCTATTTTTTATAATTGAATAAAATAACTGGAAAAAGCCGAAAATTGTTTAAAATTGAAAAATTAAATAAAAATCGAAAATATAATTAAAAATTTAAGAAAATAATTGAAAAATTAAAAATGGAATTGAAATTTTATAGAAAATAATTAAAGATGACGAAAATTATTAAATATGGTAGGAAATTATGTGAAATTGCAGAAAATAATTGAAAATAGAGTAAAATATCGGATTTTTAAAAAATATTTGTAAAAAACATAGAATTATTGAATATGGAAAATAATTGACAAATGATAATATTTATTGAATATTGTAAAAAATTCAAAAAGGCCAGAATAATGGACACAATTTAAAAGTAATTAAAAAATTAATGAATAATTATACAATTTTAATAGAAAAATAATTAAAAATAACCGAGAATTATTGAATACAGAAGAAAATAATTAAAAATTGATGCATGGAATTAAGCAATTGAATTCAAATTTAAATGAAATTGAATAAAGCCAAGAATTATTGAATATTGAAGCAAATAATTTGAAATTGAAGGAAATCACTGAAAATTGAAGAATGGTTTTGAAAGTTAAAGATTATAGTTTCAAGTTCAAAAAATTTATTGAAAAAAGGCGAGAATTATTGAATATAGAAGAAACGAATTGAAAACTGAAAAATCGAATTGAAATTTGAAGCATATAATTAAAAATTGAAAAAAGCAATTGAAAAAAGCCTATAATTATTGATTATTGAAAATTTAATTAAAAATTAAAGAAAAGAATTGAAATTTGAAAAAAATTGAAAATTGAAGAAAATAATTAAAAATTTCATTAAAATAATCGTAAATTAAATTTTCAATGAAATTTGAAGGAAATAATTAATAATTCAAAGAAAAATTAGAAATATAATTAAATATTGAAATAAGTAATTGAAAAATTGAATTGTGAATTCTTGAATATAGAAGAAAATAATTGAAAACTGAAGAATGGATTTGAAAATTGAAGAAAAAAGTCATAGAATTAAACAATTGAATTGAAATATTTGAACAATATTTATGATTGAATAAAGACAGAAATTACTAAATATTGAAGAATTAATTAAAAATTAAAAAGAATAATTATAAAATAACGACAATAATTTGATATTAAAGAAAGTAATTGAGATAAGTGGAAAATATTTGACAATGTTGAAAAAAATTCGATAATTGTTGAGAATATTTGACAATTAAAAAAAAATAGAAAATTGTTGAGTATATTTGACAATTGAAAACAAATTCTAAAACTGTTGAGAATATTAGACAACGGAGCAAGGTAATTTAGCAAATTTAAGAATACATTTTTACATTTATTTACTCTCCTTTTTACAGGTTCGAGACTTACATTCTTTCTTAACCTACTTACAACGCACTTAATCTTAATTACAACTATTTAACTTATATCTACTATTTACATATTTACAATTTCTACTATCTAAACCTCGCCAGTGCCGGGCTTCCGTTTCCTCTTACCTCTCTTTCTCATCTATTACGACTTTACATTTACATTAAATTAGCTGTCTTTGACTCTCCCGTGATTCTTTTCCCTCTCTCCCTCCGCACACACTCTCTCTCTTCTTTTTTCCACCCTGTTCATCCACTTCACTCCTTGCCCATTTCCATCTAGAATCCACATAACTCTCTCTTATACACTCTTCCCTTCCTCATCATTTCCTTCACATCTGTCCAACACGTGTTCCCAGTCTTCCAACTCATAACCACATACCCTACATAGCTTTTGATCCTCCTCCATCCAATACCTACTCTCCATCACTCCTTTCCCCATTCTAAACTTTAACACTCTTCCCCATTTCTTCTCCTTCCTCAGATTCCTTAAATAACTTGGCTCCCCCTCCTCTTTTATTCTCTGATACCATTTATTGTATCTTGACTCCACTATCTTTTTCCACCTGTCTTCTCTATCCTTCTCTATCATCGCCCTTTCTATTTCCCCCCAAATCTGCAAACCTTCTCCTGTCATCTCCTTCCTTGCCTCTTTCCTCTCTACTTCCCACCTTGACATTTCCTTACTACCTCTTTCTTCTCTATCTTTTATCATCCTCCAACATCTTTGCGCTATTCTGCTTCCCTCTCCCCTTTCAAACTTCTCCTCCAACCCCCACGCTCTCTTCCTTTGCCTAACTATCATCTTTTCCCTTCCAACTTCCTCTCTTAAGATATATCCTGGACATCTATTACTCACCCCCATGGTCCACCTCAGGAACCTTTCCTGCATACTTTCCACTCTTTTCCTCTCCGCCCAGCCCCAGATCTCTACCCCGTAACACATTACCGACCAAGCCAACATATCAAACAGCCACAATCTTCTCCACCAGTCATTCCTAAATCTTCTCTTACCAATCCCCCATACCTGTCCCATGATCTTGCCTGCTCTCTCAATTCTTTTGCTCACATTCAGCTCCCCTCTTCCATTATAACTAAACCAGTATCCCACGTAACAGAACTCGTCCACCTCCTCCACCACTCTGCCGTTCACTCTAAACTCCTCTTCCCTACCTTCCCTTCTCCCTCTAAATCTCATCACTTTCGTCTTCTCAACATTAATACACAAATCTCTTTCACACACATACTTTTCGAACTCCTTTATCATTAGCCTCATTCCTTTCTCGTCCTCCGCTAATAAGACCACGTCATCCGCATACGCCAGTGAGTAAAGCCTACTTCTGTCTAACACCACTCCTCCTTTTCCCTTTTTCTCTAACCTTTCCTCTAAGTCCGCAAGCATTAAATTAAAAAGCAGAGGACTCAACGGGCAGCCCTGTAGTAGACCCCTTCCCACCCAGAACTCTTCTCCAAGCCTTTCTCCTATTTTAACTCTCACTCTTGTGTCCGTATAAATTTCCTTTATCCTCTCTATCAACCCTCTCTCTATCCCCCTCTCCTTCATGACTCTCCACAAAATGCCTCTATTCACCGAGGGAAACGCTGCCTTAAAATCGACAAACAGCGCCACACATTTACCTTTTTCCGCTCGCCTTTTGTTCGCAATAAAGTTTACTACATAAATATTATCCATAGTTCCCATCCCTCTCCTAAAACCCGTTTGATTATGTGGCACAGATCCCAGACTTTCTACCATTGTTTCCAACCTTTTCCTTAATATTTCCGTGTAAACCTTATATCCAACGGGCATTAGGGTAATCCCTCTATAATCCTCCAACTTTTTCCCTTTTTCCTTATCGGTACTATCCATCCCGTCATCCACTCCTCCGGCCACCCTTCCCCCTTCCATACCTTATTCACAATTCTCCACATTTCCTCTTTTACACTCTCCCCTCCCCACCCTCAGCAGGAGGGTGAAAAGGGAATAGAAGTTGAGTCCGACAAGCTAGAGGCGGGCGCAAGGACGGGGGAAGGCGGTGAGAGTGAGACGGCAGTAGGTGATAAGTGGGAGGGAGGCGACAGCGATGAGTCGTGCGAGTCACTAGATACTACGCTGGTAGGCAGTCAGGCTTTGAGTAAGGCAGTGCGAGGCAGACGGAGCAATAGAGATAGGCTGCGCGGAGCAGGTGGTGTGAATCCTGCTGGATTGAAAACCTGGCTAAATGTCAGCTATGATTCCTCAGGAAGTGAGAGTCGGAATTCGAGTAGAGACGAGGTGGAGGAGAGGAAAGAGAAAAAGAGGAAGAGGGGGGAATCAGAGGAAAGTTCGGATGGCATAGTAGAGTTGTTAAGGGAAATGAGGAAAGAAACCAAAGATAAGTTGCAGAAGATTTGCAGGGATATGGAGGAGGGTAAGGCTAGGGAAGAGAAAAGGGACAGTAATTATAGGGAGGTAAAAGAGGAGATTAAGGGAATTAAGAGTTTGTGGATAGACATGGAGAATAGATGGAAGCAGGAAAAGAAGAGGTGGTTAAGAAGGTCGCGGAAATGGAGTTAACGCAGAAAGAAAGGGAAGAGGGGGTTAGGGAACAGTTAAGAGTAATGTCAGCAAGGATAGAGAAGGTAGAATCGAATAAAGGGGATAAGGATATGTGCGGTGAGGGAGGGAGTGGAGAGAAGACACTGGAGGAGAGAATAAAGGAGATGGAGAGGTGGAGAGAGGGTGAAGAAAAGCGAAAAAAGAGGAATAATATAGCGATTAGGGGGTTAAATATGGAAAGGGAAAGGGGAAGAGAGGAGATAGAAAAGTTGCTGAAGGAATTGGAAGTGGGGGTTGAGATCAAAGACCTAAGAGGGTTTGGTGGTCGGGAAGGAGATAGACCAAGTGTGTGGGTAGTAGAACTGGGAAGTGAAATGGAAAAAAGGCAGGTTTTAGAGAAGAAAAAGATGTTGAAAGGAAGGAGAATTTGGATTGACATGGATAGGACGGAGAAGGAAAGAAAAATGAGCAGGCAGTTAGAACAGGTCGCGTGGGAGGAGTACAGGAAGGGGAAGCAGATAAGGATGGGCAGAGATGGCTTCTGGATGGACGGAGAAAAATGGATGGTAGAGGAAGAAGGGGGGGAGTTAGTTAAGGTTTCGGATGTCATCAGGAGAGGATTGAACAGGGAAAGGGGTAGCGAGGGAGGAGAGCAGGGGTTTGGAGCTGGCGAACGGAGGGAGGTAACGGAGGTAGAATAGGAGAAGAGAGAAGAGGAGGAGTAAAGATAGTGTTTTGGAACGTGGCAGGGTTGAAAGGGAAGGATACAGGGTTTTGGAAAACTTTGGAGAAATGGGATATCATTGTGATGAGTGAGACATGGATAGGAGAAAAGGATTGGACAGGAATAAAGAAAAAACTGCCGAAGGGTTTCAGATGGGAGATACAGGGAGCGAAGAAAGAAAAGAAAGTGGGTAGGTGGTCAGGAGGAATGATATCGGGAGTGAGGAAAGAGATTAAGGAAGTAGGGGAGATAGATGAGAATAAAGGGAAAGAGGGCTGCATGGTGCGTTCGGTAGTACTAGGAAAACAGAGAATGTACGTAGTAGGGGTGTATAGGAGAAGAGGAGAGGAAGAAGGCTGGTCGGTGTTGAAGGAATGGATGGAAAGAGGGAGAGAAGACTTGGTGGTAATAGGAGGGGATTTGAACGCTTGGACAGGACAGTTAGGAGGCGCAGTTTGGGATGAGGAGAGGGAGGAGTTTAGTAGAAGGTCGAGGCATACGGAAATAGATGAAGAAGGCAAGAAGCTACTGAGGTTGTTAGGAGACAATGGATGGTCAATTTGTAATGGGTGCACGAAAGGTGACGAGGAGGGAGAGTTCACGTTCGTGAAGAAAGGTGAGACGGTGAGTGATTATGTGATAACGGAAGAAAGAAGTAGGAATAAGATAAGAGGATTGAAAGTAGGTAGAGAGGTGGGTTCGGATCACTTCCCGTTAATATTAGAGATGGAGGCAGAAAAAGAGAGAAGGTTCGGAAGAAGTGGAAATAAAAAGAGGAGTGACAGGGTAATGAAGATGGGGAAATGGGATTTGAATATACTAAGAGAGTATGAAGAGAGAATGCAGGAAGTCTAAAAGGAGGAGGAAACCGAGGTTGGAGTAGACAAGCTTTTAGGGAATCTAAAGGAGAGAATTAATAAGGGTAAACGGGAAGTTGGAGAAAAGATAAAGGGGACAGCAGTATATACAGGCTGGTGGGACGAGGAATGTGAGCGGAGTAGAAGAAGGTTAAGGGACAGTATTAGAGAGTGGAGACATGGAAGAATAGAGAAGAGAGAGTATAATACGAGGCATAGGGAGCACGAAGGGCTGTTGAGGATGAAGAGGGAGTTAGAAAGAGTGAGATACGAACAGGAGGTGGAAGTAGCGGTCAGAGAAGGGAGAGAATGGGAGATAATTTATAGGGAAAGAGGCAGGAGGCAAGAAATTAATGAGAATATAAAAATGGAGGAGTGGACAAGGTTCTTTAGAGAGCAAATTTAAGAATAATTGTAAAATTTAAGGAGAATAATTATAAATTTAAAACTGTTTAAAATTTAATAAAAAATTATAGATTTATTGAACAATGAAATTAAAATTACAACTGTTAGTTATAAATTTAAATTTTGATCAATTCAAAGGCATTTTTAAAAAAGTAGTTGACTCATTATTACTCTCTAAATTTTGAATCAATGAGAATTTAGCCTACAAATCAGTAATATTTCACTGACTTAAATTTAGAGAGTATAGATAATTTTATTATGAGCACCTTTTTTTTTTTGCTTGTCAAAATTAGGGTTCATGAAAGGGGGGTGGTATCCTGGAAACGGGTCTGGCCCCCCCTGCTAGAAATTCAATGGGCGCCACTGAAATTGGCAATCGTTAATAACTTGGCCAAAAATAAATATTAATTATAATTGTTTTTATCAATGAAGTATATTAAGGGAAAGATGATTTCTATAAAGTTTCATGTTTATCAGTTTATTAATAAAGAATTTATTAAAGAATTGTGAAAATGATGCTTTCCAACGATACATTTTTCATTTTTAAATTTTAGAAAATATGCACTTCTATCTCACAGACGTACATAATTTTTTTTTAATTAATCCTTAAACATTTAGCTATTTAAACACTTTGATTTAATTTATAAAAATGAGTTCTAAAATGAAAATAAATAGTTTAATTACATCGTGTATTTTTGGGTAAATTGCCTTGGTTAAATTGCCTACACGCTGTAAAACTTCTAAGCAAGATACGTACGATACTTCCATTTTTTGTCGGACTGCTTTGCATTGAAACTTTAGTTTTATGATAAAAAGATTATATTTTTGTATTCAAAGCTAGTTCTTTTTTTAATATTAACAATATAATTGATTATAGAAAACATATAAAAAAATGTTTTTACTTTTATTCATTTTTTTCCATATTTTTGTGCATAGGCAATTTACCCAGTCATGAGTCAAAATGGCGAATTTTGACATCAATATTTAAATAATTATTTTTTCTAAAATAAGTACTTAAAATGACTACCTTATTATATTCTTAAAGGTTGTTTTCTAAATATTTGATGGTTTATATTTTTCAAAACTATAATTATTAAATACTTTTTGTGTCCCCTAGGGACAAGTAAACATTGTTAAAAATCGGGTATTCAAATTGGAATAATTATTTATCTATTTATTAAATAAATGTGAAATCTTTTGTAAATGATCCATCGTATCAAGTATTAATATTTCCAACAAAAGCCAGGTAAAAATTGATTGAAATTATCAAAATATATGCGTGGGACATAGAAGTGAAAAATGACAAATTCATAGTAAAAAACTACAAATTTACATTAGTAACTCTTACAAATGGAAAAATATTTAGTATTTCGAGAGAAAGTTTAAGAAGCAAATTTTGTCTATATCAGTGACGTCACTCTTGATGTCATACCCTTAATGGAACTTTAGGTGTTTTGGGGGAAATTTAGTTTTTGTATATAAGAAGTTAAAGAAGTACAGCAAGTATTTATTTACTTTCAGTACAACTTAGATTTCCGAGGATTGTCTGCGCGAGGCAGTGGAGGTTCAATGTATCGTGGAGATGGTTCTGGAGATGGTGACGGAAGCGGCGCTGGAGGTGACGGCTCCAAATCAGGTTCAGCACCCGGAAGCGATTCGTCTGTCTGACAGTTTGGTATGGCCCGACGGGCCAAAGGAGATGCGCGTCGTACTAGAGTCTCGTTTCTGTTATTTTAAATACAACTTTCGTACAAAAGAGATAAACTCTAAATGCACAGAGCCTTCTAACACAGCTTGCTTTTCACACGTTTTTACTCTCGTTTCATAACTAATTTAAATATTATACGCGCAGAAAAGGAGATTACTCTCATTTCAATTAAATAATAATCGATTATAGAATTTTCTCAACTTTTAGCAAATTCTTCTTAAGGCCTTCTAAAAGACGTGAGTCGTGATTTTTCAACTTGCTCGATAATTCAACTAGATCCATGTAAAAAAGTATTGAAATTAAATCTATATATATAAAATAGTATTGGCATTAAATCAATATGTAAACCATGTTGATGTACAATTTATTGAAACTCGAATTTATTAGTGATCGTATTGCCAACGCGAACTAGATTTTTGATACTTTTTAGCAAGGGTACTAAACAGCAATTTGTTCGTTTTTTTAATTGCTGTCTAGTAGAGAATATTTGTGGGAAAAATTATGTGAGTAATTTGAAAAATAATAATTGTGTAGTTTGGCGTTTTTTGGAATGGTCTTAAGGTGGGCATTACTATTGAGTTGGAAGGTTCTGGAATACTTTTTGTTGTAAGTGCGATATTTCATTTTACATGATGGTGTTCTGAATGCGTACGTTAATTAGGTAATAAGTAATAATTAAGTAATAAGTGACGACTTTTCCCTCATAAAATCTAATAATAAAGTATTTGACTGAAATGTAAAATAAAATTATACATATATAGCATTATACAAACAGCTTCTTTAAATTCTTGGCTCCCTTACCTTATTCAAGAAAGTTGCAAACGATTATTTTTGTTTATATAGGTAATGTATATAGACGATCCACCAAGACTTAGGTAAGTTCATATTAAACTTAACATCATATTGCAGCTTTTAAAATTTTTATACTTCATAACTAATGTTTTTTAGGAGAACACAAATTTTCTCACCATGAAATTAATGAACACAGGAATATCCTTGACTCTTTTATAAAATTTCTATTTTTAAGTAATAATCTAAATCTTCCAATATAAGCATTCTACGTAAAGTGGACATCCTAAAATTTGTAACGTAAAAACATAATTTTTAAAATGTTTTTTCTATTTATATAAATGCATGAAAGGGAAAAAATTATTTTTGCCATCTGCACACTTAATATTGGTCGGGGGGGGGGGGGAGGAGAAGAGAAATAAAACAATATTAAATTATAGAGTTTCTTAATTAGCGTAATTATTGTAACGCAAAATTTAAAAATTGGAGAAATTTATTGCAAATGATAACAATAATAATTAAAAATTGATGAAAATTACTAAAATTTAAGAAAAATATTCTAAAACCTAGGAAATTAATTGAAAATTCGAGAAATTATTTGAGATAAACAAGACTACTTGAATAAGGATAAAAATAACTGGAAATTAAAGTTTATTATGGAAATTTAAGAACAAAATTGAGAAAATTACTAAATTTATTTGATATAAATAAGTTAATATATATAATAAGTTATATCCTTCCATTATTTGACATTAAAAATTTACATTAATAATTCGACATTGAAGAGATTAATTGTAATTCAAAGAAAAAAATTACAATTTAAAAATCAAAAATCATATTTTGCAAAAATAATTGAAAAAAAATCATATTTTGCAAAAATAATTGAAAAAAAATCTAAAATCATATTTTGCAAAAATACTTGAAAAATGAAGACAGAAATTGAAAGTTAATTAATAAATTATGAAAATAATTTGGGCCCGTATCATTTTGACACAAATTTTTTCGGGCAACTTGTTATATTGTACTCCCGAAGATGAATGTTATATTTTACTCCTTCTGAAATCAAAGATTTTTAAGTCTTATTTATTAAATAATTGATTTTAATACATTAAATTAATATTAAAAGTCTTAATTAATCCAGAAAATTCAATTATTGAATAATTAAAACTTAAAAATCTTTGATTTTAGTAGGAGTAAAATATAACATTTTTCTTCAGGAGTACAATATAACAAATTGCACGAAAAAATATGTGTTAAAATAATACGGGCCCAATAATTTGATATTGAAGGAAATAATTAAAACTGAAGAAGTTTTATTGGGCCCGTATCATTTTGACACAAATTTTTTCGGGCAACTTGTTATATTGTACTCCCGAAGATGAATGTTATATTTTACTCCTTCTGAAATCAAAGATTTTTAAGTCTTATTTATTAAATGATTGATTTTAATACATTAAATTAATATTAAAAGACTTAATCAATCCAGAAAATTCAATTATTGAATAATTAAAACTTAAAAATCTTTGATTTTAGTAGGAGTAAAGTATAACATTCTTTTTCAGGAGTACAATATAACAAGTTGCATAAAAAAATGTGTGTCAAAATGATACGGGCCCGTTTTATTTGAAAAAATTAAAGAAAATGATTGAAACTTGCGGAAATTTTAAATTTTAAATTTAGGGAAAAAATTAAAAAAATATTAAAATTATTCAAAAAGTTTTTTTGAAAAATGATAAAAATAGTTGAAATTTGAAGATATTAATTACAATTTTAGAAAAATAATTTTAAAAAATACAGAATATTTGTGAAGTATAAGGAAGTACTTTATTACAGAATGATTTCAAGAATTTTAAATTGAGGAAAATAATTACACCATTATAGAAATAATCCAAAATTTATTGAAGAAAATAATGAAAATTTGAGGTAAACAATTGAAAATTTCGGAATTAATCACCAAGTATTCAAAATAATATAAAAATTGTGAAAATAATTGCAAATGAAAAAAAAATAATTAAAAATTGACGAAGTAATTGAAATTTGAGAAAAATAATTGAAGAATGATTAAAAAATTAAAAAGTAGATACAGTAACTTAGATTTGAGATATAAAATAAAAATTTAGAAAAATAATTCAAAAATAAACAATTTATCTAATTAAAAGGCTGAGAAAATAATTGCAAAAGTTTTAAGAAAATGAAAAACGAAAAAAAAGAATTGTAATATAAGATAAGTAATTTGAAATTTAGGGATTAAATTGAGGAATAATAAAAATAATTAAAAATTAAATTAGTAAATTAAGATTAATTAATTCGAAAATAATTACAGCATTATAGAAATAATCCAAAATTTATTGAAGAAAATAATGAAAATTTGAGGTAAACAATTGAAAATTTCGGAATTAATCACCAAGTATTCAAAATAATATAAAAATTGTGAAAATAATTGCAAATGAAAAAAAAATAATTAAAAATTGACGAAGTAATTGAAATTTGAGAAAAATAATTGAAGAATGATTAAAAAATTAAAAAGTAGATACAGTAACTTAGATTTGAGATATAAAATAAAAATTTAGAAAAATAATTCAAAAATAAACAACTTATCTAATTAAAAGGTGGAAAAAATAATTGCAAAAGATTTAAGAAAATGAAAATCGAAAAAAAAGTAATTGTAATATAAGATAAATAAGTGAAAATTTAGGGATTTAATAGAGGAACATAAAAAATAATTAAAAATTAAAGATATTGATTGCAAATGATAACAATAATAATTGAAATTTGAAGAAAATTATTAAAATTTGAGAAAAATATTTTTAAATCTAGAAAATTACTTGAAGCATAATGGAAATAATAAAAAATTCGAGAAAATATTTGAAAGAGTAATAAAATAATTAAAAATTGAAGAAAATAATTTTAATTTGTGAAAAATAATTGAGAAAATAACAACATAAATTTGTAATAAAAGAAAATTATTGCAGAATGATAAAAATAGTTTTGAATTGAAAAAATAACTGGAATTAGAGATAAATATTTTAAAAAAATTAGAAAATGAGTTAAAAAATAATTGCAAATGTCAAAAAGTAATTGAAAAATGATATAAATAATTAAAAATTGAAGAAAGTAATGGAAATTTGAAATAAATAATTAAACTTTTTGGAATTAATCAACAAATATTGAAAATAATGTAGAATTTGTGAAAAGCATTGCAAATTAAAAAAAAATAATTCAAAATTGATGAAAGTATTTGAAATTTGAGAAAAATAATTGAAGAATGATTAAAACATTAAAAAGTCGATACATTAACTTAGATTAGAGATACTAAATAAAAATGAAGGAAATTAATTAAAAAATAATTAATGTATCTAATTAAAAGATGGAGAAAATAATTGCAAAAAAAAATAAAAGAAAATAATAATTGAAAGAATAATTGAAAATTTTAGTAATTGAATTGAGGAATAAAGTTTGAGAATAATTAAAAAATAAAGAAATTGATAAGAAAATGTTAACAATAATAATTAAAAATTGAGGAGAATTTTTAAAATTTGCGAAAAATATTTTAAAATCTAGGGAATTAATTGAAGAATAATGGAAATAATAAAAAATTCAAGAAAATATTTGCAAAGTAATAAAATAATTTTAATTTGTGAAAAATAATTCAGAAAATAACAACATAAATTTGCAAATTGTAATAAAAGAAAATTATTGCAGAATGATAAAAATAATTTTGAATTGAAAAAGTAACTGGAATTAGAAATTCATAATAAAAAAATTAGAAAATAAATTAGAAAATAATTGAAAATGACAAAAAGTAATTGAAGAATGATAGAAATAATTTAAAATTTAAGAAGGTAATGGAAATTTAAGTTAAATACTTGAACTTTTTCGAATTAATCAACAAGTATTCACACTAATATAAAATTTATGAAGCGCATTGCAAATTAAAAAAAAATAATTCAAAATTGATGAAAGTATTTGAAATCTTAGAAAATTACTTGAAGAATGTTTAAAACTTTGAAAAGTGGATACAGTAACTTAGATTTGAGATAAAAGATAAAAATTTAGGAAGATAATTAAAAAATTATCAATATATCTAATTAAAAGGTGGAAAAAATAATTGTAAATAGATAAAAGAAAATAAAAGGTGAAAAAAATAATTAAAAATTTATAAATTTAAATAAGGAATGAAGTTTGAGAATAATTAAAAATTCAAGAAATTGATTGCAAAATAATAACAATAATAATTGAAAATTGAAGAAACTTATTAGAATTTAAGAAAAATATTTCAAAATCTAGGAAATTATTTGAAGAATATTGAAAGTAATAAGAAATTCGAGAAAATATTTGCAAAGTAATAAAAACAATTAAAAATTGAAGAAAATAATTTTAGTTAAAATTAAATAAATTACAACATGTATTTGTTATATCAGAAAATACCTGCAGAATGGTGAAAATAATTGTAAATTAAAAAAATAACTAGAATTTGAGAAAATGAATGAAAAATTTAGAAAATTAATCAAAAAATAATTGAAAATGACAAAAAGTAATTGAAAATTAATTGAAAAATAAATTTAATAAAAAAAAATAATTGATAGAAATGATTGTAATATGAAGAAAAAAAAAAAAATTTGTAAAAAATAATAAAACATATTTCAGAATATATTTGTAGTAAACAAAACTACAATTACAATTATATATTATAATTCTTCGAACTTCAATTAATTTGAAATTTCATTGATTAAAAATTTAATTAGTCCACGCTTTGAGAATAATATAAATTTAAAAATATTTAAATATTTTTTTATCATTTTTCAAAAATTTCCTTCAATTTCTAGTGAATTTTCATTATTTGTCAATTTTCTCCTAAACTTTAAATTCAAAATTTCCACAAGTTGTAATAATTTCCTTTATTTTTTTTTAATAAAACTTTTTCATAAATCATTTTTTCAATATCAAATTAGTTTCATTACTTATTAATTAATTTTCAATTTCTTTCGTCATTTTTCAATTATTTTTGTAAAACATGATTTTTATTTTTTAAATTTTAATATTGACTTTTAAAATTAAATATTAATTTTCTTCGTGAAAAGTAAAAATGAAAGATTTAAGATAATTTTTCATGACCTCTGACCATTTAACATTTTTCTTACAATGGCTTAAAAAAGTAGTTTAAGAATTGGCGATTTTGTATATAAAATGACAGAATTATTTATTATTTATCCTTCAAAGATCAATAGTAACATTAATTTTATACGCGGATTTAAATTTAAATAAGTCTAAAATATTAAATAACTTGAGTCTTTTTTTTTCTAGCCCCAAAGCAAAAATATTTGTATAAAATATCAAGAAATTATAAATTAAATAATTATTATTAAACTACAAAAGTTGCCATTCTGCCATTTTGTATATAAACTCTTCAATCATTTAAGAAAATTCTTAAATGGTCGGAGGTTATGAAAAATGATCTTAAATATTTCATTTTTACTTTTCTTGGGGAAAATTAATTTAATTTTAAAAATCAAACCAACCACATTAAAGACCGTCTAATTTACTACAAAAAAGAGCCATACATTTTTCCATTTCGTACATTTGAATGGAAAAACAGCATTTTAAAAATTATGTTTTTACGTTACAAATTTTGGTATGTCCGCTTTACGTAGAATACCCAATTTATCAAATAAATGATGATTTTTGAGTCTATAATAAGAATATAAAATAGAGACAATCAGATTCTGAGATTTCTTATAGAATAAAATAAATATTGTGGGGAGATGGATATGTTACAGTGAGAAGAAGTTATTAATTATTTATTTTCAGGTGAGAAGTATTAATTAATTTAAAATCAGCTATATCAATAATTGTTACTGATTTTCAGGTAAATATAGAAGCAATCAATTTTTAATTTTAATTTTTCAAAATTTAAGATAAAGAATCAAATATGGCTGAAGATTTTAAAAAAATGTTCGTGTTAAAATAACTAGAAGTTTTTTGGGGTTCAAATAACAAATCTTAAGTTAGTTTAGAAAAATTAGAAACGGTTAATTTAATGTGGTGGACGAATTTTTTTAAATTCTTCGAATTTGATTTCTAATTATATTTCAGGGGTTTTTAAAATCACCGGTTACGAATCTCAAATCAGATTTCAAAATTAAAAATTGCAAATCCAATGTGATGAAGTAATTTTTCGAAAAAATGTTTTATTTTGATAAATTTTGGTTTTAATGAGTTTTTGGTGTCGCTGATATCAATTTTTGAAATTTTCTGCAAACTCTTTAGAAAGTGGATCAAATTTTTTTATAACTTGATACTTGGGAATTTTTTAAAACTCTCAAAATTAATCTAACCTTGAATTATAAATTAAAAATAACTTTTACGATAACGATAAAACAATTTTAAAAATGTTGACATTTGTTCTTTAAGAGGTTACATCATACCTACATCAAGTAGCGCCAAAAATTAACTCCGGAAAAAGTTTTTTTTAAATAACAATTGAAATGGTCCAAAATGAAATATAATTCATTATTTATTGCCTGATCAACTACACAAAACACTTTTTTCATTTTACTTTCATACAGAAAAATGTTACACTTTATCGAACTAAGATCTTCAATTTCGAAATTCGAATAATGGTTTCGATAAGTAATAATATTTGCAGATGTCACAACAATACTCTAAAACTAAGATATGTACATGTTTTGCTTTACATATTTTATGATAAAGTTACTTTTCTTTTTTCACCTATTTTACTAACTTACATACATTATATATAAGTAACTCTGGTATATATTTCACAAATATATAGAGCACTATTAACAATCATGAGAAAAAGTTGTCCATGACTATTTTTTGAAAATGCAATAAATTGTGGTTGATGATATAATTTTGTTAAGAAGGCAATAAATTTTTGTTTCTTTATGGTACTCGAGAATTAAATAAATCGCGCACAAATTCGGAGAATATTTTTAAAAATTAGAAAATAAACTTTATTGACTCATGCATTTCAGCTAATCTTTAATATATTCCACAATATTCTTCTATAATTCTGTCAACTCCAAGAACATTGCTGAATTTATTATTTTGTAAAGAATTAGCAAAAAAATTCAGTAATAACATTTTGATTTTTTCTTGGGAAAGGTAAAGTAATTCACTTTGATAATTAACTTATAATAACTATGTATAAAAATTTATTATTAATTTTTTAATAAACTTATAATGAAAAAAATCTATCGTTTTTTGTAAAACAGATTTCTAGTAAAAAAAGTGACTGGAACCTGAAATATTTGTTGCTCTTCTTCATAATGAATTAACGATTTACATTTCTCCTATAAAAAGGTTATTGTCAAGTACTATTGTCACTTGAGGTTTAAATATTTAAATACACTATTTTATTTTACCATGGAAAAATTATATTTGGGTTCAACATTTGCTGATAACTACTAGCTACAAGAGAATCTAAAGTCAAAAGAGAATTTTCTGTATGCTTTTTTATAATTAATTAATTAATTAATATTATCAAAAATCGAATTTTGTGTAAAATAAGAATATTAAATCAATTTTGGTTTTTCACGAAAATAAAAAATATTTACAGTAGCAGTTCTCATACTGTAAAAAATATTTTTAATTTTAAGATTAATAATTTTTAATAATATTTCTTAAATAACTTAATATTTCTTTTTTAATTTATAAATCGATATACAAAACTCAATTCTTCAGAAACATCTTAAAATATTTTTGTAAAAAGATTTTTAATTTAATTGGCTTTTTTACATCTAACACTATACTAAAATTAACATAAAAGATACTTTTCTAAAGGAATAGAATAGTATTTGAAAAATAAAATAAGTCTGGTTATTTTTTGAACTTTCTTAATTTTGAAGAACTTAAGAAACTAAACAAAATATTGTAAAAAAAAGACATTTCCATTTCTGTTTTTCACATCTGAGTGTTTAATAGTTGATGAGTATTTTTTTAAAAGTAGATAAATCCATTTTCCAAAAAAGTAGAAATAAACACAATTTTAAGATATTAGGAATCTTGTAAATCGAACTGTCACTGTTAAATTTAAGAAAAAAATGTTATTTATAAAGAATTTTCAATTTTAAAAAATCTGAATTTAACCAAGATGATTTAAAAGTTTAATTTCTTACCTAGTAGAAATTACAAAACATCTAAATTCCCTAATTATGATAAACTTTAATTAAAAACAAATCGCCCCAAGTCCAAGAAACATTATTTTTTCAATAATTTCATGTAGTTTGTCGACTTTTAAATTAACTCTAGGGGTTAGGTGCCAAAATGCATTTGTTTAATTTTCTCGAAATAATAAAATGTGGATTTATCAACTTTTGAAAAAGTACTCCTCAGTTTAATAAGAATGACTGAAAAAATTGAAACAAACAAATAAATTTTTTTTACCGTGTTTTCTTCATTATATATATATACATATAAATAACCAGCTTGGCCGGATGTCTCTAAATTTGGCATATTTTATTAAAAACACTTTTCTTATATTCCATCGTAAAATTCTTGAAACTAGAAGATGGACAATTTACTAAAATTAAGAAATAGAAGCTTAAAATAGATACGGATTCTTCGAAAAAGAAAAATGGACATAAATTTATCAAAATAAAAAATTGGACCAATTTGGCAAATTTAAAAAACAATTTTAAAATTTGAGAATAGATATAAAAGAGCGTTAGTTGAACAATAAAACTCTGTTTTCTGATTTTAAAAATTTAAACTAAGCTTAATTCAATTATTTGTAAGTGTTTTGCTCAGAATATTTTTAATTTGCCAGCCATCGACAACGAATTAAAAAAATAGGCATAAAATGTGCTTTCTGATAATCATAGAAATTTGCATAAATATTAAAATTGTCTGTGGCATAAACAAACACCTGCTATTTATAAACCATATGTGCTCTTTAGAGAAACTTTTTGCTATTACTAAAATATCAAAAGCACATGTAAACTCTTTAACAACATGCAGTATTGATTTACAAATTGCTATAATCTGCATTCAGTTAACTCCATGCTTATATATACAAATTAAAATATACGTTTGTTAATTTTTATTTTAAAGTTTAACTTAATATATCTTTATTATGTAAAGAAATAATAATAGTAATCATATGAATAATAATATTAATAATAATTATAATAGTAATAGTAATAATAGTAACAATAATAATAATGATAATAATATTAATAATAATAATAATAATGATAATAAGATGCATTCAGGAAGTAAATTAATCATTAATATCATTCTAAACAGCAATTATTAGCTCGTATTAAGATGCTACTCAAAATACATTTATGAAATACTTTTATCAAAAATAAAGAGAGCATCGCACTTTTTGAAAATATCTATGTCGCTTATTGTGTTTTGAGTATAATATACATCTATATATAAAAAAATAGTTAAAAAAAAAGTTGATAAAACTGAATTCTAAAAATCACAATTAATACCTTCTTTGCTTCTTTCAAATCTCATTCGACTTGTATTCAAAAACGACTAAAAGTATTGTACAAAAATCATTGTAACGTGATATTACAAAATAACTGACAATTATAAACTGAAAACTTTTAACAGGAAATCATAAAATATCATTGGAAAATAAAAACATAACGAATTGTTGTTTGTAAAAAAACATATTTTTACTTTTTAAATTCTGAATTAGTAGACTGAAAAAATGTGGTGACATAAATGCAAAAGTTTGGTTACTACACTTATAAATGTAGTTAGCTTTACTATTTCCATGGGTAATTTAACCATTTTTATTAGTTAATATAACTATTTTGGTTATATTACATTTTTAAGTAGTAATCACTTTTGTTTTTTCAGTACAGAATAATAAAATAGAAAACAGTTGTTTACCATTTTTTCTTGTTAGCTTTTTGGTAAATTTTAGAAAAAAGATACATTGATTTTATTGCAACTACTACTGTATGGATCTGTAAATGTTACTAAATAAATCAGGCCTTACTGCATAAATTAGTAACTTTCTACTATTAATAGTATTTTACCAAAAATCAATAACAATTTAACAAAAGCTATTTTTACTATAAAGATAAACAACTTTTTTTTGTCTTATTAGTAGAAAACTACTAATTCAGATTTAGAGAGTGTACAACGTCCAGTAGATATGTAAAATTAAGAATAACATACAATGAAAGACTCAAAATAGACACTAACAATTTCTTTTGGAAACAATTTAGTTAAAATAATTCTATCTATTTAACATAATTTGTAACTTTACTCAAATATTGAACACTTTTTTTTCAATTTTAAGGCTAATAGAGCGACTTCACTCAATTTTCAAATTTTAAGTCTGTTTTTTTAAGTCAAGAATTCAAGGAAACATATTTTAAAAAATAGTGGAAAGAAGTACATTTTTTAAAGAAAGCAAATATTGAGCAAATCACAATGTTTAAATTCGAATGTTGTAGTGTTATGATATAGAAAAAAATACGAAGTTAAAATTAGTAATTTTTCCTTTGTTTTTAAATTTATATATAACGGTCTGAAGTTTGTTGCTTGTTACTAATTCTGTATGTAGCTAAATAGTATCCCAAATGCGGGATAAGAATTAGCTAGCATTTTTTCTACGAAGCTCAATCTGTCCTAAAATGATAAAATTTATCACCTTATACTTAAGGTGTTTTAAAATTATGCTTATCGAGAGAAAATTACTTGTAAAAGTCAAAGTAATAAAACTATCTTCTTAAAGCAAACAAGAAGAAGAAAAAACGCTACATGTCATTTGACATTCTCTTTTTTACATCATAGTTGTTTCGAAAACATTTATAATTTGAATTTATTAGAGGAGAGTGGCCTAAATAAATCAAATTCAAAATCTAATAATTTCTCTTAATACAGCTATTAAAATAGTAGTATTTTTAGTTCCATCTAAAAGGTATCTCATAAAGATTTCTCAATGTTTGCCAAATTTTTCACTGGCTATTTCAGGCATTTTTGCCATATTTATCACGAACGCAGATTGAGAAATGTCAAACTTTGAACAAACATACCATTATCTAAAGCATCTCTAATCACAACAACACCAGGTCATTAGCCACTTCTAAACTTGGAAGTTAGATTTACAGTTACAGGTCAGGTTTAGATTAACCGGCATCAGTCCGTATTAGGCCACTCTACTCTGATAACATTTTATCTGCACACTTATCACAATTTGGTTCATTGTCAACCACTCTATTAAATGTGATATTTTAGAAACATGTTTGTTAATAGATTAACAATACTAATATACTTTTTTTTTTTGTAAACACGTATAACTAATCGTCGCTGAAGAATGTCGAGTGTTCTGTCTCTATTTTAAAAAAAAACGAATATTATATATATTTCATTTTCTAGCACAATGCATTTCTCATCTTGAAAGAATGTAAACAGAACACTCTAATTCTCATTACATCTAACATCTTGAAGGTGTATTATACAGTAACATTAATGGGTTTTATCATCAAAGACACGGCCAATGTTGTAGATTATTCGTCAAGAAGGCAAGTGCGCACTAGAGCGTCACAAACCGAATATGGATCACAGTTACTGCTCGGTCTTCTGTCCTCAAGATAACCTTTTTTATCTTCGGCCACACCTCGTGGAATCCGAATACTGACATTTCGACTAGCAACACCAGCACTAAAATCATTTATACTGCTGGTTTCGCATTTGCCAGTAAGACGTCGCTCATTGTCCCTTCCCTCATTTGGATCATAGGCCTGAATATGTTTCATATGTCGTTTACTCAATTTTTCAATTGCTTTTTCTATTTCAGTAATACCATTGTCCATTCTCATACTTTTTGTGGAGAAATTTGTGTGGGCACCTGCACCATTCCATTCGCCATTAACTGGTTTCGGGTCGAGAGTTGTGATTACTCCGTACTCTTCGGCAATACGATGTAAAATAAATCTAGCTATCCAGAGATCATCTCCGCCTTTTATTCCAAGACAAGGTCCAACTTGAAATTCCCACTGGGAGGGCATCACCTCGGCATTGGTGCCCGAGATATTGACACCGGCATACAAACATGCACGATAATGAGCCTCGACGATTTCTCTACCGGTTACTTTATCAGCACCAACTCCACAGTAGTAAGGACCTTGTGGTCCTGGGAATCCATTCTTGGGCCAACCAAGAGGTCTATTGTCAAAGTCCAAAAATGTATATTCCTGTTCTATTCCAAACCATGGCTCGGATGATGCAACTGCAGTCATTGCCTTATTGGCACTGTAACGTTTATTGCTCTTGGTTGGTGTTTTGTCTGGATTGTAGGTGTCACACAACACCAATTTGTTGTTTCCTCTGCGAAATGGATCATTGTAGATTGCCACAGGATGCAAGAAGATGTCGCTGTTTCCGCCTTCAGCTTGGTACGTTGAACTACCATCGTACGTCCAAATCGGCAAATCTGGAAAAGAATAAAATGAAATTATTATTCTGTGTATTAAATGACAATAAAGTTGATGATTTAAGGATTAATCGGACAAAGAATATCGACAAAAGTTAGTGAGATTTTAAGAAAACAAAAATAGATATAGTTCAGCATAAGTTTTTTGTACAAACCAATATGATTATTAATAATGGTTATTAATAAAACGTCAACATTTTTTACTTAAGGAGGTTCTATCGTAAAGAGAATTAACATTACCATTTTCATCAAATTTGGTACACTGATAGACAATGGTTTTATAATGATGCAGTTAAAATTTTGAGACTTCAATACACTTGTGAAAAAAGTTATAAGCGTATTTGTTTTTTTAATATTTTTGAACATTTAGCATTGAGTCTTATGGGAAATCAGTAGTTTTTCATATATATTTATTTGCAACAAAGTATTTAGCATTACCAAATTAATGAAACTTTTTTTAATGAATCACAGATGTATAAGGATTAAATATCTGATGAAACAAGTGTCATTATGTACCTGTGAGAGTTGCAATAAATTAATTTGTACAAATATTTCACGTTTTACACGATACAGTTCAGACGTTCTGACATTTTAAAATGATGATTTTGATCACACAGGAAAAATAGTCATATTTAAAAAGTAAATAAAGTTAATAAATACAATTGTTTAATTATATATTTGTAAAATTAAATTTAAACCTAACCTCAAAATAATGGTCTCTGTTTTGACTAGTACCGTCATACCATAGAACCTCCTTAAACTAATGTTTAATATAAGAAATTAGCATTTTTTGGCAGAATAAAACAAAACTTTTGACAGTGATTGTACGATTCGGAAACCTAAGAAAGTGCCCATGACACGTTCACAGTGACAATGAAGAATATTTTAGGGGAAATAGGAGACTCAATAGGTATGTTCTCGCTACCTACACTTTCTACACTTTTCACAAAAGTGTACACTTTTGCGTTCTCCCTACCAGAAGTGACGAGATAGTGTACACTCAAATCCCTAGCTGCCGTTGCACTTTTCCCTATTTCATTACACTCGACTACAAGCGAGTGTAAAAAGTGGAGTAAACGAAATGGCGCAAAAGTGGCACCTAATTCAAAATTAAAATTTTGTTAATGATAAAAATTCAAAGTCATTTACTTATGTTTATGATTTTTTCGTAACCTATAGTTTGTTTATAGCAATTATAAAAATTAGTAGTTGATAAAATTAACACAAAATGCAGGTTAACCTCAAATAATAAGTATTATGTATATATACATATATATGTTTATTAAACAATTATGTAATTAATAAAAAAAATTTAATTAAAGAAAGAATTATTGAAGAAATTATTTATTTATTAAATCTCTTAATTATATACGTAAATAAATAAAACGCTAAATAGAGAAATAATGAAATTAATGAAATATGTAAACAAAAATTTGAATATTTAAAAATGTTTAATTATCATTAAATAATATGAATTGAAATTAATTGATTTTCGGTAAAATCTAAATCTAAAGGGTTAAAATTTTCATATTTAAAAGCAGGGCTGTTATAATTGTTTTAAATCATGATATAAAGCATTGGATTTAAATTAAAAAAAACTTTACAATTAAATATTTAATTTTTGATCAAATTTAAGAAATTGTGCTAATACTGATGATCAAAATACCTACTATCTAAAAATTTTTGGTCTGTAGATATATATAGCACAAAATATTATTAAATTTATATACACATATTGACATATATCTTTAAGTCATTATAATTTAAATAAATTCTAAACGTCAATTAACTCATATTCCAATTTGTTCAAACTTTTAAAATTAAATTAATTCAAATTTAAATGTATATTAATTAATACAACATACTGAAATAACATTATTTATATTTCATATTCACAATAAACCTTTTTGTAATTCTTAAAGTTTTTCTAAGAGATTTCACTTTTTAGAAACTATTTAATTTTTATCTTATTATTTCTTATTTTTACAAAATTTTAAGATTTTTTCTCCATTTTCATCTCACTTGTTTTTTTGTATTTGCGTGTCCTTTCATTTTAGGATTTTCTTTAATTTTCTTCTTTTTATGCAAATTATTTAATATTATTTTACACAATTTTGTTATTATAACATTCACTAAACTTTTTATTTTGTTGATTTTCATACTTATGTATTTCCATATTTTTAAAATAAATATACGCTCATTTTTTAGTAAATTTATTCAATTTGTTTTCACACCTTGTCTATTTTTTGCGAGATTTTTGTCAGACTTACTTATTCTTACATAAAGTTTTTAAATTTTCTTTATTGGACTTGTTTATTTACACTTTCTTACAGTTTTTTAGACTAAGGAAAAAAAACATTTCTCCATTTTCTTTCTATTTATTTAATTGTTTCATGTTTTACTATTTTTTAGTCATTCCTTCCGTTTTAATTAATTTTTTAACTTTTGTTGTCATTTTTCCATTTCTTATACACCTTTTTTCTTCATTTAAATTCTTTTTGTTTCTATCTTGTACTTACGAATTTTTGAAAATATTTGTTCAATGCTGTTTTAATTTAATTTAATTTGTTTAATTTTTTTAATTTCTCAACTTTCTATTTTATTTTGTAGACTTTTATTCTCTTATTTTATATTTTGTAAATTTAGGCTTTTACTAAATATTCTTATTTTAACATCGTTATTCTATTTTATAGAATGTTTTTTCTTTAAAAATTTTCCCAACTTTGTTTCATTTTTTTTTCTTCAATTTGTGAATTATTCTCTAATTTTTCTAATTTTAAAACTTTCTTCTCTTTTGTAATATATTTTAACTTTTTTAAAAATATCTTCTTAATTATTTTTTAATGAAAAAAAATGTCCGTAAATAATTTGATTTTTTGAAAAGAATTTCTGCTTTTCATATATTTTTATGTCACTGTTTCATTCTTGTGTTTTGTTTTTTTTAATATTTTCTTCATTTCTTTAATATTATTGTTATGACATTTTTTATTTAAAAGAATTTTCTTATTTTTTTAATAGACTGTTTTCTTATCTTTTTACGTTCTTGTTTTTTTTTTATAATTTATATTACCTTTTTGTTGCTTTTACCTAATTTTCCTAATTTTCCATTCATATAAATTTGAAGGTGTTTTTTTTTAAATTTTCTCATTTGTTCGAAATAATTTATTTGATTTTGATTAAATGTTTTAATATTTTATTATTATCTTGTTTTTTTTTATAATTTATTACCTTTTTGTTGCTTTTACCTAATTTTCCTAGTTTTGCATTCATATAAATTTAAAGGTGTTTTTTTTAAATTTTCTCATTTGTTCGACATAATTTATTTGATTTTGATTAAATGTTTTATTATTCATTATTTCTTATTAAATGTTCTATATATAAGTTTGAAAAATAAACTACTTACAAATAATCATTTGAAAATTTTATATACTAATTGGATTTAAAAAAAAATCAATTTTTGGTTTAAATAAAAAAAATCCGATTTAAATAAAAAAATCGGATTGTTTGACTTTCTTAAAAAAATTATGATTTTTATCAGCCTTGTTTAAAAGGATTATATAGGATTAAAAGGATCATTATAATAAAAATTTTAATGAAAGAATGATCTTAATTAAAGAAAATAAAGTTTCATTCATATTGTTAAATAATTTCCAGTAAAAGAATTGCATATTTATTAAACAACTTAAACAAATGTTACTATTAAAATTTTATTATTATAAATTCAATATCTATGCTTTCTAACTAACCATTTACTGTTTTTTATTTATGGACCTTCTTAGATTTTTTGTTTTAAATATATATATATATATTTAAGGTAATTTTATGATGTACTAAAATAAGTTCTAAATTTGACAGTATAACTACTTTTAATGTCTTACATAATTTGAAAAAAGTGTAACAGATCTACACTATTCTGTTCTCGTTAGTTTCTGTACTTTACTTTAATGCGCATGCTCCGTTTTACACCTTCTTACACTCGAGTGTAGCAAGTGTAGGTAGCGAGAACATACCTAATATACAAAAATAAGGAACTTTTAGGGTACTTTAAAAACTTCATAAATAAAGATATTTATTTAAAGAGGCAAAAAAAGAGATCTTTAAAAATTATTTTAGTATTAAATTTAGACTTCATATTTATATAAATTATTTATAATAAAAAAGAAAAAAATGAGAAAATGTAAAGAAAGAGAAGAAAAAATACTAAGGTAGTTCTCTCGAAAACAATTTTTCTTTAAATATTTTTCTAATTGAAATATCATATAATAGAACATTCAACGAATACAATGATATTTTTTTAAAAGTAGGAAGCGGTGCTACTTCTTAAGATATTTGAGAATAAAGTTGAACTTTTTAACATGGAAGAAAGTAGAAGCCATGGTTAAAAAATACAATTTTGCTAACCACGCAATGAATTTTCTTTAGGTTAAAAAATAAAAACTACTAAATTATATTTTAAAGTATACGGAATAAGATTCCGTTCTGAAAAATGTGGCTTGCGGTATTAAATTTCGAAAAATAGTATTTTGAAATACACGTTTTGACGTTTTATTAATTTTTTTTAATAAATACAAAAGAGAGAGACTCTTCACCTTGAAGTTTGCGCTATTCATTTAGGAGGTTTATCCAAAAAACCGATTTCTACAGATTCTTATAAAATTTTAATGACATATTAAATGCATTACTTTACATGTACTGTTACAATTTTATTCAATTTTACCGTTCCGTTTTTAAGATATAAATTTATAAAGTTGGGACTTTTACATGGAAACAGTAACAAAACGCGCAAAATGACTATATTTCAATTAATTATAAAAACACGGTTCTACAAATTTTTTAAAAAAACTAATATATTTTAAACTGCAATATAATACAACTTTTCCAACAATATTTAATTAATTTACCATACCGTTGTTAAGAAAATGTTATTCAAGGGTAGTATTTCTTCACTTTTTTGAAATAATCAAGAAAAAATTTAAATAGCTTGAAATTTTCAACGGAAAATTTTTTTTTCAATAAAATTTTTTTGTGTAATAATTTTAACTACAAAATACTATTTAGAAACCAAATTATAAGAAGAAATAAAATTAAAAAAATATTTACTATCATGGTCTGATAGAATGAGAACCGCTTGAGGGTATAAGCATCCTTAAACATCACAAAATAAGTAAAAAATGACAAATTTTGAGTTGAGAACCACTGAACCAAGAGAACTACCTTAATTGGATTTGAATGAAAATCATTATAATTATATTAACAATAATAATTTACTTCCCTCTTTTTGGTTATTGAAAAATCTCTTTTTGGTTATTATACTGAAAAAAAAACAATTTAAAATGTACTTGAGTATTAGGTAATATTTACTTTTTTTACTTAAGCAATGCAAATTAATTAAAAATTGCTGTGAATTCAGGTAATTTTTACATTGTTTTATAAAAAAAAAAAAAACAAATGACACTTTTGAAGCAAATTTGACGTTTTGGGTAAAAATCTTCGAAGTTAAATTTTAATTATATTCCGGAAGATTTAATAATGAAAGTATAAATAAAAGTAAGTAAAACTTAGTTAAAACTCAAGTAAATTTTAAATTGTTTTTCTTTTAGTGTAGTAAAGAATGAAAATATTAAATTTAAGTAATAATTTTAATATGACATATTAATGTTATTTAATTTAACTAATTTTTATTATTATATGTAGAACCTTGATTATTATATTTGGGTAGGACAAAATTACAAAATTGCAGCGTGAAAAAAAATAAAATTAATAAATATACCTAATTAAAAAATTTTCTAATTAAAAAAAAAATAGGAAAATAACTTCAAATTATGTAAAGTAATATAAAATTGATAAATAATAATTCAGAATTATAGAAAATGAATGCAGAACTATAGAAATAATTGAAAATTCAAGATAATAGATACTTCCAATAAAAATAATGAGAATAATTAAAATTTTAGGAAAATTATTGAAAAATAATAAAAATAGTTCACAATTGAAGAACATAATTGAGAAATGAGAAAAATAAATAATTTATTTGAAAGAGTACGGAATATATATGAACTAAGAGAAAATAATTGAAAAAAGATAAAAATAATAGTAAATTAAACAAAATATTGAAAATTTAGGAAAATTATTAAAAAATGATTAACATAATTAAAAATTGGAAAAAAAAACATTAAAAGATAATAAAACTAGTAAAAATTAAAAGAAAGAAAATTAGATTTGAAATAAATAATTAAACATTTAATAAATCAATTTAAAAATAATTTAGAAAATTAAAAATTGTTTACTATAATTGCAAAATTATAAAAACAACTGAAAATTGAGAAAATTATTAAAAATTTAAAAAAATAATTTAAAAATGATGGAAATAATTTAAAAAGATTCAAAATCGATAAAAACTATAGAGAATTGAGACAAATAATTGAAAATTTAGGAAAGTAATTAAAAAATAATGAAAGTACTTTAAAACCAAAGAAATCAATGAAAATTTAAAAAGTAAATTTGACATTGAAAAAAAAAGAATTGAAATTTAAGATTAATAATTGAAGATTAAGTAAATCAAATTGAAAATAATTTTAAAAATTAAAAATTGGAGAAAAAAATTGAAAAATTATTGAAATAATTAAAAATTTAAGACAGTAATTGAAAATTAGAAAAAATATTAGAGAATTGAAGAAAACAATCGAGAATTGAGGAGAATAATTAAACGAAATAACAGAATATAATTATATTAAAGGAAAAAATTGAAAAATGGAAAAATAATTATAAATTTTTAAAAATAATTGAAATTTGAGATAAATAATTGAAAATTTAGAAAATTAATTACAAAATACCGAAAATAATTGTAAATTTAAAAAAATGAGAATTTTTTAAATTCATTGAAATTTTTTTTATTTAATTGAAATTTGAAATAAATATTTAAAAGTTGAGTAAATCAGTTGAAAAATAATTGTAAAAATTAAAATTTGGAGAAAAAAATTGAAAAATTAAATGAAATCAATTCAAAAATGATGGAAAAAATTGAAAAATAATACAAATAATTGAAATTTGAGATAAATAATTTAAAAATGTAGAAAATGTATGAAAAAATAATTTTCAAAACTAGAAATTGGAAAAAATATTCTTAAATTTATAGAAATAATTGAAAATTGAAGAAAATAAATCAAATTGATGAAAAATAAGTGATAAAATTACAAAACATTTTTGAAATTTAATAAAATAACTGAAAAATGAGGAAAAAAATCAGAAAGTAAAAAAATAATTACAATTTTTGAAAATTAATTGAAAACTAATGAAAATATTTAACAAGTCAAAAAAATAATTAAAATTTGATAAAAATAATTTAAAATTTATGAAATTAATCAAATAATAATACAAATAAGTATGAATTGTAGGAAAAAAAAAATTACAAAAATAAATTGTAAATTGAAGAAAATAATTGAAATCTGAGATGAAGGACTGAAAATTCAGAAAATCTTTTAAAATATAATTTAATAAATTAAAATTTGGAGAAAATAATTTTAAAATGATATAGAAATAATAATTGAAGATTGAGAAAAGAATAAAAATTTAAAGCAGATTAAAAATAATTCTGTAGCTTAAGGGCATGTAATCTAGAATAAAATCACTGGTTTAAACTAACTGGTATAGGCAAAACTTGTTTGTAAATTTTCTCTTAAAACAATAAATATTTTGACACCAAACTTTGTAGAATTACTTGAAATATAATTAAAAAGATCCGTCTGTCTCTAATTTATTTAAAATTTGCCTTAAAATTAATTTTTTAATAAATTCCCAAATTTCCTGAAATTTAAAAAAATTAATTTGAAGACAAAATTTAAACAAATTTGGATCAGACATATTCTAACCATATTTCAAGTAATTCTACAGAGTTTAATTGAAAAATATTTATTATTTTATGAGAAATTAAACGGCCAAATTTTGCCTATATCAGTGACGTCATTTTAATCTCATTTCCTTTAATAAAATTAATGGTTTCCGTTTTAAAACTAAAAAACTGTCCTAGATGCCATCAAATAAAAATTAATTCGACAATCGAAATTTTTGCACAGCTTTCTAAATCTGAATCAGTTAAAAAGAACTTATTATTAGTAAAAAAAAGAAATAACTAAAAAATAGTTCAAATTTTACTAATTGAATTAGTAAATACAATTTTACAGTTTACTAAAATATTAGTTATTTTGACTTAACCTAAAAATTAATTTAACTAATAATTACTTATTTTTTACTGAACGATTAGTATAAATATGTATATAAACTATTTGAATTTGTGTCTGACTCTATGATTTTAAATTAGTTATTTTTAACTAATTTAAATTTAGAGATAACAATATGAATGTTTAATTTGATTGATTTTTAATTTATATTTCAGATTTATTTTAGTAATTATTAAATTAAAATATAAATAATATTCTCTAAACTTGAATTAGTGAAAAATCAACCTCTAATTCAAGTTAGTAAAAGTTTCCACTAATCTTCAGTATAATTCTTACTAAAAAGTAGTAGAAATTTCCACTAATTTGAAGTAATAATCGATTTCTCGCTAATTTAATTAGATTCCATGTTAATTCAGTGATATATTTTTTTACAATAATGGCACTAAAAAAAATGTTCAACAAGTCCTTACTAAACATTCCGGTTAATAGTGATAGAAAATTCCTGTTAAAATTTTCCAGTTATTTTAACAATAAGTTATTCTGGTGAATTTTACCGTAATTTTCAGTTAAAAAGAAATATTTCAGGTTATGTAATTCTGTTTTTTATATTGATACCAAAATGTATTATTCCCGCAAATTAAACTTGAATTTCCGGTAATTTAAACCGGAATATTATTTAACTAGAATATTTTGACCTGATATTAAAACCGGATTTTCTAGTGAATTCAACCGGAATTCATTTAACTAAATAGGTTTATTAGTTTTAAATTTTAACAGGAATATTTTTTTCAGTAAAGGAAGATAGTGATTTTAGATAATTTTATAAGTTCTACTTGCCTGAAGGATTTTTGGGAACAGAGTCAAGAGTTCTTGTTTTACTTCTTATTCCTTCACCAGTTCCATCAATCCAAATGTATTTTGCTTGTATTTTATTATCTGGTTGTGGTAAATCTAAATATTTGTTTAATATGGTTTTGTCTAAACCCGCATTTGGCGAGTCGTGTAATATTGCCCTCGACATTGTGGTGCTGTAACAATAATAAAAAATATTTAATGCATAGTAAAGTAAATTCCTTTCCGAATTAATATAGAAAATGTTGAAAATAATTTTGATCCAAGTAAGCTAAATAACATAAAACTTGATTTATGTTTACGAGTTAGTATGTAACGCATAATTTTATTGTTCGCGAGGATGACAAATCAGTCATCGAAGCGCAGCTTTAATAATAAAACTTGTTTTATTTTATTTACTTCCTTGGATCCAATTTTACAACATTTTCTATAAAAGTATGTATTATGTATAGGTACATATTTACATATGTGACGCTCCGCAAAAAAAAGGACTTTAAATTCAAAACATCAATTATGAGTTTTTTTTCAGTCTTTTTTAAATTTAATACATCTGAGTACGTCAATTTGATAAAATATGTAAATATTAGATAAATCTCAATAAAAATTGGAAAATAACTGTTTTTATAGTCGCTTCTTTAACATTAAAGTAAAAAGTTGTCAAATTTAATGTGGTGGATTCAATAAATGATCTTAAATTATTTGATTGGTCGAAAATCAATGACCTCAAAATTCTACCCATAGATAAATAACGCTTTCGTTTTAATAACTTGTTAACTTAAGAAAAATAATTCATTAAAAAAAATATTAAACATTTCTTTCACAAATGTACGATTTTGCAAATGAAAACATAATAAATATAAAATGTATGTTAATAATTAACAAATACATTTCTTTTAAAAATCGAAAAGAAACCAATAATTATGTATTAAAATTGTAGAATTTATCACTTAGTGTCACTGAATAATCAGATGAAAAATACATCAATCATTCCGGGTCAATGTAGTGATAAAAAATAACCTACTTAATTTTTGCAATTGGACAAAACACAGCTGTCTTTATCAGAAATCATAAAAATCATTCTTATTAACTTTTATATTCTTAAATTTGATTTCAGAAAATTAAATATATACAATTCAATATCCAATTAAACACGCAATTATATATTATTAAATTGGATATTACCTATTTAGTTTTTATTGAAATGAAAAAAAATACAAAATAAATAAAGTGTACCTACTGAATTTTTAAAAAGGTACTATTCGAGTTGTTTATTTAGAAAATTAGTTTACATAAGAATCGATTGAATATTTCAAAGAATACGTCGTTGTTAAAATTGAGTTATTTGTATTTTTATTCATAATATATGACGTCAATATTTTTTATTATAGAATATTAGTTGTCTTGGTTTTTTCAAATATATGTAATTGGATGATCGATGCCAGTAATTAAGTTAATGATGTATTTTGTAACAGTAAAAACAAATTAAATATTTCCCACTGATTATAACGAGGAAAAGCCCAAAAATTTTCAAAACAAATAATAACATTGTTTAGAAATTTAGATATTAGATTTTCAAAATTTTTTAAATAAAGAAACTTTGCTTAAAATACAAAAAAACTAAATGTATTTCAACAAATGTTATTTCAACAAAATAGATCGAATAAAAATAATTCGTACATTGTATCATTCAATATTTGCATATATGCAAATTAAAAAGTAATTATTATACTTTATAAAGCTGTGTTTATTAGTTCTTGTGCTAAAGAAACTTGAAATTATACTCTAAAATATTTTGCAATACTACACTATGAATTGATCATTTGAAAATTTAATTTTTAAAAATTCTCAAAGAAAATTTTGCTAAAGATTTTTACGGTTTGGGGATGAAGTACCAAAAAATAAAATTATCTTACAAAAAATTCGCCACTTTAGAAAAAATAGTCAAAACATTACTAAATAATTTTAAACTTTAATATAGTTTTTGATATCAAGTTAAAAGTGTATTTTATTTTATTTTTTATTTAATTTATTCCTTTTTTAGTTTCTTTCCGTGTGAGCTTAGAGGAAAAAAACAATTTTCTTAATCGGCAATTAATTATCAAATATTTAAACGTATTTCTATTTGGTGTACACATATATATGTTTTAAGAATTTATCACTCAGTAACACTTAATAAAGAAGGATAAGTGATAAGTGGCAGTGCTATCGAAACTTTACTACATTGAGTTTCATTCACTTTATTATTGTTTGACTCGGAAGAAATGATTAGTTTCGCATTTCTATTTGTCTAAACAATCTGCAAAATATTTTGCTGTAACATTATAGTTAAACTTCCTTATTAGTTTAATAACCTTTCTTGTCAATTTATCCAAAAAATTAATATAATTGATTAATTTGATTTTTTATAACCATGTATTTGGTTAATTTACCAATTCTTTTCACTAAAAAATTAATTTTTATCTCTTTCTGTTTCATATTCTTATTATTTTTATTATTATTATTTCTCTGCTTTAGTAAAAAATGCGCTCGAAGAGCGTAACTTTCCCTCGTGAAGTCCCTGTTTAATATCTTTTTCCATTATCTTAATGTCTAATGGGGTTGCATTTGTAGGGTTTTTTAATTTACGAAAAACTCTGTGACTTTATGTATTCATTCAGAAAAGAAAAGGCAAATTCATTATTTAAAAAAGAGCAAAGAAGACAGTTTTTTACATTAAATAATGTTATAAGTTATCACTATATTAAATAAACAAGGTTTCACTTATTTGTATTAATAATTCTGGAATTTTCGGCGTTCTAAGAATTTAATTAAATACAAATTCTAAAAAATAAAGATTCGATAAAATGAATAATCGGGTTTTAAAAATTCGATTTACTTAAAATTATGTTCAAAATATGAATTTAATGATGTGGCAGAAAAAAAATGTTTTCTAAAATTTAGAATATATACTTGGTATTTATATAGGAATATTGTATACTTAGTCTCTAAATCTGAATTAGTGAGTTTCTACTAATAAATTAGCAAGAAATCGGTCGCTAATAAATACTGAAAAATTACACTATTTTTTAGTGGAAAATTACTAATTATTAGTAGAAAACTACTAATTTGAAAGTGAAATATCGACTAATTGAAGTAAACTTTTACTAATATAATTAATAGATATTTCACTTTTAAATTAGTATAGTTTTCTATTAAACACTAGTCATATTTTTCACTATTTAATAGTAACCGATTTCTCGCTATAATTCATTATAGAGAATATATAATTCATTATAGTAGAAAATCACTAATTAAGATTTAGAGAGAAAATCTATAATATAATATATTCTTAAAGTAAGAATATATTCTAAACGTTTAGAATAATATTCTCAAATTAAGGTTATAAACGCATAGAATATATCCTTATTTTAAGAACACAGTATATACTTAATTTAAGTGTACAATATATTAGTGTATATAATATATAATATTAAGTGTACTTTCTATATTAATGAATTAGCGAGAAATCGGTTGCTATTAAGTAGTGAAAATTTTAACTATTTTTTAGGAGAAAACTACTAATTTGACAGTTGAATAACTACTAATTGAAAAAGTGAACTTTTACAATTTCAATTAGTAGATACTTCACTTTCAAATTAGTAGTTTTCCACTAAAAAATAGTGAAAATTTTAACTATTTAATAGTAACCGATTTCTCGCTAATTCACTAGTAGAAAATCACTAATTCAGATTTAGAGACTAAAAGAAGTACCAAATATAAAAAAAATTTTAAACCAAAAATTCGGAATTGTTTAAATTTTCTTGAGAAAAAATTGGAAAAATCAAAATTCGGCTTTTTTCCCCCAGACATTCATGAATATAAAGACCCCATTTGCTATTAAAAAGACCATTAAGTATATATGCAATGGTCATTTTGAATTTCAATATGTCATTTTGAAAGTATAATTTCGTGTCTTTTTAAAACTGGTTTTTTTTTTAAAACTCGAGTCAACTGATGTACTTGGATCGTGCTTTAAATACTTACAAGTCAAGTCATTTAATCAGTTTAGGAAAAAGAACAGTCGGAGATAATAATTGAGTTGCATGCATATGTTTGATTGGATGTTGTTCTGTAGCCGCAGTTAATGCTCGTTACCAAAACGTGGGCGTATTCACGTGTGAGACGATTCACGAGCTAAACACGCGATCAATGCGTGAAGACCAGGGCTGGTTTTAAGTATAACCGCCCCTGTGCGGAATTTCCGGTTAAAAAACACAAGATTTTGTCAATTTAAATATGCCTAATTAATTTCAAGTTTCAACAATTTGAAGAAAAAAAATTTATAAATATTTTTTTAATCTCTTTTTAAGAGCCAGTTCAAGTCAAGTTTTGTCCAGTTATGAGTTAATTATGTTCTGGAATATTTTTTTCCTCTTTAATTTACTTCAAGAGACAATTGAAGTTAATTTTGTCAAATTAAGCGCTAAGGTATTTGCCGCGCGACAGTGTCAACAAAAAGTTAGTGCTCTATCTTTCAATTCGTTTTATGGATTAAATACACATTTGTATTTTCTTTTATTTATTTACTACTTTCTCATAGAAGAAATAATTAAATGTTTTATTAATTTGACAAATATTTTTAATGGGTTTTTAAATTAGTTCTTTGTCTCATTTTTCTCCATTTTTTTTAATATTATATCATCATTCCAATTGTTACTTTTTCCATAATACAATTTTGCCCCCGAAATTAATGACATTAATTTTTTAGATTAATTAATTTAATTTCAATTAAGATAATTTTTTAATCTTTTTGGTCTAATTTTTTATAAATGGGATCTATAAAAATTAAGACAATTTGAACACGCTGTGAATTAGTCACGTGACCAGAGTCAAAATTCAGATCTTTAAAAGACACGTGCAAGAGTTTTTCACACGTAGATTGACACTTATTAACACCCAAGTTTAATGTTAATTAAGTTTCAACGTTTTTAATTCTCATGGCACGTGTCACAAAACAAATATTAATAAAAATAATAAAAATTTTAATTCTTTTTGCACAGCGTTGTTTGCCTTAAACTTTTCACAGAGACGTAAAAATATTAGCGAATTTCGAGATTAAAGGAGATAGAATTCGACAAAAAAAATTTATGGTTTTAAATTACTCTTTAATTAAATTATTCAAAAGAAAATGTTCTTTACGTTTTGATTAGTTAGATTTTTATTAAATTTTAGTTTAAATTAGATTTTAGTGAAATGCTACTAATTAATAGTGGAAAATAATTAATTCAATTCGTACTTTTTATAAAAATTACCAAAAATTTGGACTCTTTTATTATAAAAAGTGTTTCTCTAAATTTTATAATTAAGCTAAAATTATTTAGTTATTACTAAAAATTTAAGAACTGATAAAATAATGGTTTTTTACTATAAATTAGTATAATAAATAAATCGACTCATAATTAGTCACTTTTGCAGAACATAAAATGATCTTTTTGCAAACAATCATTACTCAATTCTGAATAGTTGTTTCTCAATTTCAATAATAATGATCAGTATTTTTAAATAATAATTACTAATTTAAACAGTAGTTACTCATTTTTTGCTGCTAATCAATTGTCTTTAATTAATTGTTGCATTCAAAAATCAGCAATGGTTTGACTAATTATTATTATTATTATTTTTTTTTAATTTAAATTTAGCTGCCCTAATTCCTGATTTGCCTGAAATTAATAATCGTTTGATCGTATGAAAAATATGCCGTTCTTAAAATAACGAAACTGTTTCGCGATAAATTTAAAATTATATCGAGTAAATTTTAATTATTGATGAAAGAATTTTAAAAATAGAATTTTTTTGCAGTCTTTGAGTCGGAAATGTAAATTTATTACGAGAAAAAAAAAGTTTGAAAATTTATTACAAAGAAATGCTATGCAGTTTGTAAATAATAATTCACGAAATATCTATATAGCTCACGGCTATTATTGTATTTTGAAATACTTTTTGCATGGTGTTTCTTTATGCATGCGAATGACACATGGGTTAAAATTAGAAAAAAAATTGTGTGCAGTGTGAACACACTTTTCTGCCAGTCAGTTGTAAGACAGATGTTTGTGAGTTTCGATAAAAAAGCTATTTTTTTTTCAAGAGAAAATCAGTGCTTACTTATATATCATTTTAAAACCAACAAGATTTTTATTATCTAAAATCACCTTAGCAACAGTCAGTCAATTACATTGAAAAATAAATATAGAAATTTTACTTGTTTTCAAATTTAAAAAAATGTTTTTATATTTTCTTTACAGTGAAAAAAAATTAGTATACCTAACCAAGAAAATATAATATATATAATATTAAACTGATTATAACTTTTTTTATTATTTTATATTAAAGATATTTTTCAACTTTTATATTTTAAATTGTGAGGAATTTTCACCAGATAAGATTTTTTTTATTTACAAAATGGAGAACAAAATAAATAATTGTTTAAATTAAAAAAAATGTACACTTTCAAAAGTTAAACAATGTTAAGTTTTATACCGCATCACTTTCAGAATCTATTTTTCTTTACAATGTAAAAGAAACTTAATTTTTATTTATTTCAACATCCAATGTATGATTCATCAGAAAAATAATTTTTAAAGAGGAGAGAAATGGAGAAACTTTTAATTTCCTTTGAGTGAAATTTCACATGCAAAGTGGATCAAAAATTCACTTGAAGCTAAATTTCACTGGAAGATAATTGAAATTGGTCTTTAATGGAGTATGAGAAAATTAAATATTAACCTAAGTTATCCATTTTCTGAAAATCGATAATAATCAATGATTTATTAATTTTATAAAGACTTTAATTTTAATTTGAAACTTTTACTGCAAGTTAGAGATCAACTAGATGGGATTTCACATGACACATCTCACCTTGAAAGTAACCCATATTTGGAATACAATCAAGGCTTTGTTTTTTACAGCAACTATTCTATTTTTCGAAAAAAAAACTTCTTGGATAAAAACAAAAACTAAAACAATTTTGTTTACTAAATTGGTGAATGAGTAACTAGAAAAACAGGTGTTTTTTAAATATTTATAATCTATGTAAATTATTACTGTGAGCGGTGATGTGAAATAAACAAGAAGTGATATACTGCATAAATTTTGATGCATCTCATAATTACATACTAAAGGAACAAAAATAATTTTTATCCAATGAATAAGTTATTTTTTAGTATAAATAAAAATTTAATTTATTACAGTACATATTTCATTGATATAATTTTTTTCTTTTAAAAAAAAAAGATTAATAGTTATTATTTTGTATTGATTTTGAAAAAAAAACTATTGATTACTGTTTTTTACGTACGAAAATATTTATTTCAATATAATAGACAATAATTTAAATCTAGAAATATACATGCATTTGGATGGAATTAATATTCATTAACTTTTGCTTATCAAATAACCTATACTACTTGACTCTAATAATCTTTTCTCAACATATCGTTGACAGTGTTTTTTTTACGTAATTACTTTTTTAACAGAAACATAAAAGTAACAGTGTCTCGTTTAAAAAATTGACAAATTTAGAATTGACATTGAAAAAGAATTTTAAATTACATTCTATTCTTATACAACAATTTTGATAATTTTCTATTTAATTTTTTGTTTTACTTCTTTTTTAATGTAAAGTGAAAAGTGAAGAAATACGAAAAGACTTAATGAATTACTTTCTTTAAGCATACATAATTTGATGGTACTATTCATTACAGTTTTATTGAAATTTAAGAAATTCTTTTCAATTTATCCAATCTCAAGTTTCTCTCTCTTCCCACTTTGTTTTCGCCTTTTTGTTTCAGCGATACATGCAAATGATATTCAGTTTTTTTCCTATCATTCAAAATTTGTTTTTCGACTCAGACTTTTAACCTTTAACAGTTTTTTTCGGGGCAAGTATAATTTAATGATAGAATTCTTTTCTTAATAATTAACCAAATCTACTCAGTTTCTAATGGACCATAAATGGGTCACAAAACTTGAAAATGATTAAGGAACTTTAAACTGTAAAATGACATGATTCTCATACAACCTAGTTTTATATTGTTACAAATTAAAAAATTTCAAGAGTTATTTGTAAAAAATAATTTAATAAATATTTACAATATAAAATTTACTTAATATTTTAAATTTGTATGAATTTGTATAAATTTGTATAAAGAAAAAGTTAAAAAAAACGTTTAAAAATCATTTTTATATATAAAATAATTTATTGAAAATATTGCACTTTTTTATAACTATAATGAGCAAAGGAACAAAAAGAAAGACATTTCTTTTGTGAGATAAGAATAGATATGTCTCCAGGAAGATGACTGTATAAGTAAACAAGACAGTTTTTTAAAAATAACTCTGCAATGTTTAAATGATGACATATAGCTGCATGCAGTTTTGAAGAATTTGTTTTAGAAATATAGTTAAATAAAAGTAAATGATAAATACACAAAGAACAATAAGAAATACAAAAAAAAAAACAACAAATTAAAAAACAAGTAGTTTGTATCTATTATCCTTATCAAAAAACACTTCATATTTTGTATTTTTCTTTTGTTCATTTTCTATCAGTAAGTGTTATTTTGTTAAAAGAATAACAAAAGAAAAATAAAAGCTCTATTTAATATTAAATTGTTGATCAATATTAATATTGTTTTTTCTTTAAAAAAATTAACTTACCTCAGATATCTGGGCAAATTTGTCCATTCTGACTTACGAGCTGACACAGCTCTTTGTAAAATACTAATTTCAAAAGTTCTTAATTTAACTAAAATATTAAGACTCATATTGACAATGTGAGAATAACGGAGTACTATAAAAGAGAGTGAAAATTTTCGATTCTTTTATAGTTGTCCTTTCACCGCACTTTCTTTCTTCAAGGGATTGCGTATTACTGCAGAAGAAACACCTTATGGCTATGGGTATGTCTGAATGCCAGCGAAGCAGGCGAGTTCAAAACAAAATCGAAAATTGTGCGCATAGACAGAAGTGTTACCGACTGTTGTAATAAAAGAAAGTTTTAGGAAAGAAGAAAACTGGAACCGGAGGAGAGATCATCAGCATTTGTTTTAATCAACAATGAGTAAAGGACTATTGGACTTTTTGAAATGAATAAAATGTCTTGGAATATATTTATAAATATTTTCTGAACAACAGGTAGTTACTAATTTTGACATTTTTCTTTTATATCTTTGCGCGTAAGAGAAAAAGAAAAAACTCTATTTTGTTTGTTTATTTTTCAATATTTCAATTTTTTTTTTCATTTAAATACAGTGAAACCCACATATATCGTCAGTGGCGTAACTGGGAGGGAAAGGGCCTTGGGGCAAAAAAAATGGGACCTCAATTATATGTATATAATAATTATATATAATAATTTACAAATTTAATTCCTTCATTCATTCATTCTGTCCATAACTGACATTTGTCACAAGATGTTATTTTCTTTTCAAATTTTTAATCATATTTCACCTTTTTACCATTTTCTCAAATTTAAAATTTATGTCAATTTTAATTTCTTCAAATTTCAGTATATGTGAACTTGCATTGATTAAAAGTTCGCAATTAATCCAGTTTAAAAATATACTAAATTTGAAGTGATTTAGAAATTTCTTCAATTTTTAATTTTTCTTTTTTATTATGATTTCCATTACTTAAACTACAGTTTTGTACTATTTTTATAATATTTCAATTATTTTCTGCAATTTTTAATTATATTAAATTATTTCTCTAAATGTTAAATTTACCTTCTTCAAATTTCAGTCATTTAGTTTTTTCAATCACTTTTTCAATTTTAATTATTTTGCCCTTGACATTAAATCAATTTAATTATTTATTCCTATATCTTATATTAATTTAAATTAATGCTTTTAATTAACCATTATTTTTGTCATTTTGCAATTTTTATTTTCAATTTTTAATTATTTTAATAATTTTTTAATTAATTTCCTGAACTTTCAAATATATAGGTATCTCAATCTTCAATCATTTTCTTCAATTTTCATTCATTTTATTATTTTTCAACTAATTTCCTAAATTTTCAGTCATTATCTCAAATTTACATTATTTTCTTCAATCTTCAATTTTTTAAACGATTTTTCAATTATTTTAATTAATTTGACATAATTTTGAAAAATTTCGATTATTTATCTGAAATGTCAATTATTTTCATCAATTTTCGATTATTTCTGCGATTTTTTCAATTATTCTCATTAATAAAAAATTTTAAAGTAATTTTGTAATTATTTTATTTTTTTGAACATATATTCTATGATTTTTTCAATTACTTCTTTCAAATTTTATTTACTGTTTTCAATTTTTCATATTTAAATTATTTTCATCATATTTCAATTTGTTTTCTCAATCTTTAATTATTTTCAGCATATTTCAATTATTTTTTTCAATTTAACACTAATGTTATCATTTTTTAATTATTTTCCTCGATTGATAATTATTATTCTCATTTTCTAAAATTATTTTCTGAAATTTTTAAGTATTTTCCTAAAATTTTAATCTTTTTTCTCAAATTTTAATTTCTTTCATTTGTTTTCATAATTTTTAAAAATATTTATTAATTGTCTTTAAATTCAATTATTTTTAGCTTTTTTCAATAATTATTATTCTAATTTTTTTCAATTAATTTTTTCTGATTTTCAAGTTTTTTTCTCAAATTTCAATTACTACTTTTGTTTAATTATGTAGTATTTAAGTTTACTTTTTATAATACGCACACAATTTTGTATACTGATTTGGTTCCTCGAAGGGCTGTTTAGCCCTAGGGACTTATTTTTCAAATAAATAATAAATAATAATAATAATTCTGCAATTTTTCAATTATTTATTTCAAATCGAAATTTATTTACTTATTCATTATGAATAAATAAATTAATAAATAAATAAATTTTTTTAACTTATCATTGTTTTTAGCATATTTCAATTATTTTCTTCAAACTTAAAATTTTAAAATAATTTTTAATTATTTTCCCCAATTCTTCATTAATCTTATATTCTTTAAATTATTTTCTAAGATTATTATTTTTCTCAAATTTATTATTATTTTCTTTAATTTTAAATTATTTTCCATTCTTTTTTTCATAATTTCGAAAAGTTAAAACTGTTTAGCTGATATTTTAATTATTTCATTCAAATTTAAATTATTTATATATTGATAATATTTTTTTCTTAATTATTTACATTCTTTTTCATAATTTCCAAAATATTTTTAATTAATTATCTGAAATTTCCATTATTTTATTCAATTTTCAATTATATCTATCATTTTTTGTATTTTATGTATATATTGTTCTCTTCAATTTTCAATTACGTTTATCTTTTTTCATTTATTTTCTCTAATTTTTAATACTTTCTTTTTTTCAACTAATTTCTTAGATTTTCAAGTATTTTTCTTAAATTTCAATTACCTTTTTTTATTTTAAAAATGTTCTTAAATTTTTTCAATTATTTATTTCAAAAGTCCTTTTTTCTCAACTTATTATTGTTTTTATCTTATATTTCAATTATTTTCTTCAATTTAAAATCGATTTAAAATCAGTTTACGATTATTTTCCCCAATTTTTAATTAATCTTATTTTTTAAGATTTTTAAATATTTTTCTCAAAATTCACATTATTATCTTCGATTTTTAATAATATTAGGTAATTATTTCTAAATTAATATCCTGAACTTTCAAAAATATTCATTATTTAAGCATAATTTTCAAAATTTTAGATTATTTCTCTAAATTATCAATTATTTTAATCAATTTTTGATTGTTTCTGCGATTTTTTAATTATTTTCTTTAATTAAAAGTTTGTGATTAATTTTGTATTTATTTTCTTTTTTTTAAACATATATTTTAAGATTTTTTCAATTATTTCTCTTTAATTTTATTTACTTTTTTAATTTTCTTTGTCAATCTTAAACTATTTTCAGCATATTTCAATTATATTTTTCAATTTTGAATTAATTTTATCATTTTTTAATTATTTTTATCGATTGCTAATTATTATTCTTATTTTCTGAAATTATTTTCTAAGATTTTTAAATATTTTTCTAATATTTTTTAATTATTATCTTCAATTTTTAATTATTTTCATTTGTTTTCATAATTTCAAAAAAATTTTATTACTTTTCGTAAATTTCAATTATTATTAGCTTTTTTCAAATCTTTTTTCTAATTTTTAGTTATCCTAAATTTTTTCAATTGGTTTCTAAAATATTCACGTATTTTTCTCAAATTTCAATTATTTTTTCTTTATTTCAAAGAAACTCTTTAATTTTGCTTCCTCACAGAGGAAGCTTTGTGATCGTTAAGATTTTCGATTTTTCAAAAATAGTCTAAATCGACTTATTTTTATCTAAAAAGCGTAAATTTTCATTCCTAAGCAAATGTGCAGATGTATGTGTGTGTGTGTGTGTGTGTGTGTGTATAGCGTTTTTTGTGTACAAGATATCTCGAGAACGCTTTATCGAATTCCAATAAAATTTGGATGACTTATTAGGCTTATGAATATCTAAATTTGGACACAGGGATTTTTGAAAATACCTAACCAAATTTTTTTGAGCACCTTTTCTCATCGAAAAAATTCGTTTTTTGACAAAACTTTTTTTCATGCTAAAAATACAACTTAAAGAATACAAAAATCATATTCCTTATCTGAAAACGAATCGATCGACCTATATAACTTTTATAATTGATCAAGAATTCGTAAAATAATTCATATTTTTACATTTTTTTGAATTAAAAAATTTTTTTTTAACAACTTCCCCAATTAACTTATATATTATTAATTTTTGCTTCCTTTATGAGGAAGCAAAATACCCATGAAATGGACATAATTCTCACCTAGTTTTTAATTATTTTACTCAAATGTCACTGACTTTTTACAACTTATCAAGGTTGTTTCATATTTCAATTATTATCTTTAACCTTTATTTACTTTATTTAAAGTATATTATGGTATTCTTTCAATTATTTTCTCAAATTTTAATTATTTTTTCCAATTTTAAATTATTTGTGCCATCGCGCGTTGTTTAATTTAGTCAAACTTTAAATTACTACAATAAGTAATTCTCGGCTTTTTTCAATTACTTTTTGGGAATTTTTAAGTAGGTATATTTTTTAAATTTCAATTCCAACTTTTCCACATATTTTCTTCAATTTTTCAATTATTCTCGTCATTTTTCTACTATTCCCTTCAATTAATAATTATTTTCGGAAATTTTCAATTATTTCCTACAATTTTTTTCAATTTTCAAGTATTATTTTAAAATTTTATAATTATTCTTTGATTTTTGAAATTATTTTTATCTATAGCGTATTAATCTAGCCTAATTTTTAAATTTTGATTTCAAATGACAATTATTTTCATCATTTTGTAATTTTTTTTTCAATTATCAATTATTTTGTTAAGTTTTAATTTCATTTTTGAATTTTCATTTATTTTCTTCAATTTTAAATTACATTCTTCGTTTTGCAATTATTTTATTCAGTATTCAATCATTTTTGCATTTTCTTAATTATCAATTATTTTCTTGAAATTTGCTTTTAATTCCTTAATTTCCAATTTATTTCCTTTATTTATTTTTGAATTATTTTTATCGATTTTCAATTAATTCCTCAATATTCAATAATTCTCGGATTTTTACAATTATTTTTTTCACTTATAAAAATTGTTTTATAATTTCAATTCAATTATTCAATTCTAGAACTATTCACTTCAATTCTCAGTTATTTTCTTCAAATATTAATTCCTCTTTTTAATTTTCAATTATTTTCTTTATGATTAAAGTTTATATTAAATTATATTAAAGTTTAAAATAACTTAGCAATGATTCGAATGGTTTTACTAAAGCTTAAAATTTTTTGTATAAAAATTTCGCTTTCTTTCACTTTTTCCCTGAATCATATAAAGCATTAATAAAATTTATAATTAATTTTCTTTGCGTGTCAATAATTAAAAAAACATCGTTTCAATAACCGAATTTCTTGTAAATTTTCTAAATTAAATTTCTAAAGTTTTGGTTAAATTAACTAATTTTTTGGTTACTGGTGTCACGTTTAAAAATAACTAAAACTCTGGTTTAAATAGCTAGAATTTATTTTAAAAAACTACCATACTGATCCAAATAACTAAAATTCTAATTTAGATTACTCAATTTTGACTGAATTAACCAAAATTAAAAATTCAGATCAGAATTTCAGTAATTCAAATCAGAGTTCTAGTTTGTTGTTATGTTATGTTATGTTATGTTTATTATATTTATTTATTGTTATGTTATTTATTGTTATGTTTAATCAGAATATTTTATATTTCATCTTAAATTTTAATTATTTTAAATAATTTATAATTATGCAGTTTTTTTAACGAAAATTTACGTCGCTGAAGTTTATAAACTTTATGACCAACGATTAAAAAGTAAAAATATTTTCTACCCAAATTATTATAAATTTAGGTACCTATAAAAAAAGAAAAACCGTAATTCTTTGTAAGTAAATATTTCATTTTAAATTAAAAAAAAACTTTTTTGAATTCTTTTTTGTTTTAGAAAATTGATATTTATTATTATTATTATTATTATTAAAAGGTTTCTTTGTTTCTACTATGCATATTATCTTAATAATTATTTAAATTTAAGAAAGAGAAATGCGGAATTATTTTTGTAAAATAAAGATTAGATGCACTTTGTTATCCGTGTATGGTCTGCTTTTATGTATCTACAGTCGGCTCAACTTTACAAAAGCGGATGGTTAGGTAGTGTGATTATTACATGGGTTTACCGACCATTGGTTTAGAAAATTGTTTCGATCTGCTAACAGATTCACTCAACTATAATTTCCAAAAGCAGTTCAACCAAGAAACAATATGTACACGGAAAGAAAATTAATTATATAATTTTTATTAAAATGTTTTATAATTTAGAGAAAAAGTGACAAAAAGCGAAATTTTCATACAAGGAATTTCAAGCTTTAGAAAAACCATTCAAATCATTACTAGGTAATTTCAAAGTTTAATATAGTCTGTAGCAAATTTAAAGTAATTTTTTTATATTTTTTATAGTACACTTTACAAAGCTAATTACGTGAAATTAAAAACTATACCCCAATTAAATTTTATTTCTTTATAACATGGATTTGAGAATCTTCCAATCGCGATTTTAAAAATTTAATAGCTTCACAAGTAAAGGACATTAGATTTTAATCGCATAAAAAAAATTTGTATTTCATATTGAAAGGTATAATAATAATAATAAGTGCACAATTTCAATTAAATTTAGTTGATGAAACTGTGTAATAAAATTTTCTGAAAACCTAGATATAAAAAAAGTGAAGGTTCCTTTTACAAAAATTTCTTATTAACAAGACGCACTTTTATCGAAAGTTACAAGATCAAGTAATTGTCAAACACAATGTAGATAATCATTTTTAGATTGTTAATTTTGTGATTGACTTGACCTCGTTAAATTTCGTCAAACAACTTTTGTATTAACCTTCGCCCAAAAAAAAAATTTCTTAAATTAATTGTACTAAGAGAAATGATTTCTTCTATCAATAATAATAAAATCTATAACTTTATTCTTGGATATCAATAATAATTATTCTAGGATCAAGAATAACGAGAAAAATTTTTTTGATTTAAAAATAAATTATTCTCTGCAATGTTTTTGATAAAATTTACTATATTTATAATAGACCTTCGATTAAAGTCACAAATGCAGAATTGTATTCAAAATTTAAAAAAATTGTTCCCATATTTCTGTCAATGCGAAAATACTACAAAATAATTAATTATGGTTTTATCCAAAACATTTTTTCCGTGTACGAAAATAAATAAGTAATTCTTGATCCAATAACTTGAATCAATAAAATTAAAGTAGTTTAAATAAATATAAAATTTTTGTAACTTTCATAAAAGTATTTAAAATTTAGGTAATATTTTTAAATACCTTGTCAAAAGTTTGAGAAAATATTTTTTATCTGCATGATAATGTTTATGAAAAATTGAGAAAACGTAAGAAATAAAAATAATAATTTTAATCAAAACCACGAACCGTGAGAGATAAAAGGGACTCACTTTAATCAAGATCACGAGTTATGAGAGATGAAGGGACTCACGTTAATAAAGTACCTAGAATAATTGTGATAGGTAAGGGAACCCTCTCTAATCAAACACCCTGAGTCATGAGAGGCAAGGGGATCCCCTCTAATCAAGCACCTACAATTTATGCAACACCAATAATAATTTTTAGCCTTCTATTTTAAGCTTCACATAATTTTAAATAGGAAAAGTTTACAAGAAAATCGACAGATAAAGTTTCTCTCGATTTTTGTACAAAATTTCAGGATTTTTATTTAATTTCTAAGAAAAAAGTAGACTTTTATTATTAAAAAAATATATGATTTTAATTATTTACAAAAACGTCGAAATCAAAAAAGGTCACTGAGATACCCATTGTATGAAAAAAGATTAATAAAAGTTACGTAAATTTAAATGTTAGTTGATTAGGAAAAATGAAAAAAATGATACCCCTGTATTATGGCAACCCGGTATTACAACTTCTTGAACTTCAACTGTATTCTAAAAAGTTTAATTAGTACTACCGTCTGGTAAAAATTCAATAGAATAGATTGCAAACAATTTTTCGATAAATGTGATTATTATATGCTATTTTATGTTTATTAATTCAAATATGAATTTTTAGTTAACTCATATTTACCCTTTCTCTTCTCTTAAATTGAGTGATTCAATTTCGATTTCACTGATTCAGTTTAAGAAAATTTAAATAGAATGAAAATTTATTTTTTATTAGTAGTATATAAATGAATAATAGTAATAGCAAGGACAATAATTTTACTAAAATTATTTAATAACTATTAACGATACTATAATTTTAATTCCATTTAATCATTTAATAGTGTGCGTAATAGTGATTTTCTATCCTCTTAGATTTCAAGTTTTGGAAATAAATTTTACATAATCTATACGGAAAGAAAATTCATTATAAATTTTATAAAAGTGTTTCACAATTTCGGGAAAAAGGACCAAAAAGAGAAACTTTTAGATTGATAATTCCAAATTTTAAAAAAATTGTATTAAATTTGCTACAGACTATATTAAAGTTTAAAATTACTTAGCAATGATTCGAATGATTTTTCTAAAGCTTAAAAATCCTTGTAGGAAAGTTTCGCTTTCAGGCACTTTTTTCCTAAATTATAAAGCATTTTAATAAAATTTATAATTAATTTTCTTTGCGTGTAGGTACTCTTAATTATTTTATATAATATATTTTGATGTAAAAACACTATTTTTGTACCCCATTTATAATTCTCGGATCCCGAGAAGATTTTTTGAATGTAAATAACATAGTCTAGAATTTTAATGTTTTATTTAAAAATCTTTTTGAAAAAAGATGTAACTTTAAATAGATTTTAATTATTTTTAAAGAATATATAATAAAAAATACAATAATAGAATGAAGATAATTTTAATCTAAAATTTAATCCAGTTATACAGATTTTAATACAATATACTTTAAATGTTAAGAATTATTTATAAATTGTATCTCGTAAACAGAAATTGATATTTTTTCTAAGATCAGAGTTAAAAATTGAAAATAAGGTAATTATAAAGAATACAAATAAATCTGATTTTTTAATAGAATATAAAGAATTTTTAAATTGTGTAGATGGGCACTGAAAGACCATCTAAGAATAAAAAATAAATCTGATGTTTTAATCGAATATACGAAAACTCGATTAGATAATCTAAAACTAAAAAATTATTCCTATATATTTAATCTGAAAATTTTTATCTCTACTCAATAGTTTAAGAGATAAAAATGTTTGGAAAACAAGTAACTTGATGTTCAAGTGCCAAACGCACACAATGTTTATTAAAAACAAAAATAAATGTTTTTAAATATGTTTCAAATGAGAATACATTTTAGAAAACATTTTTCAGAAAATTCTTTCTTGCTTTTTAAGGTATATACTACAAAAAGAGAGAAAAGACCTATTAACCTATTTTTATTATTTATTTATTTTTCAATTTAGTTTAATTTATTCCAAAAATATAAATTGTTCGAATTTGAATGTTATAAAAAGTATTTAATATTTATATCGTAAAATATCTTTTACTAATTGTAATTATAATTTTCAATGATTTTTATGCATCAATGAATCAAATACCAACTTATCCTTAACGTTTAAAAAAAAAAGTTGTTATAAGTGAGATAAATTTCTTTACTAACAAGTGACCCAATTTTTAAATTTAAAAAATTAAATTTAAAAGTAACTTGCAAATTTTAATACATGATAAAAAGCTTTTTAGAAAACTGTTTTTGCACCTTATCAATTACAAAATTTCCAACAACAAAAAATGTAGCGAGAGAAAAATGCTTGACTCATGAAAGTACGATGCTTTTTAATTTAATGTTATTTTATTTTATTTTTTTTATTTTTTTTAATAGTAATATTTTTAATACCATTTAATAGAAATCAGACTACAATTGCTTTGATACGTAGTTTTTATTTTATTATTATATTAGGTTTATAGTATTTTATAAATTAAATTATTTTACTTGTTTAATTTATATTAATGACAAATGTTTAAAATAAAAATTTTTTCTGAAAAACTGAAATTAAGAAGTAACAAAAATGGTTAATTTTACTATAAAAATATTAAAGTTACCTACATTTATAGTTAATATAATTAGTGCAAATAATAATTAAATTAGTGAAAATTTCTACTTTAAGTCACTTTTAACTGAAACAAAAAATTTTAAAAAAATGTTTAAATCTACGAATTCAAATATACAGTAATTTGACTAAAGTGAATATTTCTACTAATTTGATTTAGTGATCAATTTTTCACTAATTTAGATTTAGACAGTAACAGAACATAAAAACTAGTAATTTTTTTACCACTTCCAAAACCATAATATTATAAAATAAATTTTAATGCCTTGTATGATATTATTAATAAAAACTAGGATATTCACTACATGATTTCGTAACCTTCAATTTTGCCTTTTTTAAAAACGTTATTATTAAAAAATTACTTAACAATATGCATTATTACTAACAAGAAACATAAATCACTTTGTTCTAGCCATAGAAATTATAATATTATTATAAAATTATTTATTTCATGATTATAATTAAATTTACTTATTATAATTGATTATTTATAATTATAATTAAATGTAAATTCGTTTACAAATTTCATAATTTTTTAAAACTAGTAATTTTTTTCTGAAAGTTCAAAAAATGTTGAAACTTTGCAGATTTTTTATTCTTATTATAATTTACCTGCTATTAAAATTTGACGAGGGTATTTTGCTTCGTTTCGGAAATATTAAATTTGAAAATTTTTTACTCAAAAAGATTAATTCGAGGACTTGAAGTTAAAAAAACAATTTCACATTTCTTTGTTCTTTTATAAAAAAAGAGAAAGGATGTTTTAAATCCTCGAATTATAACCTTTTTGAATAAAAAATTTTCAAATTTAATATTCCCCAAAGCAAAATACCCTCGTCAAATTTTAATAACAGGTAAATTATATCAAGAATAAAATATCTGCAAAGTTTCAATTTTTTTTGAGCTTTCAGAAAAAAATTACAAGTTTTAAAAAATTCTGAAATTTTGTAAACGAAAAATGTTAAATTTAATAATAATCATAAAAGAAAATAATTTTATAATATCATAATTTCTATGGCTAGAATAAAGTGAATTATGTTTCTTGTAAGGTTATAAGTAATATAAGTAATAATACACATTGTTAAGTAGTTTTTTAATAATAGCGTTTTAAAAAAAAACCCAAAATTGAAGTTTACAAAATCATGTAGTGAATATCCTATTTTATCACATAGTATATTAAAACAAAATTTTTTAAAAATATGTCAGGTAAAGTAATAATTCATGATGAATCGTATTATGAAAAGGTATACTTCTCCAACTATCTATCATTTTTCTACGAAAAAACTTGTAATGTTAAACTGATAAAAAGATTAAAATGTTATTTTATTTATTGCACTTGTAATCAAGCGAGGAAAGTTAATTTTAAAAATCTCATTATCGTGTAAAGAAGACAGGAACGATTTAATTCCTCTGTAGATTCCCGTATTAAAATGTAGTTTCAATATTACACAAAAGTTCTCAAACAAATCGTTCTCTGAATCATCATTAGTCTCAATCATCAATATCATAAGTCCCAGGACTTAAGATTTTTGTAAAATCACAAACTGCCTGTGAATCATTATCTTTTAAGTACAAATTATATAAATATACCACACTTTTTTGTGTTTAAATGTTGGCGTGATACGCATATTCAATTACGTATACCATTACCATGAGCATACTAAAACAAGATGCAAGGACATTACCACAATGAATATTGTAATGTTTAAATAGAGTAAATAACATCTGTATTATTTTACTGGAAAAATTCAGCAGAAAATATTGCTAATTATTTTTAGTGTTTTCTACATGCGTGCATCTTAACTTTTCTGATGTAATGCCGTGCTATTGTTCACAGATGAGGACTTTTTTAAAGAATGATACGAAAAGACGCATTCAACACATAATTGAGCAGCAAGCTAACAAAAACCCGATCAATCCAATTTTGGAAATTTTTTATATGATTTCTAAAGTGTAAAGTAAAATGATACATATGTAAATAATAATTGAAACATTGTTACTTGTGTATTTTTTTACTTCTCACGGCAAATTTATGTGCATAATTTTAACGATTTCTGAAAATTATAACTAATTTTTTTTTTCTTTTGAAAAATGGATTTATTAGGTTGAATTTGCTTCTCACTTAGCGTTAAATAAATTTCAGAACTCTTTAAAATGTTTGGGGACTCTCTAGATCTGAATAAGTGAATTATCACTTATAAGTCAAAAATTTTCCATGTATTTAAATAAGTGCAAATACACTTAATATTCACTTATTAAAAATGTATATGAACTTATTGGAATAAGAGGTCGAGTTTTCAATTGTTTAGATTTAGAGAGAAGAATCAAATTGAAGAAGATTGTGCAAATAATTGAAAAAAAAATTAGTTCTATATTTTTTTTTAATCAGAAAAACCTCATTTTAGAGCTGGATTTCTGATTAAGGTAATAGGCTATGACGTCACTGGCATAGATAAAAAATGTTTTTAAACTTTCACTGAAAATATTAAATATTTTGACACTAAACTTTGTAGAATTAATTAAGTCTGATCCAAATTTGTTTGAATTTAGCCTTAAAATTAATTTTTTAAAACTTCCAATAACAGACCCACAAAAAAAATTTTTTTTTGTCTGAGACACTACACTAGTATATTTCTATTTATTTTTATTTTCTGAATCTGAATCCAAAGTCAGAGTTGCTAAATTGGTTCTACTTTTTGAGATAATTTCAAAAGAATTTTCAAAAACAGAAATGAAAATCAAAAAAATCTTTTTCTTTTTTATAGGGACACTATACGCTAGTGTATTCTTACGTATTTTTCTCCCTGAATCTTAATCCGGAGTTAGAATAACCAGATTGGCTAAAATTTTTTGAGATCATCTTAAAAAAGCAATTTTTCGTGTTTTTGATCTGTTTTTTGATATTATCTCAAAAAGTTAAACCAATCTGGAAATTCTAATTTTGGATTCGGATTCATCAGAGAAAAATAAGTAAGAATACACTAGCATTTTGTCCCGGACGAAAAAAAATTGTTTTTTATTTTTTGGGATTTTTGAGCAGTTTTTTGAGATTATCCAAAAAAAAGTTTAGACAATCTCATTGTCCTGACTTTATATTCAGATTTCGTGAAGAGAAATACGTAGAAATACACTAGCACAGTGACTTAAAAAAAAATTTTTTTTTTGTTCTGATTTGTGTTTAAAATTTTTTTTTGTGGTTATTTCCAAAAATAGAACCAATCTTAAACTTCTGATTTCGGATTTGGATTCAGCAGAGAAAAATATGTAAAAATACACTAGCATATTGTCCCGGACAAAATAAATTGTTTTTTCAAATTTTTTGGTATTTTTGAGCAGTTTTTTGAGATTATCTCAAAAAAGTTTAGCCAATCTGATTATTTTGAGTTTGGATTCGGATTCAGCGGAAAGAAATACGTAGAAATACACTAGCGTAGTGTCTTGGAAAAAAAAAATTTTTTTTGGTTTGATTTGAGTTTAAATTTTTTTTTTGAGGTTATTTCAAAAAGTAGAACTAATTTAACAATTCTGACTTCGGATTCGGATTTAGCGAAGAAAAATACATAGAAATACACTAGCATATTGTCCCGGACAAAAAAAAATTTTTTTGGGGTTTTTTGGAATTTTTGAGCAGTTTTTTCAGATCATTTCAAAAAATTTAGGTTAATCAGATTATTCTGACTTCGGATTCGGATTTAGCGAAGAAAAATACGTAGGTATACACTACCATATTGTCCCGGACAAAAAATTTTTCTTTTTTGATTTTTTGGCGTTTTTGATTAGTTTTGTGAGAATATCTCAAAAAGTTTAGCCAATCTGATTATTCTGACTTCGGATTTGGATTTAACGAAGAAAAATACGTAAAAATACACTAGCATATTGTCCCGGACAAAAAAAAAATTTTTTGTTTTGATTTGAGTTCAAATTTTTTTGAGGTTATTTTAAAAAGTAGAACCAATTTAACAATTCTGACTTCGGATTCGGATTTAGCGAAAAAAATACGTAGGAATACACTAGCATATTGTCCCGGACAAAAAAAATTGTTTTTGGTTTTTTGGGATTTTTAGCAGTTTTTTGAGATTAGGTATTTCAAAAAAGTTTAGCCAATCTGATTATTCTGACTTTGGATTCGGATTCAGCGGAGAGAAATGCGTAGAAATACACTAGCGTAGTGTCTTAAAAAAACAATTTTTTTTGGTTTGATTTGAGTTTTACATTTTTTTTGAGGTTATTTCAAAAAGTAGAACTAATTTAACAATTCTGACTTCCGATTCGGATTTAGCGAAGAAAAATAAGTAAAAATACACTACCATATTGTCCCGAACAAAAAATTTTTCTTGTTTGATTTTTTGGCGTTTTTGAGTAGTTTTGTGAGAATATCTCAAAAAGTTTAGTTAATCTGATTATTCTGACTTCAGATTCGGATTAAGCGAAGAAAAATACGTAAAAATACACTAGTATATTGTCCCGGACAAAAAAAAATTTTTGTTTTGATTTGAGTTCCAAATTTTTTTTTTTTTTTTTAGGTATTCTAACAATTCTGACTGTGGATTCGGTTTTAGCGAAAAAAATAGGTAGGAATACACTAGCATATTGACACGAACAAAAAAAAATTGTTTTTTGTTTTTTGGGGATTTTTAACAGTTTTTTGACATTATTTGAAAAGAGTTTAGCCAATCTGATTATTCTGACTTTGGATTCGGATTCAGCGGAGAGAAATGCTAAGAAATATATTAGCGTAGTGTCCCGGAATTTTTTTTTTTTTGGGTTTTGAGAAGTTTTGTGAGATTATCTTAAAAATTTTTTAAGGCAATATTCAAACAAATTTTGGTTAAACAGAACTTTTGATAGTTATTTAAACAAATTTTATAAAGTTTCGTGTTGAAATATTTATTATTTTTAGAAAAAGTTTACGGATAATTTTTGCCTATACCAGTGACGTCATAATTCAACACATGCCCTTAAATATTGTTCTTAATAAAATAAAATTACGTTTAAAAAATAAAGGCAAATTTTTGACATTACATTAAAAAATAACCTACATTGTAGGCTAGATTAGCCAAATTGTTAATATTTGTAAACAAATTTTATATCTCAATAAAATTTTATGGTTCATTTGTAGAAAATATCGTTCACACTTACATTTAAAAACATAACATTAAAATTGTCACTTTCAAGACTCGTCTTTTTGCAATGAATGTTACAATTTAATGACTAACAATTATACCAAAACAGAAGGTTAAAAAAACACTCACTGTGACAATAAACTGACTTTGTAATCTAAAAATCTACAGTTGTCACTTATGCATTATTTGAGAAAAAATTACTTTACAATATTTTCAAAACTATCAAATTTATTACGATAGTATTGTTACAATTAAAAAAAATTCTGCGATAGCATTGTTACAAGTAAACAATTTTCTACGATAGTATTGTTAAAACCAGTTAAAACTAAAAAATTTACATTTGATTATAATGAAATACCAGGAATTTGAACAAAGGAGTGCAATATTCAAGTACATACATTATGACAGATTTTATTGTTGAAAAATTGATTTCAGTCACGCATCAAAGGTGAATTTAATTTTCTCAAGATTCTAAGTGAATTTACGTGTCTCACGATTTTTAACTGGTTTCAACTGGCGAACAATTTTTGATACTAGGTACTTGTAAAAAAATTGATAACGAATAATCGTAGATTATTTTTCATACATGTCCAAATGATTGAAGGTTTTCTATCATTTTTATCTATTCATAAATATGTGTCGATTATAATTCAAGCTTTCAGTTGATAGTTTAAAGTATAATTCGGAGAATATTAGGTTAACAAAATAGTTATTTTGATATTTTTTAAGTTATGTTTAATTAATGAAAAAAAGGATAGGTCAATTTTTAGTTTCAACTAAAAGTCGTACTTTTTTATGACTTTTTTTTAAACCTAATGTTATTTTTTAAAGCGTATTTTTGTTAAATTATTCAAATCAATATGTTGTTAAATAATTAAGATTTAATGAATTGCAATAAATTTATAATTTAGTAAAGATTTTAATAATTTTAAAAAATAGGATTTGAAAGTAAATTTAAATTAATTGATAAAATTGACTAAAAGTTTTAAATATATGCACAAATTGCCCGTCAATTTAATTAAGGTTAAAACTAAATAAGTTGTAACAAAGTAAATATACTGGAAGGTGTATTTGGAATACATAAAAAAATTAGATATTTACAGATATTCACAAAGTATAAAAACTTACTAAATAAATTTTTGGAAGTCATATTTTAAACATTTCTAAAAATAATTAATGTGTGCAATTTGAAAAATATTTATCATTTACAATTTTGTAGTAAACATACGAAAAGTTAGTTTTAAGAACTCAAAAATGGTCAGGGAAAAGATAAAAATTTGTTTGGTTATAGGGAAAAGTCAGGAAAATTGTAATTAAATATTTGTGGCAACGCTGAAAAAAGTAATAGTAAAAACCCTTTTTATTACGTTTTTAAAAATGACGAATTTTAAAGAAAAAAAGGTATCTTTTTTTCACCGACCAAACAAATTATACTTTTTAATTCAAGTTTTAATTTATAATTTCGAGAAGATATCCAGGAACATGATAGTCAAGAAATTTTGAATCGTATTTATGAAACTAAGGTAGCCGCTACTTTTCTAATTAATTATGTATTTAAAAAATAGTTGAGTAATTTCTATTTGTGTAAGTTTCATTTTTTTTTTTTTTCTTTATTTCCATAAAATTTGTGTGAATTATTTGTTAATTAGACCCAAAAATTGTATTAAAAACATTTAATATTTGAAGATTTCAAAAAATTTTAAAAAGTAGCTACTAGCTTCAGCTTCATGACAAATTTTTCATGAATAATTTTAATTTCTTATTTAGAACACATGTTTTTTTATCTACTCTTTTTTAATACTATTTTATTCACATTTTTACATTTTAGTTCCAGTTTTGTAATTTATATCTTTATGTTATAAATTCACAATATTGTGTTTTAATTTACATTCTTATGGTTTAATTTCAAGTTATTTTTTTCATTAGTGTTTTAATTCATGATTTTAATTTTGAGGTTAATAAATTTTACCGAGCGTAAATTTCCATTTTATAGTCGAGGTGTACTTTTTCTAAACTTATTAAATCCGTTTTTTTAAAAAATGAAATAAATATGATTTACATACATTTCGGACTCGAGGAATATGATTTACCTTTGGTTCAAAATTTCTCAATTTTCTCAATTTTTTATAAAAACTGCATAAATCCCTTTTTAAATCTGTGACAATTTGACGATACATGAACAAAAGTTGATAAATCTTAAAATCCACTAAAATCTAAATTTTTACAAAGCGCAAGTACAATTATTCTATTTATGAATGTACAAAATTATATTTAATAAAAATAGAAGATAATCTAGTAGATTTTAGTAGTTCAGAAACATTTCAACGCATTATATTTGTTCTATTAATTTATTTCAATATTTGAAAATCAGGTATTCTGAAACAAAACTGAATAAATCACCGTAAAAAGAGAATCTTAATTTAAGGCTTGTCTTAAATTCAGCAAGTCCTGCTATATAAATATCTATGTAAAAAATACTATCTTAATCAATATGAATTTACAATGATTAGAAATTAAAATTTTTAAATTTATTTGTACATTACGATTTTATGCAAATTTGAAATTTGAAATTTTTTTTTGCACAATTTAAGACAAGAGAAAAATCTGTAAATTCAGCAAAAGCTGTTTTAAAAACGTTGCGTCTTAAAATAAGACAGTTTTTCTTCCTTAAAATAAAACTTTTTTTTTGTTTTCTAAATAACCGGGAATAATAAATAATATAAATAATATAAATATAAATATAAATAATATAAATATAAATTCTATAGATCTTATTATAAAGATACTCTTTTCTGAAAAACTATATTTTGAACGGATTTATCAAATTTTGAAAAAGAGACCCTCATTTATATTAACATAATGCATACTGGAAATGTCAAGTTTTCCAATCAAAACATCCCTCCAATTTAACACTTGTTTTTTTTTCCCCACAAATTAATTTTTCCATCAGAATATCCACAGCACAAAAATGATATTAAAAAAAAAAAAAAATAATGGTACTTATTTTTGGAAAAAGACAAATATAAAATTACTATTTTGTTTTTGTAAATGATACCTTTTTGAAAGAAAAAAATAATGATAAAACTTACCACTTAGAGTAGGTGCAATAAAACGAACTTTGATACTAACTTGTTTCTAGCTTGTTGCGATACTTATGTAGGGAAGTCATGAAGCGCTAGCGTCGCTCACCCCGCACTCTTTGTTAGCCTTGGTACATTTTCTATTATGTAACTATCATCAAACGTATCCGCGCTGCATCCAGCCAATTATTAGAGTTGAAATTCCCTCGCCATGGACAGGAACATGCTGATCCGTGCGGTCGAACTCCATTGACATTAAAACATTACATTTCAGAGTCGTTATCTGACAAACCCCTTAACTACTTGAGCAATCAATTCAAAAGATAACAAGCGTCTCTTGCATGCTAAAACGTATTGACGATATCACTTATCGATGAAACTTCCGTAATTTTTTTCAATTTGCCTTCACATGAAAACAAAATGCACGACATCCGTTCTGCTTATTAACCCTAACTGTTCAGCTGACTTTTGAATATAATGTTAATAAATCCTCTCACTCTTACCCTCTTTATTTAATAAATTATCTTTTCTTCTATGTCAACGTTGACACTGATCTTTATTAGTGTGATATTTCTAGAATTAAATTACTATTGGGTCAAACCAGTGACTTTCGACAAAAGGTGATCGCTGACATATATTTTAAAAAATATTCAAATCTACATTACATATGTATTAAGGTAATTGTCCCAATTAGTGTCCTACTTAAAATTTTTCGGGAGTTTACCAAGAAAAAATTCGTTTCATACCATTTTATGGAAATAATTTTTTACATTTACATGAAGCTGTACTCTTTTTCTGAATTGAAAATGATTTTTACTCAAGTTTTATGATAATAAATTATAATAAATTATCGTTTTTTAAAAATATAATTATATTGTACCAATTTGTGCTAACACATGAAAATGCATGGCGATTGTCATTTTTTTCTTGATTTGTCAAAATAGACAACAAGGCTATGGTTTTTCTGTAAAATTATATATTTTTAAGTGAACCAGGATCATAAAAGACAAATCAACGCGAAGAATATAAAAAATTAAATTGACAATATATATTTTTTACACTATTTTCGTATTATTTTTATTTTATTTTGAGCATTTAAATTCAGTTTACAAATTGGTACATGGACACAAATTGGGACATTTACCTTACTAGCAAAATAAAACGCGATTAGTTTTCCATACATTTTAGAAATTAAACTATAATAATAAATAAAACAAATCGATGAATAATATTTATCCAATAAGGAGGGCTCCCAGTGGATTTGCAGATTAAAAATAGTTAAAAAAAGGACTTTTTAGTTAAAAAAAAGTGAGTAAATAATGAGTTTTTAAGTGAAAAAAGTGAGTAAATAGTGAGCTTTTAAATAAAAAAAAGTGATTAAATAGTAAGTATTTAAATTAAAAAATTGAATATGCAATATAGAGTGTGATATTATACTGCATATTAAATTGGGGGCGCCAGCAGGAAAAGCTATACAAATTTAAAAAAAAAAACAATTCGAAAATCGCAAAAATAATTGAAAGATGTAGAAAATTAAATAATAATAATCTCCGTAAACTCCTGAAGTTAGTTCGTATTTATATTTATTCATCTTTTCTGTCCACGTATTAAAAACTGAAGAGAAGTTAGTCCCTGTTATTTTATTAATTTTGACTCTCTTTATCAGTAAATATTTTGAAATTTGAATTGAAAGAATAAGGTAACCTTTTTCGTTAGTGTCATGTTGTGCTGGTTTTTGATTGTCATTTGTGTAAAAAAAAAGTTTCGAAAAATGCTTCAAAAATTTATTATGGTTTTTGAAGAAGTTTAGAATATATACACACGCTATTAATTTCCAAAATTTTCAGTTATTATCTCAAATTTAAATTATTGTCATTAATTTTCCATTATATAACGATTTTTTAATTATTTTCTTTTGCTTAAAAATAAATTCTGCAATTCTTCTTGATTTTCATCAATTTATAATTATATTCATTATTTTGGCATTACTTTTAAATATTTCAATTATTTATCCGATATTGCAATTATTTTCATCAATTTTCGTTATTTCTGCCATTTTTTAATTATTCTCTTTAATTAAAATTTTTTTAAGTAATTTTGTAATTATTATTTTTTTAAACATATATTCTATAATTTTTTCAGTTATTTCTCTCAAATTTTATTGAATATTTTCAATTTTTCATATTTAAATTATTTTCATCATAATTCAAGTTTCTTTCTCAATCTTAAAATTATTTTCAGCATATTTCAATTATTTTTTTCAATTTTAAATTAATTTTATCATTTTTCCATTATTTTTCTGATTGTTAATTATTATTCTCATTTTTTAAAATTATTTTCTAAGATTTTTAAGTATTTTTCTAAAAATTCAAATATTTTCTACAATTTTTAATTATTTTAATTTGTTATCAGAATTTCAAATTTTTTTTTATTAATTAGCGTAAATTTCAATTATTTTTAGCTTTCTTCCAAACTTTTCTCCAATTTTTAGTTTTTCTCATTTTATAAAATTAATTTCTAAAATTTTAAAGTATTTTTCTCAAATTTCTATTATTTTCTACAATTTTTAATTATTTTTCTTTGTTTTCGAATTTCCAAACAATTTTATTAAATATCGTAAATTTCAATTATTTTTAGCATTCCTCCAGTCTTTCCTACAATTTTTAATTATTTACATTTTCTAAAATTATTTTCTAAGATTTTTAAGGATTTCTCTAAATATTTAATTGTTTTCTTCAATTTTTAATTATTTTCCTTTGTTTTCATAATTTAAAATTTTTTTTGATTAATTATCGTAAATTTCAATTACCAATTTTTAGCTTATTTCTTCAATTCTTTTCTCCAATTTTTAGTTATTTTCTTTTTGTTTAATTGATTTCTAAGATCTTCATGTATTTTTTCAAATTTCAATTACTTTTTCTTTTTTTAAAAAAATTCTGTAAGTTTTTCAATTATCACACTTAAATGTCATTTATTTTTTACAACTTATCATTGTTTATATTTTATTTTAATTATTTTCGTCAAGTTTTAAAATTTTAAAACATTTTTCAAGTATTTACCAAAATTTATTTTCTTCAATTTTCAATTCTTTACATTTGTTTCATAATTTCAAAAATTTTAACTATTAATCTGACTTATCAATTATTTAATTATTTATATTATTTTTTATATTATTTTCTTCAACTTTCAATTAATTTCGTTATTTTTTCGTTCTTTTTCATAATTCCCAAAAAGTTTTTACTTATTTCTATTAAATTAAACTTGTTCTGTTCAATTTTAAATTATGTTTATCTTTTTCATTTTTTCATTTATTTTCACTAATTTTTCATTACTTTCTTTTATTTCAATGTACTTCTGAAAGATAGAAGTATTTTTCTCAAATTTTGTTTAACTTTTCTTTATTTAAAATATTTTATGTAATTTGTTTCATTATTTTCTCAAAATTTAGTCATGTTTTTTAACTTTAATTTATTTATCTCAATTTTTAATCATGTTTTTTCAATTTTCAATTATTTTCTCTAATTTTTTATTATTCAATTTTATTTTAATTTACTTTTAAGATTCTTAAGTATTTTTCTCAAATTTAAATTACTTGATTGCATTATTTTTTTAAATTAATTTGCAAAATTTGCAATTGTTTTGTTTAATTTCAATTATTTTTTGCAATTCTTTTTAATTCTAAAATATTATAAATTTTGTCCTACATAAATATTTCTTTTATTTATAATTATTAATTTTTAAATATTATATTTAAAATATTTATTTCTTCTTATGAGATAAATATTATTTACCGATTTGCTATATTTATTATTGTATTTTATAATTTCTAAAAGGTACGAAAAACTAATCGCGCGCTTGCGCGCGTTTTATTTTGCTAGTAATTAAATAATGAGAAAAATAATTCAATTCGGAAAAAATGTTGTAAATGACAAAACTAATTGAAAAATTGATGATTAAAAACCAGAAAATGATGACAATAGTTGAAACGAAATACAGTACTCTCTCACTAAGTGCCCTCTCAGTAAGTAGCCGTTCCCCTTCACACATATTTTTACACATACATTATTTGCTCCCCACCATAGCCAACGCGGTAAAATGAAAGTCAAGTTGAAATTAGCAACTTCAAGTGTAAGAAAAATGACAGATATTTAAATAACCAAAAATGGACGTAAACAATCCTAAGAGTAAACGCGATAAAAATTGTTCGCAAAGAATTTGTAAAAATTTTAAAAAAGAAGACAAACTTAAAATTTTAAACGAACATGATACCGGCGTATCAATTTATGAAATAGGAAAACGATATGGTATTCGCGAAACCAGCATTCGGAGGTGGAAAAGGAACCGTTCGAAAGAGGAGTTTCTTAAAACTGATAACAACGCTAAACGCTTTAAAAAAGATCCCATGTATTTTTTAAAAACATCTTTATACATATGGTTTCAAAATTTAAGAGCGAGAAATCTCCCTATTTCAGGACCTATTTTGAAAGGATATGATAGTGCTAAAAAGAATTCAAAAGAAGTGTTCTTATTTATCAGGATTATAATTATTTTCTACGTTTAATTCAAAGTTTCCTATTAATTCTTTTAGTATTAATACTTATAAAAAACTGTATATTTGTTTATTTTGTCACCAATAAAAAATTTTAATCTTAAAAAAAAATTATGTTCATCGTTGATCGGTTTTTAATTAAATTTGTAATTTAATATGAAGTGACATTTTTAATATATAAGGCGAGTCAATAATAAAATTTTAACCTATAAAAATTTATGAATTACAGTGATGATAATTCTCTTTCTGGTATTAATTTGGGTGTTAAAATGTAACTAAAGTTGTAAAGTTAAAAAAAAAACATTTTTTATGAATTAAAAAATTTTTATTTTTGTAAAAAATTAAAAGTTTGTAAAATCCAAAAAATAACGCTTTTCATAATTCTAAAAAAAGGCTATAAAAAATTGGGGAAGAAGTTCAAATTTCGAATATTACCATTTTCTTAAGAATATAGATTCTAAGCTAGTCAAAAATTATATTCCTATTTTTTTTATAATACGATAATTTTAAATCCCTAAACTATATATAAGACATTGACAATTTGAAAGGGTTAAAAGTTGATTCTCTTTAATTTTATTTTTCCTTACTCTTAATTTTCAATAAACAAAGATTTTTAAATATTTTCTTCAGTCATTTTAAATTTACCGCGAACTATTTCGTTTTCGAATTTATTTACACTCAATTGTTTTTACATGAAATCTACATATGATGCAATTGAGAGTGGGGGCTCTCGATAAGTAACCATTTTATTCCCCTACAGCCCCATTTTCGGTCACTTAGTGAGAGAGTACTGTAATTGGAATTTAAAGTGATTGAAAAGTTGCAAAAATAATTGAAGTTACAAAAAAATAATTAACGAATGACAAAAATAATTAAAATTTGAAACAAAAGTTTGAGACTGATGTAAAAAATGTAAATTTTCGCACAATAATTGAGATATTGAAGAAATAAGTAAAATGTAAAGAAACTAATTCAATAATAACATAAATAATTATAAAAGCTGATGTAAAAACTACACTTTTTAGACAATAGTTGAAAAATTGAAAAAAATAGTAGAATTTTCAAGAAAATAATTGCAACTTGGAAAAAATAATTAATAAATATTAAAAAAATGTATGTGTAGAATCGAACCATGATAGTCAATATATTTTTAATTCCATTTCTTCTTATAATTTGGTTTCTAAATAGTATTTTGTAGTTAAAATCATTACGCAAACGAATTTTGTTGAAAAAAAAATTTTCCGTTGAAAATTTCAAGCTTTTCAAATTTTTTCTTTCTGATTATTTCAAAAAAGTGAAGAATTACTAATCTTGAATAACATTTTCATAGCAACGGTAGGTAAATTAATTAAATATTGTTGTAAAAGTTGTATTATATTACAGTTAAAAATATATTAGTTTTTTTTTAAAAAAATTGTAGAACCGTGTTTTTTTAATTAATTAAAATATAGTCATTTTGCGCGTTTTGTTACTGTTTCCATGTAAAAGTCCCAACTTTATAAATTTATATCTTAAAAACAAAACGGTAAAATTCAATAAAATTGTAACAGTACATGTAAGGTAATGCATTTAATGTGTCATTAAAGTTTTATAAGAATCTGTAGAAATTGGTTTTTTGTATAAACATCCTTAATACATTAATTTAAAAATTGTAGAAAGTAATTAAAAAATTAACGATTTAATTAAAATCTGAAGAAACTAATTGAATAATGACATAAATAATTAAAAACTGATCTTCAAAAGTTAATAAATTCATGACAATAAAAAAACGATTGAAGAAAATAAAATTTAAAGGAAATAATTCCAAAATGTCAAAAATATTTGAATATTGACAAAAATAGTTGTAATTTGAAAAAATGATTGAGAAATGACAAAAATAATTGACAACATTAAATAGATTTAAAATTTAAAGAAAATACTCAAAAACTTGACAAAACAATTCAAATATTGAAATAAATCATTCAAAACTGGTGTAAAAATTAAAAAAATTATAGACAATAATTCTAAAGTTAAAAAGAATATTTTAAGTTTGAGGAAAATAATTAGAAATTGAAGAAAATAGTTAAAAAATGTCAAAAAAATTCAAATATGAAAAAAATAATTAAAGTTTGAAGAAAATAATTGAAATAGGTGTAATAAAATTTATAAATTCGTGACAAAAATAAAAATAATAATTAAAATAATTGAAAACAGGTATAAGAAATTTAAAAGTTCATGACAATAAAAAAAGTTGAATAAAATAATTGCAATTTGTAAAAAATAATTCTAAAAAATGGCAAAAATAACAAAAATATGAAAAAAATAATTGATTAATGACAAATGTAATTGAAATTTGAAGAAAATAATTGAAATTTGTTGAAATTAATTGTAAAAAATTGTACAAATTTAATAAACTCATGGCAAAAATAAAAATAATGAAGAAAATGATTAAAATTTGTCGAAAATAATTAAAAACTAATGTAATAAATTTAGAAATTCACGGCAATAAAAAAAATTGAATTTATTTATTTATTAATTCACGGTTAAAAGCTCATGACAGTATAAAATTTAAAAATGTATTTTAAATAACAATAAAATTTAAATTTGATATAACAATAATAAAAACTATATCAAATATTAATAGGTCGCATTTAATAATTTGAATAAAATAATAATTGAAATTTATAGAAAATTATTCTAAAATTGCAAAAAAATAGAAATATGAAGAGAATAATCGTAAAATGACAAAAAAAATTGATTAATGACAAAAGTAATTGACATTTGAAGAAAATTATTGAAAATTTACAAAAGTAGAATAGAAACTGGTGTTGAAAATTTAAATATTCCTGGTAATAATTTAAGGATATAGAAAAAAATAATTGAAGTGTTGAGAAAATAATTGGAAAATGTCAGAAGTAAATGAAAACTTGTGTAATAAATTTAAATATTTTTGACAATATTTGAAAGACTAAAGAGAATAATTGATATTTGAAAAAATTAAATTCAGAATCGCAAAAATACTTAAAAATTGACAATAATACTGTAGAGTTGACAAAAAAATCCGACTATTCGACACTTTAAAGTTTAAATTAGTCTAAATTATTATTAAAATTCATATAATTGGGTAATATATAAATTAGTATTATTTTTAATCAACATCTCGTCATTAAGGCGTCCTATTTGCATGTTTTGTCTGTAAACTAAAACAATTTTAAAATATTCTGATAAAGAGAATCAAAATTAATAATAAAAAACAGGGAATAATTTCACTCTGGATTTTACAACGTGGACAGAAAAAAATGAATAAATATAAATAGTAAATAACTTCAAGAGTTTACGAAGATTATTATTATTTAATTAATTAATAATAAGGTAGTTATTTAAGTACTTATTTCAGAAAAAATAATTATTTAAATATTGATGTAGAAAGTCGCCATTTTGACTCACGACTGGTTAAATTGCCTGTGGACAAAAATATGGAAAAATATGAATAAAAGTAAAAAAAATTATTTTATATGTTTTCTATACCTAATCAATTATCTTGTTAATATTAAAAGAAGAACTAGCCTTGAACAGAAAAATATAATCTTTTTATCATAAAACTAAAGTTTCAATCCAAACCAGTCCGACAAAAAATTAAAATAAAGTCTATCTATAACAAAAAAATAAAGTGTCTACAATTATAAGATAACTTACAAAAGTAAATTAAAAACTGTAATAATAAATTACAAAAATACTTGCTTGCTTCAAAGAGCGTGAGTTTTAGAAAGAAAACGAAAATTTTGACATTCAATTAATGCCAAATGTGACAGGTTAATCCGCCATGACTCTTTATAGTCACGTGACAACACGTAACTTTCGCAATCATATGTATTTTTTCTGCGCATGCGCACTTCTTTAGATTCATCCCGCGCTTATTTAAAATCATGTTTTAAAAACATATTACAAATGATTCTTCAATGCATAATTATTATAATTGTTATTAACATAAATGCAATAATTAATATAATTAATTTGTTTAAACACTGATTTTTTATACAGAAGCAGTAACAACTTGATATTTAGTTTCTACATCAAAATATACGTAAGCCGAGAGATTTTCCGTATCGTACGTATCTTGATTAGAAGTTTTACAGCATGTAGGCAATTTGACCAAGACAACTTACCCAAAAACACACGATGTAAATAAACTAATTATTTTCATTTTAGAACTTATTTTTATAAATTAAATTAAAGTGTTTAGATAGCTAAATGTTTAAGGATTGATTTAAAACAAAATTATTTACGTCTGTGAGATAGAAGTGCATATTTTCTAACATTTAGAAATGAAAAAATTATCGTTGGAAAGCATCATTTTCATAATTCTTTAATAAATTCTTTATTAACAAACTGATAAATATGAAACTTTATAGAAATCATCTTTACCTTTATATACTTCATTAATAAAAACAATTATGATTAATATTTATTTTTGAATAAGTTATTAACGATTGCCAATTTACCCAATAAGGCATTTTACCCGACTGTCCCCTGTCTAAATTCAAATTCTGAAGTTTTTTTAGCTAAATTTTTTATTTTTCAACCGTAAATTGTAATTAAAGGACCAAGTAACAAAAAAAACGACGTTTTTAATGCATGAGTTATACGCTTTTAATTTAGAAAAAAAAAGTTAAATTCCTATGCTATAAAGAAAATACGTTTAATCAGTATCCAAATATTTAATTTCATTAATATAATTTTGTGTAAAATAAAAAATAATAGTGATAGAATTAGCTTAAAGTTGATAAAAAATCTGTCAATTTTTGTCACATTTAAAAGTTTATTTTTTAGAAATCTACTTTAAAAATATTAACGTAAATTACCATAATTATTTATTTGTGCACTTTAATCACGTTTTCACTAAAAAAAAAGACGAATATTTATTTTGTTATTGAATAATTTCATTTTGCAATTTTAAATTTAACCACAAAACATACATTTTTTTAACTTAAACAACTTTTTTCTGGATGGATATAAAAAATTAACACTTTCCACATATCTAAGTTTTTATAAAATCTACAATATATTAAATTTTTGCGAAGGTAAGTTGTCCAGTTTATGAATTATTTAGTTTTAAAATTTAATGAAAAAAAGGTTTCTTTATATTTCATAATACACTCTGAAGTTTGACAATCAATAATTAATTTTAAATTCAAAATTGTTATTTTTACTAGCACCATAAAAGCGCGACCAAGCGCTCGACAAACTTTGCATTTTTGTTGGTCATTTAAAAGAACTAAAAATGTTTGGAAATTCAAATAATGAAAATTACGAGGCTGAAGAATATATCTGAAAAATGACGAACATAAATGACAGTTGAAAACAAAATTCGAAAAATGGCTAAATTATTAGAAGTTGAATTTAGATACTCGAATAACACATATAATATAGGTTTCAATATTTTTAAAAATATGTCAGCGACCACCTTTGGTCAAAAGTCAGTGGTTTGACCCTATTATAGGTGAAAATGTTTAGATATAATTTTATTATATGGAACCGGCAGAATTGTAAGTGAATTTTAAATAAGGCCAATAAAAAACAAAATATTAATTATAAAATAAAATTGATACAATTTAAAATGATTTATAAAATCTTAGAATAAAAAACGAGTTTTCGTAAAAAAAAAGAATAATGAAAACATAAAATTGTTAGGGGACGTCTATTAATTACGTTAGGTGTATTTTTATAATTTATTACAAACATATTGTTACAGCAAATATAATTTTCTTCTTTTTTTGACTAAATTAGTTTATTGCTGCAATTTACGTTGAGTCTGTTTACACTTTCGACTTTAGAGTAAGTTTAAAGGGTCTTTTTTCTCCATTCTGACTTTTTAAACCCTTATAAAATAAGTACCTTTTTTATATCTGCCTCTAAAACGTTGGTGTAAACGAACTCTGAGTTTCAAATAAAATACAATAAACTTTTTTAAACGAAACACAGAAGAGGTTTAACAAAAATTCGTACATAACACGTGAATACTCTACTGTTAAACTTAATTCACCATTATTTCAATATAAAAAATATAGATATTTTTTCTATTCTCAATTGCACTACAAAAAGTACCGACAAGCATTTTATTTACCCTTAAACTTAGAATAAAAAATAAATTTTTATACAGCAAAAAATGTAATAAAAATTACAAAATAATACAAGTTTTAATTTTTTATATTCTCGCATTTAAACACTGTACAATCACCACCTTCTGCGCCAACAAGGGTGGCAAATTTAATTAACTTTTTCATACTTCCATCAACGTAGTTGGCATCAAGGATGTTTTTCTGGATACTAAAAACAAAAAAAATTATTGCACAATGTCTATATAAAATAAACAGAATTGCTAATAAAAAAATAAATAAATAAATTACGTACAGGCTCATAAACCAGTGCTCCAAATCATGAAAAGTGCTTTTGTCTCCTTTTAAGACATCTTCGTGTTTTTTCAGATCAGTAATATAATCTTTTTGTACTTCGCAAGTCAGTCGAGCGACACAATGTGGAGTAATTGAAAAATCTGGCCGATTAACATTTCCAGGAATCTAATTTTGTGTAAATACAAAAATTGATTAGTTTCAATGAAATATTAAATTTGTACTTTTTTTGGAAAAAAAAAAATGAATAACAATTTTAATTTTTTTACTACCTTGGACGCGTAATTCTGTAAAATTTTCAGAGGGAAATTTGAAAGTTCTTTACTCAAACTGTCTTCAAGATCGCGCTTTCTTCTACCGGTAATGGCACTTAGTGGCAAAAGTACGGGATTTGTTGCTAAAGCTGCGGCAGCGCCGATCAAAGCTACACCAGCAAGTGCTTTTAAAGCAACTGCCTGCAAAAAATTAAAATATACAGCTTTTTATAATGTACTTTTATTTATTTTGCTTATTTCGATAAATTACTTTCTCGTATTAAAAAAACGCCAATTACAATAAATATAGACCGTTTTTATTTAATGAAAATAAATATTTACACATTTTTAACTAAAAATTAAAAAAATGATATTGCTTAAAGTATCAAACAATATTAGAACTACATTATTACAACTAAAAAATACTGCAATGGTATAGTAACAATTTTTTATCACAAGTCAAAAACAATATTTTCTAAACAATCACTACTAAAAAGCCAATCTCCCTTTTATTTTTGACCCTTGACCTTCAATTTTAATTTGATTTTATTAAAACTAAATGTAATGGGCCAAGCAGAATTATTATCCTCATTACTCGAATCAGTATTCCCAAAATTGAATTTGTCTTTATCAAAATTGTCCCATTTTCTATGTCCCGCATTTTTGAAAGTTTCATTAATTGCTTCAGTTTGATTTGGATAATCTACCTGTTGTGTGGCAAAATTTGGTGGAGTTGGTGGAGTATTTTCACCATATCCTGACTCTTGATTTCCAAGTTCATGGCCATCTGAATAACCTGGCCTTCCATATTCGCCTTCTCCATAATAATTCGAGCCGAATTTATTGCCAAGTCCAAATTTATCTCCCAAATTGCCGAATTTATTACCAAGTCCAAATTTATTGCCGATTCCACCGAATTTGGAACCGAATTTTTCAATTCCTCCGAAATTCAAATTGGCTTTGTCATTTTCGTTACTGTAAGGAGAAGGTCTTTGGAATCTGTAATCAATTTAAAAAGTGTAAATTTGATTTCTGAGTCTAAATTTTCTTTTGTAATTAATACAATTACTGTCTTGAGTTAATTACCTCTCGGCGGTAGTTTCACTTCCGGCGTAAGGTCCTCTATAATCTCCTGGTCTTCCTCCATTGTCGTCAAACTCCTGAGGACGATTTGAACCCGGCCAACGAAAACGTCTGCCAAAATTTAACAATTATTTGTAATTTATGGGTTATAATGATATTTTCCGCATTTTTAACAGAATTTTCTGGGGAATTTTACTTCTCTTAATTTCAAGTAATAACTAAAAAAAACTAGATATATATTATACTTAAACCAATTATTAGATTCATAGGCAAGTAGAAAAAAAAGTATCCATATTTTTTTACATTTGTTTAAACAAATTTTTCTAACGTTCGATTTTTTGAAAAAAAAGTTAATGAAAATATCTATTGGATTCATAGGAAATTAGGTTGCAAACAAAATAATCATAATAAAAAAAAGGGGGGCATAGAAAATTTTTACTATTCAATACGCAAATTAGATTGATCTTAATTTTTGTTTTAAAAGAAAACCGAACTTCAGAAAAATTCGTCAAAATTGGATTAAACAAATTATGTATAAACAATTGTACAAAATAAAAATATTCAGGAAAAAGATTCTGTTTCATTTGCTTATGAATCCAATATTCGAACGAAATATTGGAACGAAATATTAGAACGAAACGTCGTTCTGACTATTAAAAAATAGCATTGTTTATGTTATTTATTTGCCTTCCTTCGATCGAATTTACTTTCTCACATAATAAACATTTCGGATGGGAATCTGTCTTTTAATTAAGATATTCGAGTACTGGATCTATTATGTACTCTCCATTAATGGCTACATCAAGTTTTTTCAAATTTATTGCTGAACACCATGGTCCTAATCTCTCCAAGCTTCTAAAGGACTACAGCTCTACACGTCGACAGTTAGCTGAATCTTTGTCAAGACGCCAATTTTTACTAAGTTTCAGGAGTCATAACATATTGCCACAGTTTATAATCAATATGGGTATGCGTTTCAATCATCTTAATTTTTATAGTAGAACATGTAATAATTATTTTAACCATCTTAAACAACAACTTTTATATAAAATTTTAAATACACAAATCAGGGACACTCATTTTAATATCAATTTTTTAAAAGGAAAGTTGAACTATAAAGAAATGCAAATTGAACAATCGCCTTTGGAAAAAAATGTAAAACTCAAATTTTTTGAACTTACTAATCAAACGTTTAATTCCATTCGCAACAATTTGAAGAATAAATATTTTAATAAGTTCAACTCACTCATTTCTAACTTAGAAACTAAACAGCAAACTTCTGATAAGAAAGAATGGGTGGTGAATTTAACTAATGTCAATTTACCAAAAAATGTCATCGATGTTGTGGCCTTAGGTCCCAATCACAGTTCTGCAAATTCGTTTTCTAATCCAGAGATTGTTAATATTTTAAAAAATACAGAATCGTCGATTTGCAGATTAGATATTGATAATAATTCGAAAAATAAAATTAGAGAAAATATTACACACAATTTAAACGTTAATTTAAAAAAAGTTGTGAAAACGTCACATGACGACAAACAATTTTCTAAAAAAATAAAATCAACAAACGATTTTTTAAAAGAAAATCCGGATATAATGTTTACGAATTCTGACAAGGGAAACACTACCGCTTGCCTATATAAATCTGTTTATTATCAAAAAATGTCTGACCTGCTATGTGACTCTTCTACTTATAAGCTTTTAAGATTAAATCCGTTAAATAAAGTTCGAACTAATACTAGCAAAATTCTACAAGACTTAAATGACAATGGCTTTTTAGATCGTAAATATCATCACAACGAATTAACTTTAACTGACACAGTTTTAGCTAAGTGTTATAGACTTCCAAAAGTTCACAAAAAAGACACTCCGTTTCGACCTATTATCTCATTAGTCAATAGCCCAACATATTTGCCAGCAAAAATTTTGTATAATGATCTAAAACAAAATATTCAGTTACCAAAATCTCATGTAAATAATAGCTTTGAGCTTATTAAAAAACTGGATAATCTTACTATTCCGGACGATTATATATTGATGTCTCTTGACGTCACTTCGCTTTTTACGAATGTTTCTTTATATTTAGTCATACAAAGTTTAGAACGACGAGTAAATTGTATTATGAATTGCAAAATTCCGTTCGCTCACATTGTGAAATGCTCGACCTTTTTTTATGAAAATACGTGTTTTGTGTTTAATGACAAATACTACCAACAGACCAACATGGATGATTTGGAAAGTGATTGCTTGAAAATATTAAAAACTAAGTATAATTGCACTCCTCTTTTTTACCACAGATATGTTGACGACATAATTTTGAGTTTACATAAAGATCATGTTGATTTGATTATTAACATATTTAACTCATTTGATCAACATTTACAATTTACTTATGAACTTGAGAAGGACAAACAAATTAATTTTCTGGACATCACACTGAAAATAAATGATAATAAAATAATTAATAATTGGTACCAGAAACCCATTTCTTTAGGCAGACTTATCAATCACTTTTCAAATCATCCTGTACAACAAAAGATCAACATTGTTTATAATTTAGTTGATAGAGCTATCTTACTATCTGATAAATCTTTTCATAAAAATAATCTAGTGAAAGTAAAACAAATTTTAATGAAGAATGACTATCCTTTGGATTTTATTAATAAACATATAACCAAACGTCTTAAAAATATTAAATTTAAAAACATTAATGCAAATAATTCTAACAATCCACGTGTACTTTTGTATAAACAAATGCCGAAAGTTGGTATACCTTTTAATTATGTTGATTTCACTAGATTATCAAAAATTTTTAAATCTGCCAACATTCAACCAATTCCAATTGTAAAAAAAAATTTTTAAAATATCGTAAAACTGGGCAAAGATACTACAGATAAATGGAATACCACGAATATTGTATACAAAATTGATTGTAAAGATTGCCCTGCGAGCTATATTGGCGAAACAAAACGTACATTAAAAAAACGTACTAATGAACACAAGTCAAATTGCAATAACAATGATCCTATTTTCAGTACACATCAATCTAAGTACAATCATGAATTCGATTGGAATAACTCTCATATTATAGATCGTGAATCAAATTATAAAAAACGTGTTTTTTCTGAAATGTTGCATATTAAAAATCACGGTTTTACTATTAACAAAAAAGAAGATTTTTTATACCTGAACAAAATCTATTTTCCATTAATCAATCGATTGAAATTGTGATTGTACTTTTCTTTCTATATCCGTCTCTGTTTTGTTTACCTTTAAGTTCACTGACTCCGAATTTCTACTGCTCTTTAAATTTTTAAAAATATTTTCAACTCAGTCTTGACAAAATGCTTGTAGCATTTGGATTATATTTTAACTGTTCGACAAATTACAATATGTAATAATTTCATTTTAATTTCGGTAAATTTTATTTATTTATTTTTTAGTGTTTTTTGTTGGTTTTTTCTTTTTATGTTTGTGACAATTCATTATTTTTTGTTAATAAAATTTTAGAACCTGATGATGACGACGAACCATGTCGTCGAAACGTCGTTCTGACTATTAAAAAATAACATTGTTTATGTTATTTATTTGCCTTCCTTCGATCGAATTTACTTTCTCACATAAATCCAATAAGTAGTTTCATTCAATATGTATCAGCAAAATTTTAGACTGAACCTTCTTTGATCACTTGATCAAAGAAGGCTATAAACAAATTCTAAATTTGTTTATAATTATTTTATGCACAAAATACCGATCGGAGAAAAAAACGGTTAATAGAAAAAGTTCATCATTTTCCCCCAACAATCGATAAACGTTAACAGTTTCTCAAAGAAGCGAACTTTAGAAAAATTTGTTTAAACAAATTGTGTATAAACAATTGTAAAAAATTTTAAAAATACAGCAAAATGATTGTTTTTTCATTTGCCTACGATTACAATAGATAATTTTACTTAATATGCATCAGCAAAATTTTAGATTGAACCTTCTTTGATCAAATGATCATTCTCAAGTTGTTTATAATTATTTTATATACAAAATACTGAAATTAAAAAAAAAAAACGATAAATACAAAAAGTTTATTATTTTTCTCGTAGAATCGATTAAAGTTATCTGTTTTTTAAAAAAGCGAACTTTAGAAAAATTTGTTTAAACACATTATGTATAACCAATTGTACAAAATAAAAATATTACGGAAAAAGATTCTGTTTCATTTGCTTATGAATCCAATAAGTATCAGCAAAATTTTAGACTGAACCTTCTTTGATCAAATGACCATTCTCAAGTTGTTTATAATTATTTTATGAACAAAATACCGATCGTAGAAAAAAACGATAAATAGAATAGTTTCATCATTTTTCTTCTACAATCGATAAACGTTAACAGTTTCTCAAAGAAGCGAACTTTAGAAAAATTTGTTTAAACAAATTGTGTATAAACAATCGTAAAAAATTTAAAAAATACAGGAAAATGGTTGTTTTTTCATTTGCCTACGATTACAATTGATAATTTTATCGAATATGCATCAGCAAAATTTTAGACTGAACCTTGCTTTGATAAAATGACAATTCTAAATTTGTTTATAATTATTTTATGAACAAAATATGGATGGTAGAAAAAAACGATAAGTAGAAAAGTATCATTATTTTTCCTCTACAATCGATAAACGTTAACAGTTAACTGTTTTTCGGAAAAGCGAACTATAGAACAATTTGTATAAACAAATTATGTATAAACAATTGTAAAATTTAAAAAAATACGAAAAGTTTATTGTTTCTTCTTTTTCCTACGATTCCAATAGATAATTTTATGCAGTATGCATCAGCAGAATTTTAGACTGAACCTACCTTGATCAAAAATGACCATTTTCAATTTATTTATAATTATTAATAAACAAAATACTGGTCGTAGAAAAAAACGATAAATAGAAAAAGTTCATCATTTTTTCCCTACAACTGATAAACGTTAACAGTTTCTCAAAGAAGCGACTTTTAGAAAAATTTGTTTAAACAAATTGTGTATAAACAATTCTAAAAAATTTTAAAAATACAGGAAAATGATTGTTTTTTCATTTTTTTTTTAATCCAATAAATAGCTTTATTCAATATGCATCAGCAGAATTTTAAACTGAACCCTGTTTTAATCAAATGACTATTCTCAATTTGTTTATAATTATTTATAAACAAAATACTGATCGTAGAAAAAAACAATGAACAGAAAAGTTTCATTATTTTTCTTGTACAATTGATTAACGTTAACTGTTTTTCAAAAAAGCGAACTTTAGAACAATTTGTTTAAACAAATTATGTATAAATAATTAGAAATGACGAAAATGACTAATTGAATTAGTAAACACAAAACCTGAAGTGTTCAAAACCTTGCATAATAATGCCATTTTTTAGCTCAATTTGTAAAATAAATAGAAGAAACGGCATCATTATGCAACGTTTTGATCTTTTTAGGTTGTGTGTGTGGATAGAATTTTTCTAAAATATTGGTTCTTCTGACATAACCTAAAAATGGATTTTTCTAATAATTAGTTATTTTTTACTAAATGATTAGTAGAAATATAACTACTTGATTTAATGAATGCATTTTTGCTTTCAAATTAATTACTTATAAACTAGTTCAGATTTAGAGAGCATCATTTGTGATAATACTTTAAAGTGATTTAAATGGCGTTTAATAATAAAAAAAAAGTCGATTTAGGTAAGATTTTTCTTTTGGGATTGCTGAATCATAATTATTGATAAAAATTTTAAATTAAAAATGACAACTAAAATACTTTTCATTTTCATCCAGATTATAGTTGACATTTTGAAAGTTTAATTTTTAATTTTTTTATTTTGACAAAAGATTCGGAGAACCTGAAAACATATACACTATGATAATTTATTATCTTTCCTCAGAAAATTTATTTAGCACATTTGTTACATTTGATTTTTTTGTATTTTTACCTACTCTCTAAATATGAATTTTTTAGAAGCTACAAATTCAGTTAGTAGCTTTGAGTGACAACATTTCATCACAAGAGAATATTTACCTTCTTTTTTAAGAAATAAAATATTTATAGTTTTTATTTTACTAATTTTGTTAGTTATAACGATTAGTTGAACTAATCAGTTGACTAATTCAGATATAGAAAGTACGAAAGGGTTAAGTACCTATATAGGATAAAAAGGTATAATTAAAATAAAATAAAATAAAAAAGAATAATTAGAAAAACAATTTAGAGTAAAAATAATTGCTAGGAGAAAGAAAAGATAATACAAAAATTAAGAAAATCACTTTTAATTGGAGAAGATAATTTAAATGAGGAAATAATTGTGATAAAAGAAAACACTTTGACAATTGATGAAGGAATCTTGAAATAAATAAAAAGAATTAACTAGAGAATATGTTTAAAAAATGTTGTAAATTTAGAAAAATGATTATTAGAATAAATTCGACAGTATAAAAGTGAAGAAAAAAAAACAGTTTAATAAGAAAAAATTAAGAGTGAATGAAACTTTTTTCATTAAATAAAGAAAATAAAAGAAAATTGCAGAAATTAATTTTAAAATGGAAGAAAATTTTAAATACAGAAAATGATTAGAAATTAACAATTTTAAAATTGTTAATTAAGATAACATGACAAGAACGTAAAAAAAATTAATAATTTGTTAGGAATTATAAATAGAATTACAGATAAACGTTAAATTAGAAATTCAAAAGTTAAACTAACAATTATCGGCTGGGGGCAAAACTATTTTCTATTTTTAAGGAGGTCATGAATAAAATCACTAAATTAGAATTTTTAACATTAATTGAATTAATAGTAAATACAAAATTTACTTTTATGACGTGAAATATCTGTTTAAAAATGTTTGAGATTATATTTTGCAGAATGACTAAAAATGGTTAAAAATTAAAATGTGCAAGAAATTTAACATTATAATATAAACTCGAAAATCAGAACTTTTTTTCTGAAAAATTTCTTAATTTGTTGTTTTTCAGGTACTAACCCCTAATCAATAAAATATTTTAATTGCTTATGCAACATTATATAATTTTCTATAAGGGCGTCTATATAACGAACTCGAAATACAACTATATATCATCTCTTATTTTAAAATAAATTATTTCTTTTAGATTTTAATTATTACTGATTATTTATTCAATCTACTTTTTAAATAAATCTTATTGGATTTTGATCACGCAATTATGTAAAAGAATTTTAATAAAAGATTTAATTAAACTAAATAAAATATCTTGGTAAAAATTAATTAATTGCATTTTTCAAAACGTGTCAAAATTTTTGTTATACAATAAACTATAACAAAAATTTTAATTTCTATAAGCAAAAACTTACAAATTACAAGAATTTACTGAGTAGTTAAATTTGCTATTAAAGTAATTGAAAGAACGCAATTAAAACAATCTTATATTAAGTACAAAATTTATCAACGTTTATTTTATATTTAAATTACAAAAATTTATATTTAATTTAATAAATTGTGGTAAATAAAAATTACTTTTCAGGAATTAAATTTTGATCCATTAAGTTTTTGATTTTTAAATTTTTGTTTACATAAATTTAAATCTCTGTTATAGTTTATTTTTTGGCAATTTTTTTTACATTTATCTTGCAAAACGAAATTAAAACAAAAAGATCAAAAAACAAGATTGAACATTAGTTGTCCTCTTTAGGTGTTTCACATCTTTATATTTCTTAACAATTTTTTATTTCAAATTCTGCAAAATATAATTTCAAGTTTTTTTAAACAGATATTTTACATTTTAAAAGTAAATTTTGTATTTATTATTTATGCAACTTATTTCAAAAATTATTATTCAGTCATTATTTATGACCTTAGTATATTGAAAATAAAAAATAGGTATAAAAACAATTCTATTTGGTTTATTATTTTTTTGTAAATTTTATTTGTTTAAATTGTTAAAGCAAATTTGATTAATTTCAAAGTTTGAACAATTTCGTAACATTTTTTTTAGAAACCCAATTTGTTCAATTGTTTAAGCAAATTATATTTGTTTAAAGTTTTTAATTGTTTAAACAAATTCCATTTGATCAAATTGTTTTATTTACATTGTTCAGACAAATTCTATTTGTTCAAATTGTTTAGATGAATTCCATTTTCTTAAACTAATTATACAAATTGTAGAACAAATTCCATTTGTTTAAATTGTTTAATTATATTTAAACGTATTCCTTTAATTCAATTTGCTTAGTTTAAATTGTTTAGCCAAATTCCATTATATTTAATTATTTACCAAAATTTTATTTGTTTAAATTGTGTTACTGATTAAACAGGTTTGATTTATTTACATTTTGTAATTGTTTAAACAAATTAAATTGTAACATAACACTTTTTTTTAGTATTTTTTTTAAATTTTTAAAAAGTTAGATTAAATTGAATAAACTTTTTCGAATCGTATTTTTTAGACTATAAGGGCAAATTCATATAAAGAACATTACATAAAAAGATGATAAGAAGATTATTTTATCTTTCAGAATATTTAAAAGGTAAATAAATATAAAATAATAATTGAGTATTGATAATTATAAAGGCAGTTTACTTTATTATTACACCAAAATAATAACTAAATAATATAAATAGTATCAATTATTAAAATATATACCCTTCATCTGGATATGGTCCATATCGAGGATATTTATCTCGTTCATTATCTGATCCAGTTTTCCTCACATGTAATTCAGATCTTGTAGAAACATTGGCTTGATTACAGCATCCGGGTCTTGTAGACAAAAAATAATTTTAAATTAAAATGGTTTATAAGTAAAATTGAAAATGTAATAATAAAAAATAAATTAAACAGAAATAAAGAAAATTATAAATTCATAATAAATTATAATGCAATACAATGCTTTATAATTTATTAAGCAATTTTATGAAAATGTTTATCCAGAAAATTTTGAGAAACTATTTTTTCAAATAAAAAAAAAAGTTAAAAATTAACTGTATCCATCCCTTGTCTTATGTAATTTGCAAAATATTTTGTAACCTATCTTTAATCTCAACAGGTTGACCATTCACAGGTCTAAATAATTTTTTTTGATTTTTGTTTTCACTGTCGGGAGCATCAACATTTTTAATCTGAAGGGGTTGAGAAGTCACTTTATATTCGTCTTGATTTCGAAGTGCAACACGATCTTCTACAATTGTCGTTGCAGGATGAGGTTCTGGGAAAGTTTTTTCTTCCTCAGACCAAGCTGAACAGCTCACTCCGATTGAAATAATTAAAACGGTAATAAAACACTTTTTATACATTTTTATTTTTAATTAAACCGATTTTATTAAGTCATTTGTTATTATTCGATTTACTAACCCGTTTGATTTTTTAAAAACAATTTATGATTTATTCAATACTTCTTTTTTATTAAATTATATTTATTTTACCGAGTAGTACGAAATTATTTGTAAAATATTATTTTACAAATGTAAAAAATTGAAATTTTTCTTTAAAATCACTGTTATTATTTTTTAATTCTCATTTCTTATTTATTATTATTTATTTCTTAAAATAATATTATTCTTCTAGAATTCTTTCTAGAAGCACTTGAAACGATGCTTGTTTAGAATTGGATATTACACTCCGAGAATATGAAACTAATGTGCCTCTCTCTAATTTTCAGTTTCACTCTTTATACTTGTGGTCACACATGAGGTCCTGTCACATATTTTTATTTTACGGGGACGCAATTCACAACGTAGGATAATATTAGGAAACAAGAATTGTTATTGAGCAATTTTCTAAAAAAAATTAAGAGACGTCAATGGGTACTTAAAAATTACCAAATTACACTTTTCCTCTATTCCTTTCTTTCCAACAAACAAAAAATCCAGAGAAATTATAATTTTACTTTCCATTGTCGAAAGTCATATTTTCACACATTGTTCTAAATTGTATAACGATTTCTTCACAGAATCTCTACAGTTTCAAATTAAAATTTGAGGTAACTGTTTTCAATATTCTTTTAAATATTAAAATTTGAGGTAACTGTTTTCAATATTCTTTTCTCTAAATTAATTAAAAAATTTCTTTATTTAATTAATATTTTTTTTTTTACAAATTATTATATCAAAAAATTATCAAATTAATTATTTAATAAAGATATTATTGGTAAAATTTCTTAGAAAAGAGTCTGTCCCTGGATTTGAATGAAAAAATGACGAAGCTAGGTGAAATTAAAAGTGTCACAAATAAACCAAGCGTGCCTCCATTATCGTCACGCTACATACAATTATTATTAATTGTTCCCTGTGTCATATTCTGTTGCAACACCATAAGACAATCATTATTTATCGTAGATAATTACTCGATTTATTGATATCATATTTCCCTCACACAGTTTTTTGACACACATTTAAATATAGTGGGATTAATTAAAAATATTGTTATTATTATTTTATTTAAATACTTTTTTTTAATATTTTTTATTAACAAACTTAACTGTTTAATACTTTGTTGCTAAATTGTAAATTTAAATCATTTAATGTTTTTTCAAAATTTCCAATTGTATGAATCGGCAGCAATTTTATATGGCCGACATATTTATTTATTTATAAAACGTTCTGTTATTATTACCAACACATTTACTTATTTTATTTAATTTATATGAGACTGTTAGAGAAAATAAATAATAAATCCAATTAAAAAGCTTGCGAAAGGATAATGCATTAGGTACAAGACTTCCTTTTGATTCTACTTTCGAATTTAATTAAAAAGAAATCTTCATTGAGGAAAATAGAACTTTATTTCCGGATAGAGTGCCAGTTTCATGTAAGACCAGGTGCGTAGAAAATAAGTTTTTCTGCAAGGGTGGGGAGGAGGGGGGGGGGGTGTAAAATCTAAAAAAATATATTAAAGTCTTAATTATTTGTTTTCACATTCTATAGTACGGTTAACCTATTTTATTTCGCCTAATGTATTTTTGAACTTTTCAAAAATGTTTAATACTTTGCGAAAATATAATTGCATTTTTTGAGATGACGAAATGAATGATGATTTTAAAAAAAGAATTAATTTTCATATAAGACAAGATTTTTTAAACTGAGAAAAAATGACAAATTGACAGACAATAAAAAATAATTTAAAATACCGGTACTTAGTTCTAAAAAGACAAAAATCCAATTGACATTTATTTTTAAAGGCTTAATTTATGTTCTGCGCTTAATTAAAGTATTTAATAATATAAAATAATAAAATATGGTATTTAAGTCTTATAACTTGTTTTTAGAAAAACCGATCCAATTTAAATTTTTGGAAAATAAATTGATTCAAAATAAGTGTTTATTTTGAAGGTTAATGACAATTATTTATATCAACTTAAAGTTAGTTTGCGACTTGCGATAAAAATCGAAATCAAAACGAATCTATTTTTTTTTAAATGACAGTTCAAAATCGGTTTTATATGAGTTTTAAATATATTTATTTGAATTAATTTTTTTAAATTTTCTGTTCAGTTTGATAAAGCAAAAATCTTTTTCAAATTTATATTACGACATTAAAGGAAATACAGACAGTGCTTTTATTGATATTTATAAAAAATATAACCAAAACATAAAAACTTAAAAAAAAGAAGATCGAATTAATGTCATTTTTAAAAATAATAAATATTAAAAATAAATAAGTTCTCTGACCTTTTACAATTTTATGTAAACAAAAGAATTATTTTGAAAAAGATTTTTGCTTTATCAAACTTTACAGAAAATTTAAAAAAATTAATTTAAATAAATATATTTAAAACTCATTTAAAACCGATTTTAAACTGGCATTTAAACAAAATCGATGCATTTTAACTTCGATTTTTATCGCAAGTCGAAAACCAACTTCAAGTTGATATAAACAATTGTCATTAACCTTTAAAAAAAAATACTTATTTTGTTTCAAAAAGTAGTGGAAAAACCAACGCGAAATTTTAATAGCAAAAAAAAATTGCTTTAATCTGCATATTCAAAAAATTTGGATTGGTTTTTCTAAAAACAAGTTAGGAACTTTCAAAATCAAGATAAATGGAAGAATTTTCAATTTTTAAGATGAAAATTTTTATATTTCTAAGCTAATTATCAAAAACGTATTCAGATAATATTAAAATGTAATAAAAGTACTTATTATTTGAATAATATCGATTTGCTGAAATTACATTACTTTGCAGAAAAAAATTGTTAAATATGAACGATTTTTGACATGTCACATACAAACTTAAATACCACATTTTACATGTTATTTTATATTATTAAACACTTTAATTAAGTGGAAAACATAAATTAAGCCTTTAAAAATAAATGTCAATTGGATTTTTATCTTTTTAGAAGAAATTACCGGTATTTTAAATTATTTTTTATTGTCTGTCAAAGTATTATTTTTTCGTGTTCTCTAAATTTAAAAAATCTTTTTTTATATGGAACTTAATTCTTTTTTTAAAATCACTATTCATTTTGACATCTTAAAAAACATGCAATAATATTTTCGCAAAGTATTTAGGTTTTTTAAAAATGTGAAAAATATACATTAGACGAAATAAAATGGTTTGACCCAGTAAACTTTTAGTTTTTAGTTTCTTTTATTGTTTTGATTTTCATTAATTAGTCATTCTGATTTTTTGATATAAAAGATTTTTTCTCTCGTTTCTAGTTATTTTAAATAAACTTTTAAATTATATTTTGACGCGATATAAAAAGAGAGACCTAAGAAGAATAAAATGATAGGTTATGTTTGTGATTTTTGAAATTTAATTTTACATTTAATTAAAAAGGAACTTTTAATCAAGGTAAAATTGTTATTGAACATAACCTAATATTTTTTATTTTATAATATTTTAACTTTTAATCAAGGTAAAATTGTTATTGATCCTAATCTAATATTTTTTCCATCTTTGATCCCTTTCTTCATATATCTTGTCACACTTTTTATTTCTAGTAATTTATATTTAATTTATATATATATATATATTTTATCTAGTTGCTTTTTAAAACACTCTAGTAATTTTTATCAATATACCTATAATAATTGTTTTTATTTTTTCTATTCCTTTTTTTATAGTTCTGATAGAACTATTTTTATTTACCAATTATTTTTCTTCAACTTCTAAATGTATGTTTTTTATTTTCTAGTTATTCGAATTTAATTTTAATTTTTTCTTTTTTTCCCAAAAAGGTTGGTGAAAAATTTTTTAATTTTATTTATTATTTAATTTATTATTTAATTTTAAGTTTCTTATTCTTCAATTTGTCATTCTGTTATTGTTTTATAGTTATTATTATTCTTCAGTTTAGTTATGTTTAATCAACATCTGGAGATTATTTTACTTTCTAGTAATTTCACTTTATTTTCTAGTTATTATTTAAAGCATTCTAGTAATTTTCTTCAATATACTATCAGTATCTTTTAGACATTTTCTGGTTATTATTTTAAATTATAGTATTTTTCCTTTTCCAATTATTTTTGACCAACTACTAGTTGTTTTTTATTTTTATTGTAATTATTCTTCCTTTTTTAAATCAACTTCTAAATAAGTTATTGTAATTTTTAGTATTTTTAATTAATTTTCTAGTGAGTTTTTAATGCTCTCTGGTCATTTTCATTAGTATACATATAGTTATGTTTTCAACTTTTTAATTATTTTTTTAACTAGTTTTTTTCCAATTATTTTTCTTTAACTAATCGTTGTTTTTTTATTTTCTAGTAATCCTTTTTTATTTCATAGTTGTTTTTCTTGTTCAATTTTTCATTCTTTTTTCCTTAAGATAGTTTTTATTTCTTTTCTATTTACTTTAATTCAATTTCTTCTTACTATTGTACTTTATAACAATAATAATAATAATTTGTCATTTTCTTTATATTTCTTTAAATATTCAATAAATTTGCATCATTATATTATGTGTATTTCTAATATTTTCTGTTTATATATTTTTTAATTCTGGTACTTTTTTTTTTTTTTTTTCTTCAACTTCTAGTTATTTTTTATTATTTTTTAGTAATTCTTTTTTGTTTTACAATATTTTTTATTTTGTCCTTCTCTTTTCACTTCATAGTAATTCTTCTTTTATTTTTAGATGTTTTCAGTGAACTTCTACACTAAAAGAAAATTAGTTATAAATTTTATAAAAGTATTTTTATTAACGTCTAAATTTTGTTTCTTTTTTATTTATTTTTGCTTATTTCCAAGTTTTTTTTTCTTTATTATTATTATTCTTACATTTTCTTCAGATTTTTCATAATTTTCTAAATATTTTATAATAAATATCGGTAATTTTCATTAGTTTTATATTTATCTGTAACAGTTTTTTTATTTCAAGAAAAAAATTTTTTTCTAGTTATTTACTAAATTTTCAAGTTCTTTGTTAACTTTATAGTAATTCTTCATTACGTTCTAATTATCTATTTTTTCATATTCAGATATTCTTTACTTTAAGGAAAAATTTTTTTTATATTTATTTTAAAAAATGTCTAGTTTTATTTCTCTCTTTCCAGTTCTTTTTATTAGTTTCTAATTTATAATTATTAACTTTTAAGAAATATTTTTTCTTTCCAATTTATAGTTATTCTTAAGGTGGTTCTCTTGGATCAAAGGTTCTCAACTCGAATTTGGTTATTTTTTACTTATTTAGTTATGCTTATATATTAAATAGCGCCAACTTAAAAAAATAAAGTATCTCTCTTTTGGATTCATTTAAATAAATAAATAAAACGACTAAACATGGATTTAAAATTAATATGTTTCGAAATTTAGTGCCCGCAAGCCGTCTTTTTAAAAATGGGATATTTATACCTTAAAATATAATTTAGTAGTTTTTATTTTTAAACCTGAAGAAAATTTATTTTATGGTTATCAAAATCTTATTTTTCAAGCAAGTTTTCCACATACTTCCATGTTATAATAGGTTGGACTTTATTCTTAAATATCTAAATAATTAGCACTGCTTTCTACTTTTAAAAAATATTATTGTATTCCTCGATTGTTTTATTATATGATATTTCAATTAGAAAAAAATATTTTCACAGAGAACTACCTCAAAACTTCTAGCAGGTTTTTTCTAAATACAATAAATTACCTTCTTTTCTTTAATTTCTTTTTCTTTAATTTCTTATTCCTCTGTTACTTTACTTTTTTTTTCTTTTTCTCGATAACTTTAACTAAATTCTAGTTGTTAAGATGATATGATAAAATATACTTAAAAATTAAAAAATTAAAACTACATTGTTCTGTCCTTTTTTACCTTTTCTTCATTTTGTAGTTACTTTCAATTTTCAATATTATTTACTGAAAGGGGGGGGGGGGGCACATTTAAAATTTTTTTGGGGATGCAACTGTTTCTAAGTCACTGCGTATAAGACTCGAGAAAATTTTCTTCACTTTTCACTTTTCTTTCGCAAACGAATGGGACGACCTTCGTTAGTCAGGTTTCGACTGGAAACAATATATATGCTTCTCAAGGGATCCAGAAAATGCCAGCAATTTTATTTCCTTCCGCTCTCTGGAGAAAAATAGAATTCTCTTCATTCTTGATACGTCTTGTGTCGTTAATAAGATTATATTACGAGAAGGTATTATTTGATTGCCGGTACCACCCACTCCATCCGAGAACTCAGACTTTAGACCTTGCTCTCGTGTCTAGAAAAAAGATAAAAAAAAGCTTTTCTATTTTAAGGGAAGATATATCTAGTTATATCTTAGCTATTTCAGTTTCTGCTGTGAAATTGGTTGGAAAACTTGAAAATTATGAGAATAAAAAATATAATGTATTGCAAGAAAAGTGAAAATGTTAAGTTGTATAAAATTATCTTTAATGCTTTCGGAATAAGAGTAGAAATTGCAAAATTGAAGTCAATTGGTAATAGTTTTAAAAAAAAAAGTTTTTTTTGAAAAAAATAATATGCCGTTTTACCAAGGCGAAAAAGACTTGTTTGTCGGAAGTCAACTAATATGATAATTCATAATATTATGGAAATAAATTCATAATATTACAATAATATGATAATTGTTCTATTCATGTTGTCGTTGATTTTACAACAAAGAGGTCTCTTACAAAATCTATACGTAACTATTTTGTTCCGCCTACAAATCATATTAATGTCGGCCTAAAACCTGAAAACAATGAGATTAGTATAAAATTAGGACTTTTTTCTCTTTTTACAGAACAAAGCACCATTAAAATTAAAAGTTTTTTTTACGAAATAAAATTTGCTGCTTTATGTGGCGGGAAAGTATAATTACAACACAGATCTATAAAATTGCAGTTTCTTTTAAATTAAAGTAAAAAAATTAATTAAAACAGAGAATTCTTTGGATTAGTTTATTTTTAACTGTTCTTAAAAGTTTAATGGTATAATATTACGTTGAAAATATGATTCCATCGCGTGATAAGTATCATTGCAATATTAAACATTTTAGAACAGTTAAAATAAATAATAAAATAATGCAATGAATTCTGAATTTTCATGATTGTTTATTTGAACTTAAATATATAGAATTTTACGTAAAAAAAATATGAATAAAATTAATCAAGTGCAAGAAGACGATTTAGGCGTAACACGTTTTTATGAAGTTTTGGAAAAAAGTAATTTTTTAACAAATGAAAATTGAATTTTTTTAATAGAGTTTTCAATCAATTATAAAATTTACACAAAAAATTTAGAAATTTATTTAAATAAATGTTGGATTAAAAATGAATTTTCTAAACTAATTTTACAGTAGGTATACGTATAACTACATAATAGTCATATAATTAATAATTGTTTAAACTAATTATCGTACAATTTTGAAAATAAATTTGAATGTTGATAAAGAGACAAAATTATTTGGTAAAGTTTAGAAATTAAGTTTTTGTAAAAAAAAAACGAAATTATTGAATTAACTGAAGTTGTTTCTATTGTTTAAAAATATATATTAAATATATTAAATAAGTTTAAACAAAAAGACATATGGAATTTGTTTAAACAACAAGAGATAGAAAATTTATTAAAATAATTCAAACAATTAAACACTTTTCGAAATGGCATTTGTTTAACCATTAAATAAAATTCCATTTTTTTAATAAATTTTTTGTTTCATTAAATTGATTTATTATTGAAAAAATGGAATTTGCTTTAATGGTTAAACAAATGCTATTTCGAAAAGTGTTTGATTGTTTAAACTAATTCCAGTTGTTTGAATTGTTTCAATACATTTTTTATATCTTGTTGTTTAAACAAATTCCATATGTCTTATTGTTTAAACTTATTTAATATATTTAATTATGTAAATAAAATCAAATGATGTTAATGTTCTTAAACGAATTTTGGATTAAATTTTTTTTTAACCACTTCCATGTATTTTAAAATGGTTTAATTACAAATATATACTTTATTTGTTTTAATTGTTTAACTATTGAAACAAATTCTGTAGATTAATAATATTAAAAAACATTAGAATCCCTTAAATTTTTTAAACAAAGTTCAATTGTTTCAATTGTTTATACAAAATTTCATTTGTATAAATTGAAATTGTCATAGTGTTAAATATTTTATGTCATATTTATTAAAATTGTTAAATTGTCTAAAGAAACTGATATTTAATTGTTTATAAACATTGGATTGATTTTAGTTGTTTGTTTGCTTAAACAAATTCCATTTGTTCTAATTGTATAATAATTGTTAAAACTATTTTCAGTGATTTTTCTTTTAACAAATTTTAGTTTCAGCAATATTTTTAAAAAATTGGGATTTCTCACAACTGTTTTATTGCTAGTATAAATTCCGTTTATTGAAATCATTTAATTATTTCAGCAAATTTTAAATGTTCATTTTAATTAGATAATATTTAATTTGACAAAATGCATCAAACGCTTAATTTCTTTTAAACAAATTGAATTGCTTAAATTTTTTAATTTAACAAATTTAATTGCTCAAAATGTGTAATCAATTTTTATTTGTCAAATTTGTTTAAACAAATAACATTTGTAAAAATTGTTTAAAGAAATTCTATTTATCAGAATTCTTTAATAATTCCGTTTGTTTAAGTTCTTTAATTATTAAAAAAAATGTCATTTTAAATTATAAAAATATTATAAAACTAATTACGTTTATTTAAATTATTTATTTCCTTCAACAAATTTCATTTTTTAAAAGCTTGTGGGTTAGATTTAGTTGGTTAAATTTTCTCCAAAATATATTCTATTTTGTAAAATTGTTTTATTTGTTAAAACCAATTTTTTTCCTTTTAGTTTTTAGACAAACACTATTTATTTCATTTGTTTAGAAACATTTCATTTTTTATTGTGACATGCGAGGTAAAAGATTTTTCAAGTGATACTGCCTAAAAATTTTTTTTATAGCTCTTCAAAATTCATTTCTTTTGCTTTCTCATGAAAAAAGTTTTTTATTTACAATGTTTCAGTAATCTCTATACTTCAAATACAAAATTTCATGTTGTGTCTGGTTATCAAACTTCAGGGGCTCGATGTTTGTATTTTTCGACTTTATTATATTTCTTATTCTGACACAAACGTAATTTTTACTTTGTATAAAATGAAATTAATTGTTGCCATAATTTTTTCCACTTACATTTGATAAAAAAACCAAGATTACTTTTTTTTTTTTTTTAATTTAGACTCTAATTTAAAAATTTTTTCTGTTTTAAAATCCTGTTTCTGAAAAATAGTTTTTTGCTCTTTCTTTTTATTATTTTGTTAATTAACCAGTTAATATAATTAAATCTAAGCTCACGTTTTGGAATATAGAGTCTTAAAGTAAGAAAATTAGGTTTGATTTCAAGGCAGACAGAAAAACAACAATAAATATAAAAAAGCGCGGCGTCCCTTGAGAAATTCTTCCCCTAATATATCAAGTTGCTGGACAGAGAGTCCTTTATTAATTCTATTAGTTTAATGTTACCTTTTTTAACCCTTTTTGATGTGACAATCTGCGTATCCTTTATAAAGAACATAAACACATATGTGACCGCGTCAAAAAAAGGGTACTTATAAACAAATTTAAACGCAATTTTAATGTTTTGCTTTTTTCTACAATTATAACTTCAGATTAAAATATATTAATTAGTGGAAAAAATGTCCCAAGTTAAGTTAAGTTTTTGAGATTTATGATTTCGAATCTGAAGCTAGATTTAAAAAATTCAAAATGGCAAAAAGTTGGTTCCACCTTCTAGAATTTTAAAGATCTGACTTTATTACTTAATTAGCAAACTAGAAAAATTCTGATTATCAAATTATAAGGACGTATAGTCGATTTTTGAAAATACCTTCTGAGGTACCAAATTTTTAAAATCTGGCTACAGATTCCAAAAATCCTGGAATAAAATTAAAACATTAAAATAAAAATCTCCCTATATACTATATAGCAGAAAATACAGAGGAGAACAGGGTAAATTGACTGTGTAAAATTTGGGAGTAAAAAAAATTATTTAATGATATTTTGGGAAAATATAAACTATCACAAATAAAACTAAAAACCTTTAAGAATTAAATAAGGTAATTCCTTATAAGAGCACGGGATGGATTATGACGTCACTAGAAAAAATTGTATAAAACAGTTTTTAAAATTATTTATAGAAATATTGAAATATTGAGGCCTTTGGTCAATATTTTAAAATTATTTAAAAGGTCAATAAGTTTTTAAAAATATAAATTATTTATAAAATAGCAAAATTAGACAAAAGTCTATAAACCTAACCTCGAAATCAATCTGTCACTGTTGATTATCAGAAAAAAAATATTATTATCAAAGAATTTTTAATTTAAAAATATCTGGACTTAACTAAGACAATTTATAAATTTAATTTTGTTTACTAGAAAGAATTACAAAAATCTTTAAATTTCCTTATTATGATTGATTTTAATTAAAAACAGAACGTCTTAAGTCCAACATGACATTCTTTTGTTTGTAACATTTTTTCTATCTTAAAATTAACTTTAATTGTTATGCGAAAAATGTCATTTGCTTAAATTTCTCGAACTAACAAAAAATGGATTTATTAACTTTTGAAAACTTACTCATCCTCAAAAATTCTATCTAACCTACAAATAATTATGTATATTATTATTACTTTTAAAGTATTTATTTCGCAGAAGATACTTATATTAAATACCAGTAATATTAAAACTTAAAAGACATATATTGTCATTTTCACTTAAAAAAATTTTTATAAATTAAATTAACAATTAAAAAGAAAATTGCACATGAAATTGTTATTTATATACTGTATATTTAACTATTTTTTTCATTTAAAGTTTTTTAATATTTAACCAACAACATGTTTGTTCAGCTTAAACATTTTTAGTTAAAGGACATTTTACGAGTCTTTTTATTTTTCGAAGTAATAATGAGGTGTAATTTTTGAAATCCTCTACTTATTTAGAGGCAACTACATGTTTCGACACACACATTGTGTCCTCATCAGGTCACTTATAAATTTCAAATAAAAATTGTTAAGAATTAAGAACACATGAAAAATAAATTAAATAAACACATCTAAAATATATCTAAAAATGTTACATCTGAAATTGAAATTGTTACATAAACTTACTTAAAATTTATTTTTAAGCAAAAGGGTAAGCACCTCCTTAAAGGGTTAAGGAGGTGCTTACCCTTTTGCTTAAAAATAAATTCTGCAATTTTTCTTGATTTTCATCAATTTATAATTATATTCATTATTTTGTCATTACTTTTAAAACTTAAACTATTTTCAGCATATTTCAATTATTTTTTTCAATTTTTAATTAATTTTATCATCTTTCAATTATTTTTTTCGATTGTTAATCGAGATTATTCTTATTTTCTAAAATTATTTTCTAAGATTTTTAAGTATTTTTCTGAAAATTCAAATATTTTCTACAATTTCTAATTATTTTCATTTATTATCAGGATTTCAAATTTTTTGGATTAATTATCGTAAATTTTAATTATTTTTAGCTTTCTTCCAGATTTTTCTCCAATTTTTAGTTTTTCTGATTTTATCAAATAAATTTCTAAAATTTTTTAAGAATTTTTCTAAAATTTCAATTGTTTTCTTCAATTTTTAATTATTTTCATTTGTTTTCATAATTGTAAATTTTTTTTATTAATTATCGTAAATTTCAATTACTTTTAGCTTATTTCTTCAATTCTTTTCTCCAATTTTTAGTTATTTTCTTTTTTTTTAAATTGATTTCTAAGATCTTCATGTATTTTTTTCAAATATCAATTATTTTTTCTTTATTTAAAAAAAATTCTGTAGTTTTTTCAATTATCACACTTAAATTTCATTTATTTTTTACAACTTATCATTATTTGTATCATATTTTAATTATTTTCAATTTTTTCTTATTTTTTTAAATTATTTTCGGCAAGTTATAAAATTTAAAAACATTTTTCAATTATTTTCCAAAATTTATTTCCTTCAATTTTCAATTCTTTACATTTGTTTCATAGTTTCAAAAATTTTTAACTATTTTTCTAACTTTTCAATTATTTCATTATTTATAATATTTTTTTTATTCTTTCCTCAAATTTCAATTACTTTCGTTCTTTTTCTCGTTCTTTTTCATAATTGCTAAAAAGTTTTTACTTATTTCTCTTTAATAAAAACTTGTTCTGTTCAATTTTAAATTATGTTCATCCTTTTTCATTTATTTTCTGTAATTTTAATTATTTTTTTTTAATTTTAATTTATTTATCTCAATTTTTAACAATGTTTTTTCAATTTTCAATTATTTTCTCTAATTTTTCATTATTCAATTTTGTTTTAATTCACTTTTAAGATTCTCTAGTATTTTTCTCAAATTTATAGAATTTTTTTTATGTTTAAAACATTTTTATGGTTGTTTAAATTACTTTCCCCAATTTCTAGTTAATTTCATTATTTTTTTTTCAATTAATTTGCAAAATTTGCAATTATTTTGTTTAATTTCAATTATTTTTTGCAATTTTTCTTAATTCTAAAATATTATAAATTTTGTTCTAAATAAATATTTATTTTATTTATATTAATTGATTTTTAAATATTATATTTAAAATATTTATTTCTTCTTATTAGATAAATATTATTTACCGATTTGTTATATTTATTATTGTATTTTATAATTTCTAAAATGTATGAAAAACTAATCGCGCGCTGGTGCGCTTTTTATTTTGCTAGTTAAAGACGCTTATACCCTCAAGCGGTTCTCATTCTATCGGACCATGTTAGTCAATATTTTTTTAATTTCATTTCGTCTTATAATTTGGTTTCTAAATAGTATTTTGTAGTTAAAATCATTACACAAACAAATTCTATTGAAAAAAAAATTTTCTGTTGAAAATTCCAACTTTTTAAAATTTTTTCTTCCTGATTATTTCAAAAAAGTGAAGGATTACTACCCTTAAATAACATTTTCTTAAAAACTGAACGGTAAATTAATTAAATATTATTGTAAAAGTTGTATTCCATTACAGTTTAAAATATATTAGTTTTTTAAAAAAATCTGTAGAACCGTGTTTTTTTAATTAATTAAAATATAGTCATTTTGCGCGTTTTGTTACTTTTCCCATGTAAAAGTCCCAACTTTATAAATTTATATCTTAAAAACAGAACGGTAAAATTCAATAAAATTGTAACAGTACATGTAAAGTAATGTATTCAATATGTCATTAAAATTTTTTAAGGATCTGCAGAAAATGGTTTTTTGGATAAACATCCTTAAATATTAAGTATTTATTTTTGGCCAAATTATTAACGAATACCAATTTACTCAAATAGTCATTTTACCCGTGTCTCCCCTATATACATGTAACTCTTTTTACACACTGTGACAAAAATGGTAATCGATAAGTTTCCTAGTTATTTGTAGAAATATAAAAAATAAATCGCGAAAAGTTGCTTTCTATCTGAAAAGAGGATTCATTATAGAGTTTCAATTCCAGAGATAAGGTGCTACTGGTTTTTCAAGTTGTATGAGAAGGTGGTTTGAGATTTAGGGGGTGAGCGCGGGGGTCAAGGAGCTAATTTAAAATGAGCGCTGTGGTTGGTCTGCACGTGCGACCGAAACGAGAAGATTTTCGAGCGAGATAAAATGTGCCGGTAACGTGGAGAGTAGTGAAGATACAGAGAGATTTTTCGAGAAAGAGGGAGAGTAATCAATACGAATTCACACGCGGTTTGCATCCCGTTGCTTGGGTAACCGACGCCCACGCATGCGTCTATTAAAGATGGACCACGAACGGATGCGAGACGAACTAACTACGTTATCTTGATGCTCAGAATTCACCTGACTAGCACAGGCAATTAATTGCCCACTGGAGACACGTGTGTTTTCTCAAATATCATGATTATATCATTTCGAGAATTTTTTTTTTTAATGCGAATAATCACGCAACTGTATTCTGACATGTGATTTGGTACATATAGGGCCAAAAGGGGCTTTAAGATGATGATGAGAATGAAAGAAAAAAGAGGACGGGTAATTTGAAGGATGAGTTAATTTTGTATAAAGGATCAAATGTATCTGTAAAATGTAATGGATATAAAAAAGAAATTTTTATTTATTACCCCTATTTTTCTCTGTCACACACAACTGGAAATGCTAAAAATTCGTCTAAAAAACACTTCTGTATTTTTATTTTATAATTATTATTATCAACCTTTTACGTCCGAATAGGTATTTATTTTTTGATAGAAGGATGATAAAAGATGAACAAAAAGTTCTAATTGTGAAGTCATTCCTAGTGATGCATGACGATACGAGAAAATTTTTTTTTCGCTCGATGTCGTTCGAATTTACTGATTATGTTCAGGGCGATCATCTCGGACTCTCAATTGTCTTTTCCCGGATCGTTTCGTCTCAATTTTCGATCGATTTCGAGCGATCAGACGATAATTTCAGAATCATCAGCTGTCAAATGAAAATATGAAAACACGATGGATGATTTCACTGACTTTCTGACTTTTTCTGAAGTCTTTTAAGAAGCTCAAACTTGGCACATATTAAGGTTTGTACAAAACAGACATTATATTGAAATTTCAGGAGGCTAATTTGTTTAATTTCTAAAATATTAAAGTTTGAAATTGATTACAAAAGGGGTTATTTTTTAAGAATTTAGATTTACTTTGAAGTTGGTTAGTTTAGCAATTATCAACTAAAAGCGATTTCATTTAAATTTAAAATCTTAATTAATATTCATTTCTAAATAATTATAAAAGAAATACATTATTTATTTAAGTAATATTTTTATTTTTTTATAATTTCTTAGAAAGTAATATTAATTAAGATTTTAAATTTAAATAAAATCGCTTTTAGTCGACAATTGCTAAACTAACGAACTTCTGAATATATCTAAATTTAAAAAAATAACTCCTTTTGTAATAAATTTCAAACTTCAATATTTTAGAAATTAAACAAATTACCCTCCTGAAATTTCAATATAATGTCTATTTTGTACAAACTTAAATACATATGTGCCAAGTTTGAGCTTCTTAAATGCTTTCGGAAAAAAGTAGTTATGTTGAAATATGGCAGTTTTAATGATCAATTTTAAATCCAATTTTCTTGTTCTTGTTCTTGTTCTTATTATTATTATTATTATTATTTTTAATCAGAAAGAATTAATCTGAATGAATCAATAAAACACATATTAATACTTTGTTTAGAAAAATTTTATTTAAGCCTATATATTTATTAATTTACATTAGTTTGAAATATGTCGCGAAGAAGCCATTATAACCTAATTATCACACCCTTATTTACGTTTTTAAAATAAACAATTTTCTATTTTAGAATAACTATTAATTTACATAAAATTTTTATTTCTTGAACTTAAATTAATTGCGTGTTACTTCAAAGTAAAAAATCAAAAATATATATTTTTTCATTAAATAGAAGAATAATTTTTAAAATTAAAGAAATGATGTGCAAAATTTTTAAAAAGTCATTCACACTCCTAAATTTTTACTGAATTTAAATAGACATTACAGAGAAAGAAATTAAATCATTATATAATAATAAAAAAAGGATGCCATGGTTGTTTCCATTTCAATTCAGACAGGCTATGTATGTTCAAGTCAGGGAATCATTTCCCATTGAAATATGTTATTTTTCAGAAACATTTATGTTATGTATAACAAATTATAAAATAAGAGTTACTCAAAAATTATTTTATAATTTGTTTTGTAGAAAAATAAAACAACGATTAATAAATATGCAAATTAATTGGAATTTAAATTAAAAAATCTAAAGAAACACTTTCTAATTTCAAATTTTTAAGAAATCATTATTTGTTAAATTAATTTTATATAGAATTCGTCAGTTTTTACACATTTAACATTTATTACATTTCAGTGATATATTGAAACTTTGTTCTACTTGCAAAAATGAAAAAATTTATGTATTTATTTCGTGTTATAATTAATAATTCGAAAGATTCGCAAGTTAGAGATAAAAGCTATCAGACTTTTTTACTCCACTTCTTAAGAGGAACATTTTTTCTATTTGGACTTTTGTTGTAATATCTAAAGCAGGGTTTAAAAGAACTTCTTTTCTTAAAAAGAAAAATTTTTTTTATTCTTCTCTAAGACACGGGACTCTAATAAATTCTTATAGAAAATAATCGTTTTACTTCCAGAAAGTAGCAAAAAAATCGAGAGAAAAAAAACAGTGGGGGATTTTCAGAAAATTTGATTTTTATTTTTTTCGAAAAAATGCCGCAGTTTTCTTAAATTTGAAAATATTTTAAATTTCCTTATGGAATTTAAAAGAACATAAAAGCCCTAATTAGATACAGGAAGGATCATTTTAATATATACAATACTAAAAAAGATATAAAAACTTTAAACAATTTTAACGTTATTTTCTTGTAATCTCACTTTTTAACTTAAAAAATTCAAATCCGCATAACTTCGTTAAAAATTTGTTTTCACCAAAACAGGAAAATAAGTGTCGTCTAAAATTGTCTGAAAAATAACATATATTTCAATGGGGAAAAATTCTTTGACTTCAACATACATAGCCTGTCTGAATTGAACCTCTTTCATTTTTGCATTTCGGAAAGTTTTAAAAGTTTCATATAAATCTTGAATTTTTTATTTGAATGTCATTATTTTTTAATTGACTACAACTTCACGCCTAATTTTATGGTAAAAACGAGATGCTCGGAATGATCGTTCGACTATCCGAGATGTTCGCTTTACCGAGACTAAACAAATTGATCGCTCGTCTGTCAATTTTATGAAAAACAAAAAATGTCGCTCGTATCTCGGATCATGTCGCTCAAATGCATCACTAGTCATTCCTTTCTGTACACATATTTTATAATTTAAAATTATTCTTTATGTTCGATAATTTTGTTTCTTTTATATTTTATTTACATTTTATTTTATAAGTATGTGCTATTATTTTTTATATGTGTTTTTGTGAAAAAAGAAGTTTTTACACAAAAGAATGACAATTATAAATTTCATAGCGTTTCTGACTCTGACACTAGTATCCTTTTTTTATATAAAATTTATTGACTAATTAAGAAGATTAGTATTACAAAGTTTTCTTCTTAATTTTATTGACGACTTGGTATTAAGAGATGTTTTATACTATTGTGACGACTGAAATTCTTCATGAATTTATTCTTGTTTATGCTTTAATTACTGACTCCCTGAAGAGGAAATCATTAAATTTCGAAACGTCGGAGAAATTTTTAAGCATTAAACTACATTGTCCAAATGACTTCCTTTTTGTTCATCTTTCTTCATCCTTCTATCAAATAATTTATTTTATAATTTATAATTTATAATTTTAGCCCCATCCCCCTTACACTCACTTTTATATATCACACCCTATATTTTATAAAAACATTTCGCTGCCGCCTCTGAATCAGTATAAGTTTGACCCCATGTATCGCACTTTTACCTCTAGTACCAGTTCACAAAAACCTATTTTTTCGTTTTATTCAGTGCTCATGAAAATACAGGTTTCTTTTGCAAAAAAAAAAGAAAGTACGTACTTGGATTTTCACAAAAAAAGAATTTTAGAGCCCGCTCAAGTCACTTTTATACAAAAAAAAAATGATATTTTCTTAATTTTTTCATTTTTTAACATAGTTATTTTACAGCTATTAAAGTCTACTTAGAATGAAATTATAGCTTATTGTATAACAAAAAAGATAACATATTATTGTTGATTGAAAAGTAATATAGAGGGCCAGATAAGCTCTGAAAATTAGTTATTTGGAGAGTGTGTCAAACTTTAAAGGTGAGTTTCAATAAAAAAGAAATTTTTTTTATCTATCAAAAAATTACAGTGTTGTCTTCTTTTATCGGAGAAAAAGTATGTTATGAAGCTAAAAACAAAAGTATTAAAACAAAGGTAGGAAAAATCATAGAAGTCGAGAAAAATGTAATTTCACAAGTTTTTTTTTATTTTGATGAATATAAACGTGTTCTATTTTTTTAAAACCAGTTTTCAAATTTTTACTAGAGTTAATCGGGTTCGTACAATTCTTATTGAAAAACTAATGCAAGAGAATTTTTATTGACTTCATATGGTGCAATACAATTTTTATTTGTTTTTCAGTGCAATATAATTCTTATTTAACAATGCGTACAAAATAATTTTTAATATTACGTACGAGATAAATCATTTTCAATTTAAAGTTAAATTTAAAATTATAATAAGGAGAATTAAGTATAAAATTAAATATTAAATGCGAATTACTTGAAAAGAATTTATAAATAATTTATTAATTTTTTCTACCAATAACCATTTTTTGGTATTGTCGATCACATGAATATAAATAATTATAAATTCAGAGTTAAATATATAGGTTAGTAAATATTTATAATTACATAAGAATATAAGATTTTTTAGTCGATTTACTAGTAATAATAAAATATTTTATTAATTATCGTAAAAAATATATTCCAATTAGGTTTACTGTTACTATATTCTTATGCAATTTTAATTATTTTCTTACCTATATATTTAACTCTGAAATTATAATTATTTATATTCATGTGATCGTCAAGACCAAAAATGGTTATTTGTAAAAAAGTTAATAAATTATTTTTAAGTAATTTGCATTTAATATATTTTTGAATAGGAATTATATTGACCTCTAGCTTCAATAAGTATTGTTTTGAACGCAACTTTGAATAAGAATTATATTGTACTGAAAAACGAAGAAAAATTTTATTGCACCATGAAGTCACCTATATTCACCAAAACATGAAAAAAAATTTAAGAAATTAAATTATTCCCGACTTCTATTATTTTTCCTACCTTTGTTTTAATATTCTCGTTCTTAGCTTCATAAGATATTTTTTCTCCGATAAAAGGATAGTACACTGGAATTTTTTGATAGATAAAAAAAATTCTTTTTGGTTGAAACTTACACTTAAAGTTTGACTCGACGTTTTAAGACTTTCTGATTCCGGAAAAATAGGTTCTACGAATGTGTCTGTCTGTTTGTCTTTCCGTCCACAGACGGAATTTTCAAATTGGATAACTTCAGTAGCAAGCTATGAATTTTTAAACTTTTACAACTATTTTCGAATGCTGTTTAGGATTAAGAAAACTTTTTAATAAATTGAAAATAATAATAACAATAACAATGATAATAATAATAGACACGAATCTAATTTTACTTTTTCTAAAATCTGGAACCAGACACGAAGGTATTTTAAAAATAATCATTAAAAAAGTTATTATTGAATTTTAATTTTTTGAAAATTTGGTGTTTTTAAATGAAATTTTTTGTAACCTATAAATTCAACTTAATATATAAAAAGTCATATTCCTTGCTTCAAAACAAATCGATTGACACATATAAAATTTATATTTTGTCAAAATTTTAAGAAATCAATCGCAACTTTCAAATTTTCAATTTTTTAAAAATTAACTTACTGCTTCATTCATGAAGAAGCATATATTTTTGATAACGGGGAAGCAAAATGTTCTTGAAATGAACAGAATCCTCGCCTTAGAAATTTTCAAAAACTACTTTTAAGGCAAAATAAAAATGAATTCGGATCAGACAGACCTTTTTTATGATTTTTTAGGTAAATCTAGCAGATTTCGCGAAAAAAATATTTAGTCAGAAAAGCTGACTTGTTTTAAAAAGCAACATTTGTAAGAAAGCTGTTGCTTATTTTACAAATTGTTCTCTTGCTTTAAACTGTGACAAAAATAATTAAAAAATTAAAATTTTAATGATTAAGATAGTATTTTTTACCTAAGCATTTACATAGCAGGGCTTACTGAATTTAAGACAGGTCTTATAGTAAGATTCTCATTTTACAATGTAATTATTGAATAATTCAATTTACTAAATTAATTGAGTCTTTTAATATTAATTTAATGTATTGAAATCAATTATTAATTAATAATAATAATAATCGCAAACTTCATTTATTCATTCTTTCATTCTGTCCACACCTAAAGTTTGACACTTGTTTTTTTTTTTGTTTTAAATCAGTTAGGTACTTTTGAAAAAATGGAGTTTTATACAATTTTATGGTTTTCAATTTTATTTATTTAATTATTAACTCTCCTAAATCTAAAATTTTAATTAATTAACAAATTTATATTTTATTTTCAATAATAATGTATTAAAGTATAAACGTGTTTATAATAAAGATTAATAATAAAGAGTAATAATGATTCAAAACACTTAAAACATTATATAAAAATGAATTAATTTTTCTTAAAACTTGTTATTGAGCGTGTTTTTGCCGGGAATCTTTTAAAATATTCGGAAATTTTTACAATAATCGGGGAATTTTTTAATAATGCTAAGTAGTTCTAATAAAAATAAATCACTGACGCCGATTAAATTAAACTTTAATTTATTGCATTTTGAATTTTGAAATATTAAAGACGGAGTCGTAATCAGCGACCCCAAAAACCTCCGGCTAAACAATTTCATAAAAATCTAACAAAACCTGCGTCGACATTAACAATTTGTTGTAACCTTAATTATATCTTAACATAATTTATTTATAATATTTAAATTATTATTTGTGTAATTTTTTTTACAGTTAATTATTGTTTATAATAAATATTGATTTTAAAAAGTCAGAAATTTCTTTTTTAAAAGGCTTAAATTTTACTAACTATTTGCAAAAAAATCATAAATTTTTGATAATTCATGTCGTTTATAAATAGTAGTTTAAATTTTAAACTACTTTAAATAGTAGTTTGCAAAATGTTATGCATAATATAATTTCAATGTTTTATAAAAAATGAACAAATAAATATTTTTCAATAAAATTTATAGGGTGTTTATAATTATAATAGAGAAAACTTTTTTTGTATTGACATTGAAAAATTTCAATCTTTGGAAATTCGAGGTCCACTTGAGAAATTTTCACCCACATGTCCCCATTAATAAACACTACTGCAAACATAACATCAAATATTTTCAGAAGCTTTACATTATTGTTTTATTAGAAAAATTAGTTGAATAATTATCTTCCTAAATATAACATGTGTTACGAAAAATTTTGTGTCAAAATAATACGGGCCCCTCCATCATATACCCTTAAAATCAAAAATAAAATTTCTTAAAACTAAAGTGTTTAAAAAACACATAAATATAATTAAGGGGAGGACCTAAATAAACGAATAAAATACTTTGTAACAAACTTTTATAAACAATATTAACTAGAAACTAATTTTTTAACTAAAATATTTATTTAATTTTTTGTAAGAGATACAACGGATTTTACTTTCTACAATTTACAGAATCACGAATTTTTTTAGTTGATTTTTTTTTATTTTAATATAGGTATTTTTATCGTCTAAAATATATAATACGCTTTGTTACTGTAGTCAGTTTTTTCTAAAATTACTGTTTTGTTACTTTTATCTACAATAGTAATTCTGAAGTTAGGATTGTTTTTTAAAAATTGTTTTGTTTCTTTTATTTTCCTTTCTATTTTTAATTGTTTAAAAGTTTTGATTTGTTGTCTAAACTACCAATTCTGAATCCAGTATAGAACATTGTTTCTAATAGTTTTTTTCTTTCATAGGAATTTGCAAAACTTCCACCAAAAAGTTTTCTTTAACACCATCTGGTACTAGAGCGTTACTTTTATTAACTACCCAGTTATTTGTGTCTGTTTTTATTTTAAAATCATTATTTTTTATTATATTGTACATTGTTTTAATTAATTTATTTTTAATTTCATGTACACTTAAACAGTTCCAAAATATATCGATTCCAATAGTAGAAAAATATATTTTTTAAACAAACTATTAATAATATTTGCAGAGTTTTATACAAATAAAATAATATTTTGAGAATTACAAATAAAATTTATAATTCACTTATCAAAAATCAGAAATTATTGCGATTACGGAGGGGTGTCAAAAATGATGTACAAAATTAATTTTATTCAAGGAAGTAAATCTACAAAATATTTTTTTTTATTATAAAAAATATACAAAAATTAATAATCAACTTCAGAGAAATTTTTTGCTTATAATAAGTTAATACATAACACATAAACTAATTTGGATAGCGTATAAAACAAAACAAAAAAATTACCTAAATTCGTTAAAACTTTAAACATTCTTTAACTCGTCAAAATATTAAAATATATAAAAATAAAATTGTGTTCAGCGTAAAATTAAGAACATTTTTCACAACGACCAGACAGGAAGACGACGTAATTCAAACTAACTACTTATTCGAAAATATTAAATTTTATAAATACCAAAAAGTTATTGAACTTAATGAGAAAAGAAACTATGAATATAAACAAGCGGTATACAAACAAGGACGCACAGTAAATTGTCCAAAATTTGGGTATTTGTACGGTCACATTTTTGAGTTTGATCCTTCCCTAATTTTATAATAGAATTTATCGACTTATTAACAATTGGGATGGTAGAAACGTTAAATGCTTTAAGAACTTTTGACAACTTAAAAAAATATAAAGAATTAAATAGAATACAAATTTTAGGAATTTGTCTATAAATATTTGCTTGAGCATTATTTAATTCTTTGTTTGTTTTTATATATTTAATTTTTTGAAGACGAGAATTTTAATACGTCTTTCAATAAAATCCAATGTTCATAATCCAATTCAATAATCATTGTTTATAAGATTATAAGAATCTTCTTTATTGTCTTTAAATTGTCAAAATGGAAAGATTTGTCAGAAAGAGAAATGGATCTGTCCACTAGATTGTAAATAATATTTTTTTTCTGTTGAATTGGATGATTTGAGAAAAAATTGATAAGTCTACCGGAAGAAGAATGTTTTTGGTACCAATCTGTAATTATTATACAATTATCTTTTTTAATCAAAGTTGTAATCACCAAAATTATAATTATTAAAAATTATAACTCTGATTTAAAACAATTATTTTCGGAAGCTAAAGAAAGAAAACAGAGGGCGCCAGACCATCTTTGATCACATCAACGAAAGGACTAAAAAAAAAAAATAAATCTATATTTATTCAATTTACAAAATAAATTGACCGATCTTTAAATCTTCCGAAAATTTCCAACAACTGGCTCAGCCCCTTATGCTGGATAATGGTAGAGGGGGGGGGGATCACTACTAATAATATTTGAAAAGATTTATTTACTCAGAAAATTAAAATGCGAAAATCAATTTATTTATTTATTTATTTATTAACATTTATACGGGCTTACAAGAAAATAAAATTTGCCCTTTCGTACAGTAGTACTTAGTAAAAATAATTGAACAAACCAATATAGAAGAACAAGGTTATAATTTAATTTTGTTGCTAGGTAGACCTATTTAAATTTCTTATTTAAAATTTGAGATCGTATTAAGGCGAAGGCACTTAACGAATGGAAAACAAAGAAAATTTAAACTTACATAATAGCCTCTAGAAATTGGAACATTAAATAATAAATTTTCGCTCCCATATTTGGGGGTATATAGAACGATCCATGCTCTGATGACTTAAAATTCTCTCTTAACCATGTCTCCGTGAAAATTAAAACATAAGAAGGAATTTAAATAACAATTTATTTAATAAAATTGATAATGAATTTTTAAGGTTATAAAAGACAAAATTTTGATAGTAAAATAAGATAATGAAATAGTAAAATCAAAGAGTTAAATTTCCAGTTTTTTGATATGAAACAAAGTATTACTTAACTTAATAAAAATTAAGGTAAGGATTCTCTATTATCACAAACAAGACTTTGAAATAGATTTAAAAAAAAAAATAGTTTACAAAATTAATTTACTAAAGAATTCAATAATAAAATTTATTAAATATTAATATAATCTGATTTTTCTTAAAAGAAAAGATTAAAATGAGATCTTACCAATAATCCTTAAAATCCGAAAGAAAAGATCAATATTATGAAAAATTTATAATCCATAAGTCAAATCCAGGAAGCTCAATAAAAATAAGTAGAAGTTTTGATTAAATAGGTCAAAATAGTTATGATATAATTAATAATTCTTCATTCGATTAGATTCTCCAAATATAATTTTTAATAATATTAAAATTAAATAATAAGTAAAATTTATTCCTTCTATTTTCAAATTAAATAAACATATCCTAGTCTCTCGAAAGTTACCAAAAGAATGAAATGAAAATCCCTAGTTATTTACCATGACAAAGATAGATGTTTTTTTTTATTAAAAAAAAAAGAAACCAAACTGATTTGTGAACTAAGTTAATAAAAAATTCTGTTGTTTCTTTACTTTCTAACTTCTGATCTGTGAGACTCAGATTATATTAATTTACAAATTTAAATTTAAAATTACAACTAATAATGAATACAATTGATTAAAATCTTTAAATTGAAATATAAAAATAGGCTTCCTTAATAATCCTTGGTTCTGAAGATGGTAATTTATCATAATTCTTCTCCAATAAAATTATTTGAACAAGCTGGCTGCTAAGTTCTTAATTTTCTCGAAATATATGATACTCAACAATAAGGTGGTCATCAATAGCTCAATAATTAAAACAAATTCAGCACCAGGAACATCAAAATAATAAATTGGGCTTTGGATTTCCTCAGCAATAGAAGATTCGAACTTAGAGTTGAAATATATGATAAAGCCTTCCAAGAAATGAAAATTTAAGGATATCACTCCAGGTGACGAAGTCAAATTATATAATACAAGGCAGGAAACGCAGCAAGATTATATTTGGCATTCCAAAATCTTCGAGATTCTCAGGTTCAATCAAAAAGGATTCCATAATCCAAGATAAATTATGCATAAAATAAAAATCCAAATTCTTAATCGGAACAGGAACTCAGTAAACAACAGGAAACTCAATAATTCTTCAAATTTTAATTTTCAAACTTAGTAGCCAAAATATTTCTCAATGGTTCTTCAATTTGGAGTTGTTTTTAATTGAAATAATCTCGTCATGTAGATTTTCATAAAATAATACAATAAATTTTTAGAATTAAATATTTAAATAAATAAAGAAATCAATTTCGAAGTCTTGGTATCGTGTGTAACTTTCGAGATAATAAATTTATATAGAAAAATTACCCAAAAATTATTATTATTAAAATTCAACTTGCAAAAATTAATCACATGTAAGAAAAATTTAAAAATTGTAAGTTGTAAAAATTAGTGAAACGATTTTACAACGTTACAAAGTTAAATCAAGAAAATTAATCCGGTTATTATTTTCCAGTTCAGAAGTAAAATTTAAATTTTCGTCATAAGAATTAAAAATATCAATAATGATGTTTATCATGCCTTTTTTTTAACAAAAAATTGTTTCATCAACATATCTAAAACCAAATAGTGGAATATAATTGTATGTATTTTTTAAAATTTCGAAGCAATCCTTTTCCAAATCTTTTATTACAATATCTGCGAACATTGGTAAAATTGTTGAACCCATATCGAAGTTCCTCTAATTTGTTGATAAAACTTTCCATTAAAAATAAAAAAGGTATTGTCGTATAAAAATTTTGAGCAGTCAATAATATCATTGAAAGGAATTTAACATTTATTGTTAATTTGTGAATAACGACGATCTAAGCTTTGTCTAACCAGGTAGTAAAATACATTGGTAAACAAAGAACTATCATCTAAATAAAAACAAGATCATCCTCAATAATAAAATTCTTTAATTTTTCTTTTAATTCAAAACTGTTATTGATATGTAATTCGGGAATTTTAATACACTTTTTTAGTTAATCATAGATAGTTTTGGATAAAAAATATGTCGGGAGAATTAATGAGCGAGACAATAGGTCTTAGAGGAACGTTTTCTTTATGAATTTTAGGTAAGCCATAAGCTTTTGCTAATTCAGTATCTGAGCAAGTAAACTGATCTTTAAGGAACTTTTTATATAAAATTTCTTCATCATTAACATATCTAAGAATTTCTGAAAAATTATCTTGTAGTTTACGAAAATTTGTGTCATATAAAAAACAACAGAACATGATGTTAATTATGTGTGGTTTTTTCGCGACTACACGTAAAAAACAACAGGTAAACAACACATTCGAATTAGAAGAATTCACACGAAAATATACAAACATCTGAAATTATACACTGACACAACATACATTTTTTAAAAATGAATAATGTTTAGTGTCAAAACTTTCAAAATATACAAATCATATCATTCTAAACCTGAAAACGTTGACATTACGTTGACATTTTGAATGCTTTTAAAATCTTGCGAATTTTTTAAAAGATGATAGATTGATTTAAATTTATGACTTAAGTTGAAAAAATATTCGGCATTTCGATGATAACATCAAGTCGCAATCGAATACCTATAACCTACTGAAATTAACCGTTTCAAGTGAAATTTTTGAAATCTGAAAATGAAGAATTTCGTCTTTGAAGAGTTTCAGTAGTAAATTAATGGAATCTTTATTTAATTATTTACAACTCTCCATTTTTTTACGAAATTCATAAAAAAGTGGAAAATTGTAAGGATAATATATTTTCAAAAGTGATTATTTTTTATGAAAATAATACTTGTGTACTCACATTTTTGGGCATAGAAAATTATATTTTTTTATTTTTGGTTATGTTTGACATTAGATACACAATTTTTGATTAGTAATATTTTCAATTCAGCAAGCATTGGCAGGTGTATTTTCAAATTTAGAATACAATATTTTTAGAGTAGGGTAAAACCACCAATTTTTTACATTTCTAAACATAACTTTTAAACTCTAATGTAATAATTTCTCATTTTAAATTATCTATAATTTATATAAATTCATATTCAAATCAAACAGAAAATTTTTTACGAAATCCGAGAAAAAGTGGTCAATTTTAAGATTATTGTATTTTTAAAAGTGATAAATTTTTGTATTCACAGTTTTAGGTAGGTATAGAAAATTACTTAATTTTTATTTTTGGTACTGTTTAACATTAAGAAATACAGATTTTGAATAATATCAATCTTCAAATCAACAGTAACTGACAGGTGTATTATAAAATTTTAAATAAATATTTTTAAAATATTGCACTTTTTCAATTTTTATATATTTCGAGATCTTGTAAAATCTTGGAGATTTCCAAAATAATCAAATGAAAATTTCAGTATATTCTTTAAAAATACCTTGACTTGTTAATTCGTTTTAAAATTTAAAAAATTAACTGTAAAGGTTAATTTCTAATAAGATATATTGATTAGAATGCAACTTGAAGTTATCATAAAAATGAAGAATATTTGTTCAATAAATTCTAGTCACTACATATTTAAAACATTCTATCACATTTAAAAAAAAACTTTTTTAATTAATCTAGGAAACGAAGTAAAATGAATCTGCCAAATTTTAATCAGTAATTTAATTATGTTAATACTTAATTGACTAAAAATTGATAAGATTTTTAAAAAAGTCAAAAAAGAATTTATGCTTTTAAAATTTTTGTTTAATTTAGTGATTTCATTTTACAATGTTAACTTCAGGTCGTATTTTAATCAATATATTTTATTTGAAATTAACCTCTACAAGTAAAATAGACGAAACTTTCGAATGAATCAAAACATCTTTTAAAAGTTTTGAAAAAATATAATGAAATACAATTCCATTTGATTATATCTGGAACTTCCCAATCTTTTTACAGGAACCCAAAATAATATAAAAATTGAAAAAGTGCAATATTTTAAAAATATTTATTTATAATTTTATAATACACCTGTCAGTTACTGTTGATTTGAAGATTGATATTATTCAAAATCTGAATGTCTAATGTCAAACAGTACCAAAAATAAAAATTAAGTAATTTTCTATACCTAAAACTGTGAATACAAAAATTTATCACTTTTAAAAATACAATAACCTTAAAATTGACCACTTTTTCTCGGATTTCGTAAAATTTTTTCTGTTTGATTTGAATATGAATTTATATAAATTATAGATAAATTAAAATTAGAAATTATTACATTAGAGTTTAAAAGTTATGTTTAGAAATGTAAAAAATTGGTGGTTTTACCCTACTCTAAAAATATTGTATTCTAAATTTGAAAATGCACCTGCCAATGCTTGCTAAATTGAAAATATTACTAATCAAAAATTGTGTATCTAATGTCAAACATAACCAAAAATAAAAAAATATAATTTTCTATGCCCAAAAATGTGAGTACACAAGTATTATTTTCATAAAAAATAATCACTTTTGAAAATATATTATCCTTACAATTTTCCACTTTTTTATGAATTTCGTAAAAAAATGGGGAGTTGTAAATAATTAAATAAAGATTCCATTAATTTACTACTGAAACTCTTCAAAGACGAAATTCTTTATTTTCAGATTTCAAAAATTTTACTTGAAAAGGTTAATTTCAAATAGGTTATAGGTATTCGATTGCGACTTGATGTTATCATCGAAATGCCGAATATTTGTTCAATTTAAGTCATAAATTTAAATCAATCTATCAACTTTTAAAAAATTCGCAAGATTTTAAAAGCATTCAAAATGTCAACGTAATGTCAATGTTTTCAGGTTTAGAATGATATGATTTGTATCTTTTGAAAGTTTTGACACTAAACATTATTCATTTTTAAAAAATGTATGTTGTGTCAATGTATAACTTCAGATGTTTGTATATTTTCGTGTGAATTCTTCTAATTCGAATGTGTTGTTTACCTGTTGTTTTTTACGTGTAGTCGCGAAAAAACCACGCATAATTAACATCATGTTCTGTTGTTTTTTATATGACACAAATTTTCGTAAGGAGTTGTTTCAAAGGATTTCTAGAAATAAGTTTTGTAAGTTGAACTGTCAGAAAGTGACATTTTTTCATTGTAGTCAGATTTTTTAATGCAAACAGTAAGATTGCCTTTGTGCGCTGAAGTAAAAAGAATTTCAGGATTATTTTTAAAAAATTTTTTTGTTTCAACTATTTTTTTAGAAAATTCTTTTTCCTATTTGGAAATATTACCAACTTTATTCAAGTTCTGAATCATTGTCCTCGATACTGTTTCTCTTATTTTATTTTTAATATCACCATCAATATTTAAGCAAGCTACTCTCGATTCTACATTTTTGATAATATCAATAATTTTATTTTTTGAGACATTTTTAGATAAACGTGACGTTTGTCGGAATTGTTATATTTTCTTAAGTTCAATAACCAACATCTTTTGTCTGGTTTAGATTTCGCAATACACTTTATTAACAAATTGTTCAATTTCGATTTATGTATATAATTTTCAGAATTTAAAATTAGTGATGCACGACGATACGAGAAAATTTTTTTTTCGCTCGATGTCGTTCGAATTTACTGATTATGTTCAGGGCGATCATCTCGGACTCTCAATTGTCTTTTCCCGGATCGTTTCGTCTCAATGTTCGATCGATTTCGAGCGATCAGACGATAATTTCAGAATCATCAGCTGTCAAATGAAAATATGAAAACACGATGGATGATTTCACTGACTTTCTGACTTTTTCTGAAGTCTTTTAAGAAGCTCAAACTTGGCACATATTAAGGTTTGTACAAAACAGACATTATATTGAAATTTCAGGAGGCTAATTTGTTTAATTTCTAAAATATTAAAGTTTGAAATTGATTACAAAAGGGGTTATTTTTTAAGAATTTAGATTTACTTTGAAGTTGGTTAGTTTAGCAATTATCAACTAAAAGCGATTTCATTTAAATTTAAAATCTTAATTAATATTCATTTCTAAATAATTATAAAAGAAATACATTATTTATTTAAGTAATATTTTTATTTTTTTATAATTTCTTAGAAAGTAATATTAATTAAGATTTTAAATTTAAATAAAATCGCTTTTAGTCGACAATTGCTAAACTAACGAACTTCTGAATATATCTAAATTTAAAAAAATAACTCCTTTTGTAATAAATTTCAAACTTCAATATTTTAGAAATTAAACAAATTACCCTCCTGAAATTTCAATATAATGTCTATTTTGTACAAACTTAAATACATATGTGCCAAGTTTGAGCTTCTTAAATGCTTTCGGAAAAAAGTAGTTATGTTGAAATATGGCAGTTTTAATGATCAATTTTAAATCCAATTTTCTTGTTCTTGTTCTTATTATTATTATTATTATTATTATTTTTAATCAGAAAGAATTAATCTGAATGAATCAATAAAACACATATTAATACTTTGTTTAGAAAAATTTTATTTAAGCCTATATATTTATTAATTTACATTAGTTTGAAATATGTCCCGAAGAAGCCATTATAACCTAATTATCACACCCTTATTTACGTTTTTAAAATAAACAATTTTCTATTTTAGAATAACTATTAATTTACTTAAAATTTTTATTTCTTGAACTTAAATTAATTGCGTGTTACTTCAAAGTAAAAAATCAAAAATATATATTTTTTCATTAAATAGAAGAATAATTTTTAAAATTAAAGAAATGATGTGCAAAATTTTTAAAAAGTCATTCACACTCCTAAATTTTTACTGAATTTAAATAGACATTACAGAGAAAGAAATTAAATCATTATATAATAATAAAAAAAGGATGCCTTGGTTGTTTCCATTTCAATTCAGACAGGCTATGTATGTTCAAGTCAGGGAATCATTTCCCATTGAAATATGTTATTTTTCAGAAACATTTATGTTATGTATAACAAATTATAAAATAAGAGTTACTCAAAAATTATTTTATAATTTGTTTTGTAGAAAAATAAAACAACGATTAATAAATATGCAAATTAATTGGAATTTAAATTAAAAAATCTAAAGAAACACTTTCTAATTTCAAATTTTTAAGAAATCATTATTTGTTAAATTAATTTTATATAGAATTCGTCAGTTTTTACACATTTAACATTTATTACATTTCAGTGATATATTGAAACTTTGTTCTACTTGCAAAAATGAAAAAATTTATGTATTTATTTCGTGTTATAATTAATAATTCGAAAGATTCGCAAGTTAGAGATAAAAGCTATCAGACTTTTTTACTCCACTTCTTAAGAGGAACATTTTTTCTATTTGGACTTTTGTTGTAATATCTAAAGCAGGGTTTAAAAGAACTTCTTTTCTTAAAAAGAAAAATTTTTTTTATTCTTCTCTAAGACACGGGACTCTAATAAATTCTTATAGAAAATAATCGTTTTACTTCCAGAAAGTAGCAAAAAAATCGAGAGAAAAAAAACAGTGGGGGATTTTCAGAAAATTTGATTTTTATTTTTTTCGAAAAAATGCCGCAGTTTTCTTAAATTTGAAAATATTTTAAATTTCCTTATGGAATTTAAAAGAACATAAAAGCCCTAATTAGATACAGGAAGGATCATTTTAATATATACAATACTAAAAAAGATATAAAAACTTTAAACAATTTTAACGTTATTTTCTTGTAATCTCACTTTTCAACGTAAAAAATTCAAATCCGCATAACTTCGTTAAAAATTTGTTTTCACCAAAACAGGAAAATAAGTGTCGTCTAAAATTGTCTGAAAAATAACATATATTTCAATGGGGAAAAATTCTTTGACTTCAACATACATAGCCTGTCTGAATTGAACCTCTTTCATTTTTGCATTTCGGAAAGTTTTGAAAGTTTCATATAAATCTTGAATTTTTTATTTGAATGTCATTATTTTTTAATTGACTACAACTTCACGCCTAATTTTATGGTAAAAACGAGATGCTCAGAATGATCGTTCGACTATCCGAGATGTTCGCTTTACCGAGACTAAACAAATTGATCGCTCGTCTGTCAATTTTATGAAAAACAAAAAATGTCGCTCGTTTCTCGGATCGTGTCGCTCAAATGCATCACTATTTAAAATACGCATAAATATTTTTTTTATTTTCAAAAACACCTTTCTCAGTGTAGTGTTAGTTTGGGAACTGTTTTTTTTTGCCAACGATCATAAAGCATAAGCCGCTTTTTCGCGGAAGAGAGAAATTAGTTGACCCGACCATTCGTGATCTGGATTAAAGTAAACACAACTATTTTCGTCGTTGTGAAGGCAAAAGGGTTACTATTTTGAAAGACATGTCTTTTGGTTTGGTTTTAAGAAGAAAATGCAACTGCCCCTTTTCGCCGGGTCATCTTTAACAATTCCAATGGAGGGGGAAATGCAAGGGGGTGGTTTCTGTGTTTCAGGGGTAATTCTGGGGCGCCTGCGTCGAGTCCCCGTTGTCGACGACGATGAGGTAGGTGCTCGACCCGGACGCAGTATACTACCGACGAACATGTAGTCTCGTCCTAACGCTGGTTTATCACAATTTAACCTTCTGTCGTGCTTTTATAAAATTCCTCGTCATTTTAGCAACGTGAATCTGTTTTCATTTCAAAATAAACTCAAACTTATTGTTTTTGAAATTGTCAGTCGTCTGATATTATTCAAAAAGTAGCCAACAACTTTGAAATGAATTTAAATTTTCATCTCTCTCTCGTTATTCTTCATTCTCCGCCGAAAATGAAGCTGTGCTCCTGAACTAAATCAGTGCCAAATTTGTGATTAGTGATTCATATGGTAAATTTTAAAAAGAAACGTATAGTGATGATTAAATATAGTGCTTTTATATAAATACAGTGCTTTATTGGTGGGAAATTTGGAATAGATGAAATTGAGAGTTGATAAGTAGAAAAAGTTGTTGCGTCAGACGAGACTGATTGATAGATAAAAGGTGTTGGGTTAGAGCAAATGTACCTGATAAGTAGAAAAGGTTGTTGAGTCGGATAAAAATCTCTCAGCGAGCAGAATGAGTTGTTATGTCACTTTTTATGGGGAAAAAGTTGTTATTAGTGAAGCAAAAGTCAGTGAGAAATAAAAATTCATAGAGGGATGAAAAAAACATAATTTACAAAATGAAGAAATAGGAAAAAGTTTAGGAAATAGGAGATGATGTTTTGTTTAATTAAATTAAATAATTGGTTTTGTTTTAACTTGTGGATTTAGTGAATTAGAGATTAATATCAATAAATAAGTCAAAATGACATTTTCGAATAACTTTGATTAGCTTTGGAAATTTTTAAAAGTATACATTTGTTTTTATTTTATTTATTTTTATTGGATTATATTTTTTTCTGTTTGTAATTTAAAATGTAGTTTAGTCAGACAAAATGCTTTCATCAAGTGGAAAAAGCCGTTTGACAAGACAGTATTTTACTAGCAAGTGAAAAATGTCGTCTGTTCAGACAAAACGTACATTTCAACTAGAAACAGGCATACAAGGGAATTTTCTCGAGTAGGAAATAAAAGATTTTAGAAATGAGAAATAAATAAATACAAATAAATAAATTTGAAAGATAGCGATAAATAAAATTTGTAAAGATATTAAATGAAATAATGAAATTGAGAATAAAAGAATAATTAACTGAATAGCATTAATAATTAATAATAAATAATTGATAAAAAAAAGTAAATCAGAAGTTGATTTTTTTAAGGAAATAATAAATAAAGTAACAAAAATCAGGCAGTTTAAAAAAATATTATTTTAATGGAAAAAAAGATGATGAATAAATATTTTAAGAAATAAATAAAATTGACTAATTTAATAATATTTTGCCATGATTGAAAAAGGTTAAAGTAGAAAAAGTTTTAAAATTATTAATGTGACAATAAGAAAGGATTTTTGAAAATAAAAATAAATGAACATTAAAAAATAAGAGGATACGGAAAAGGTTCTATTTATTTTTTTAAAAAGTTGTTTTTAATTTTATCAATGTTAACTTTTTCATGTTAACAAATTGTATTTTTGTTTTTGGTTTTTATCTACAATGTAGTCTAGCGAGACAATGCTTTCATTAAGTGGAAAAGTCTGTTTGACAAGACAGAACTTTACGAACAAGTGAAAAAAGTCGTCTGGTCAGACAGAATTTGCTTAATAAGTAGAAAAAGTCAAACAAAGAAGTCTTCTCCTGAAAGACACGGGTAAACTTAATAGGAGAATAATACATCAATTTTAATAAATTTATAACTGTTAATAATAATAATTTATTTTAATCTGAATTAGTGAAAAATCGGTCGCTAATTTTTAGTCAAATTTTACTATTTGAATTAGTATATTTCGATTTTTTCCTAAATTTTTAACAAAAAATGACTAAAAATTAGTCAAAGTTTTTACTAATTTTAATTAATGTCCGATTTTTGACTAATTAGGATTAAGAACGATAATAAAAATAATAATAGTACAAATTTAGTCTTTAAAGACAAAAAAATACTATTTAATGATCATTTTTTAAATTTTCAAACTGTCTCTGAATTATAAAACGTTTAAAAAACAAATTTTAATAGTTTTTGATGATTTAGTTTAATTTATTCACAATTTTATTAATAATATTGAATAATTGAATATTGAAACATTGAATAATTAATATTGGCTTCATTACAATTTTTCTTTTATAAAATTAATATTTACCCTTATTAAACATTAAAAACCTCATATAAAAACAACCTACATGAAACATTTCTCTAAAAAGTGGTTTTTATTTTCTTGCTTTCAGTTCAATTATTTAGTTCGTTTTCACATTCGAGTATTACCTTTTAATTAAAAATAATCAACTTTTTGACCCAAAATGAAAATTAAGATTAATAACACATTTTCTTTTTTTTTAAATACTATTTTTTATGACTTCTCTTTTTTTATCTGTTAACAATTTCAGATTTATTAATTATAATTTGCAAAGACTAAAAGTAAAAAAAAGTGTAATAAATGATAAATAATTGGCAATAAGTATTTCTGAATTAAAATAAAATAATTATACATATTTCTTAATCGTAAAATTAATATTAATGAAAAAGCATAAGTAGAAAGTAGAAAATTATTTAATAAAAAAAACTATACTTATTAGCTGTTGTTCGAAAAAAAAACCTACTAAAAACTGTTTAAAAAATAGTGAAAATTAAAGTTTTGAGTTGCTTTTCACGTGCACTGAAAATTGTTTAAAATTTATTTCCATAATTTTATAATTTATTATTATAACTAAAAATATTAAGAACATGATGGAATGTTGAGTTTTTAAAAACTTTTAGACCACATTATTAATTTCGTTTTTTCAAAATTTGAATTTCACAAACTTTAGATAAAAATTTCCCTTAAACAGAATCGAACTTTTTAAAATTTAAATATTAAAATGCAAAACTGTTAAGAATTATTTAAATTTTTAACCTACAAATTTCCCTATGTAAATTTATGCCAGGTTACTCAATATATTTTTTATTTCATTTCTTCGTATAATTTGGTTTCGAAATAGTATTTTATAGATGAAATTATTACACAAACGAATTTTGTTAAAAAAAAAGTTTTTTCGTTGAGAATTTTAAGCTATTAAAGTTTATTTTGCGCGTTTTGTTACTGTTGCCATGTAAAAGTTCTAACTTTATAAATTTATATGTATCTTAATAACAGAACGGTAAATTTAAACAAAATTGTAACCATACAAGTAAAATAATGCATTTAATATGTCATTACAATTTTATAAGAATCTGTAAAAAATAGATTTTTAAATAAACTTCCTTAAGAAAATATTACAAAACATAAATTAATGTGTTTATTTTTTATTAATTTGTTTAATTCATGGTAATTTATTTGGACCAATTTATTATTAAAATTAATATAAAAAACTAAATATTAAGCAAAAATGTCAGTAAAAGTAAACAATTTTTTTTTAATTTACTTTTTGTAATCATTATTTCGTTTATTTCCAACATTCCACCAAAGAATTTGCAATTGCAATCAATGATAATAAATAAACACGAAAATATTGCCTGAAATTAATATTTTCAATGTAATTAACATTATCTTAACATTATCATTAATTTAACTTAGAATCAATATAAGCTTAGAATAACTTAGAATAACTTATAATCAATATAATAGATTAAAAATTGAGATCTTTATTGAGAATTAAACATTAAAAAAATGAATAATCCGAAATGAAATTGAAAATTTTAATAATAATACCAGACAGTTGTTTAATCCAAGAAACTGTGTCGAATATGAATTCGTAACATTTTTAAGTGGAGAGAGCTGTTTTTGTTTATTGTATGTGGAGCAGAAGAAGAGGCTTCATAGAAATCCTCTAACCATGATCCATCCCCAGTTTCCTTAAGACTCGTCATCCAGCTTTTCATTCACGGTGCCGAGCGTAAACACTGACGTATATGTGTTTTATAGGTACGTCATTTGCGATCTTCTCAAAACGCTGTTATCCTTTTCTTCCTTTCCATCATCATGTCCTACTTTAAGTGCTCTCAACCCAGAGAAGAAAATTTTAACAGTGTTTGTGAAAAGTGGTCCATATTTTTGCACTGCGGGTTTTTTCACAATTAGTCCAAATTTTAATTAATTCAGATTTAAAAGTAATTTAATTTATCAAGTATTTATTTATTTAAATTTATTCGGAACCCGTAAGATAAAAAAAATTTTCGGGCCCGCATTATTTGTACACAAAATTTTTTGTAGCGCAAGTTATATTGTTCAATCTTACTCTCTAAAACTGAATCAGTGAAATTTTCACTGATTTGGAATCAGTGAACAACTTCTCTTTGCTGAATCAGTGAAAATGACTGATTTTCAGTGAATTTCACTGATTTAACAACGAAAAGTTGTTCACTGATTTCAAATCAGTGAAAATTTCACTGATTCAGTTTTAGAGAGTAGAATTTGTTATTTTTTACTACTAAAATTAAAAAAAAAATTTAGTTTTAATTAATTTACTGAACGGTGAATATTTTTATGTGAAATTTTTAAGCTTTCTGTGATTCGTTGAAAGAACGATATTCATTTAATTATTAATGTAAAAATAGAACAAAAGTAGAAGGTTTTATGAAAAATAATAATAAAACAATAAAAAATAAGGGATTGTCATTAATAAAAATTATATCATTGAAAAGAAAAAAGCACTATTTTCTAATTTTTTAAAAGTGGCTTAAACACATTTTTAAAACAATTTGTTCAATTCTTACTGATTAAATTTTATTTTTCTTTCAAAACTTCCTAATTTATTTTTATTTAAAGAAACCTCTTTTAAATAAATGTTGTATTTTAGATCTCAAAATACTTTTTTTTATTGCATGAGCAAATTATTAATATTAATATTAAACTTATTTAATTAAAAATTAAAAATTAGATGAAAGAGGTCAATTAAAATTAGAGTCTATTTTGTTGAGAATCAATTTAAAACTGTATAAACAGAAAATAAGAATAATTATAGTAATTAAATAACTTAATAAATATAGTTTATTCTAAAACATTAAATTAACATTTCGATGCACTAAAATTTTAGTGAATTAAAATTTATTTCTAAAAAAAAACAAAAATTACTTAAAATTTCCATGCGTAGAAGTTTAAATTGATTGACATATAGATAATTAAAAATTGAGATGCTTAAAACTTCGAAATAATTATTTATTAATTGATATCTAAATTAACAGACAAGCTTCGATATATTTAAGTTTTAATTTATTGAAGTTTCAACTAAATTTCAATTTCTATTGATAAATAACAGTTTTAATTTATACTTATTTTAATTAAACGAATTTTCATTTTATATTTTTATCATGATATCAATAAATTACTGCATCCTCTAATCAAACCTTTTTTATGCAAATATCAACTCATTCAAATTTTTAATGCTTAAGGCTTTAATTATCTACATTTTAATCAATCCTTGAGTTTTTATAATTATGAATATTATAATTAAACATTTCAACTATTTATAATTAAAATTTTGTTTTTAAGTCTAAATACCACTTAATTTCAAATTCAATTAGTCCCAATTTTCATTGATTCAAATTATAATCAAAATTTAAATTATTTAAAGCTTAATATACAATGAAAACTTTTTATATAATTAAAAGTTTTTATGTAATATAATCATTGAGGCTTAAAATAATTTTAATATGCATTGTTAGACTTTGAAAATATTTTAAGTTTATCATAATTAACATTAGAATTGTTTAAAGCATTTTGATTAATTAAAATTTAAAGAGTTAACAGTTTAAAATAATTGAAGTTTATTTTTCTACTATTAAAATATGAATAACTTGTAAATCCTATATGTATACTAATCAAAGTTGAAAACAATTTAAAATTGTAGGTATAAATGAAATCAAGTTTAAAATTTTTAATTTTTAATTGTAAAAAGTTAAAATAATTACGTATTAAAAAAAAATTAAATATAAATTTTAAGACTTTGAATAAATAAAAATTTTAATTACTTAAAGTTAAAATTATTTCGTTGGAACTATTTTAGGTTTGGAAAAACTGAAAGTTTGATAGATAGAATTTTTGAAGAATAAAAATTTAAAATCAGTAAAGTTTGTAATAATTGAAGTTTAAATAAATGTTATATCTAATTTTTTTATTATTATTAAAAATAATATTATGTAATATTATAATGTAATTATAATTAATTATAATGTATATTATAATGTATTATTATAAATTAAATATAATTTTTAGTTATTTTAGCAAAAATAAATTTAAAATTGTAGGTATAAATAAAATCAAGTTTAAAAATTTTAATTTTTAATTGCAAAAAGTTAAAATAATTACGTATTAAAAAAAAAAATAAATATAAATTTTAAGACTTTGAATAAATAAAAATTTTAATTACTTAAAGTTAAAATTATTTCGTTGGAACTATTTTAGGTTTGGAAAAACTGAAAGTTAGATAGATAGAATTTTTGAAGAATAAAAATTTAAAATCAGTAAAGTTTGTAATAATTGAAGGTTGTATTGTTTAAATAAGAACTTATGAACAAGAAATTTTTAGCAATAAAATTTTAAAATAATTGAAGTTCGTATAAATTATAGAAGTTTCAATATTTATTGTCCAAAAAAACTATTTTTTCAACAAAAATTCGTGCTTTTTTCCCTTGACATTACATCAACTATTTTGTTTTGCTTTAAGATAAATTCTCCAATTTTTCTATTATTTTCTTCAATTTCTAATTATTTCCATTATTTTGGCATAATTTTCCAAAGTTCCAATTATTTATTTGGAATTTCAATTATTTTCATTAATTTTTTATTATTTCTGTGATTCTTTAATTATTCTTTTTAATTAAAAATTTTAAGTAATTTTGTAATTATTTTTCATATTTCAATTATTTCCTTCAATTTATAATTTTCCTTAATTATTTTCATTTGTTTTCATAACTTCAAATTTTTTTTATTAATTATCGAAAATTTCATTTATTTCTAGCTTTCTTCAATTCCTTTCTCCAATTTTTAGTTTTTTTCAAATTGCAATTATTTTTTTTGTATTTAAAAAAAATTCTGTAATTTTTTCAAATGTTATTTATTTTTTTTACAAATTATCATTTCTTGTAACATATTTCAAATATTTTCTTCAAGTTTCAAATTGTAAAATCATTTTTCAATTATTTTCCAAACTTTATATCCTTCAATTTTCAATTTTTTCATTTCTTTTATAATTGCCAAAATTTTAAACTATTTATCTGAGATTTTAATTATTTCGTTCAATTTTCAATTATTCATATGATTTTTATATTATTTTCTTCAATCTACAATTACCTTCGTTCTGTTTCGTAATTTCCAAATAGTTTTTAATTATTTTTCTTTAATTAAACATTATTCTCTACAATTTTAAATTAGGTTAATCTTGTTTCATTTATTTTCTCTAATTTTTAATTATTTTCCTTTTTGTCTCAATGAACTTCTGAAAGTTTTAAGTATTTTTCTAGAATTTTCTCTAACTTTCCTTTATTTAAAAAATATTGTGTAACTTTTTCGATTATTTTCTCAAATTTTAATTATTTTCTCTAATTTTTCATTATTTAACTTTTTTTCAATTTATTTGTAAGATTTTTAAGTGTTTTTCTCAAATTTAAATTATTTTCTATATTTTTAAAACATTTCTATGTTTTTTTAAATTGCTTTCCCCAATATTTAAATGATTTAATTTTTTTTTTCAATTGATTTGCAAAATTTGCAATTATTTTGTTTAATTTGAATTATTTTTTGGAATTTTTTTTAATGCTCAAATTTGATAAATTTGGTCCTAAATAAATATTTATTTGTTTTATTTTTTTACTTATATAAATTTTTTTAAAAATATTATATTCAAATCATTTAAATGATTTAATTTTTTTTTTCAATTGATTTGCAAAATTTGCAATTATTTTGTTTAATTTGAATTATTGTTTGGAATTTTTTTTTAATACTTAAATTTGATAAATTTGGTCCTAAATAAATATTTATTTGTTTTATTTTTTTACTTATATAAATTTATTTTTAAATATTATGTTCAAAATATTTATAATTGTTGATAACAGAAGGTGTAGAAACTATAATCGCGAGCGAGCGCGAGTTGTTTAATTCAGTCAAACTTTAAATAACTTCAATTAGCAAGGTTCTTAGATTTTTTTTTTTTAAAGGTTTATTATATCTAATTGAACAATATAGCAATTTTGACGTAAAGTTTTGTGTCAATATGCCACGTGCCCAGATTTTTAAGTTTTAATTATCAAATAATAGATTATAACGGATTAGTTGACTCTTTTATTATTAATTTAACGTATTAATTTGAATAAATAATTTTAAAATCTTTTTTTCGGATACGATCGGAAGTCAAGTCTTTTTCTATAGGTATATATATATCTTTCTCTCAGTCTCAGTCTCGCCACTAAATCCTAAAACCTCGTCAGTAAATAATAATACATTATAAAAATTGTTCTAAATAAATTGAATATATTTCAGAAATGACCTAAAATTTCAGAAACTAAAGATCGATAAATTGTGTACAATTATTAATTTGTACTGTTTTGTAGATTATAAATCATTGGCAAACGTTGGAGGATACAGTGAAACTGAAAAGACGGTAAAAGTGATTAAAATACATAGTTGCCAAGTGAAAAATGAAGAACTGATGGAGTTTTGTTATTGAAGGAAGAATTTTGAATAGATTGTTGCACATCAAGTAAATCCGGTGCTATTAATCGTCGTTTGCATGTGGGTCACGAGCTGCAGCTAACTAACAAGATAGAGGGTTTACCGAGCTAAGGTAAGCCAATTAAAAATTAGTATCAACATCAACATTAGCACGATTTTTACTTTGCTGAATCTTATCTTTATTCGAGAAGACCTTAGACGAGGCCAACAATCGATTGTCTTAAGTACTAGGTTATAAAGTGCAATTGAAACTTTCTTATACTGCTCATTTTATTATCAATGCATTAGAAAGCACCCTCTGCTTTTTATTGTCAACAGAATAAAAAGTGCCGCTTATTTTATTGTCGATGAATATAAAAAAAATTGTTTTATTATCAGAATATTAAAAATTAGGTTTTTTTTTTAGTTAGGGGTTTTCTTAGCTTATATGTTCCAGTTTTCTTATCAACTTATATTTCTATTATCAGCTTGTAATTCCATTCTATTACCATGTTATGAATATTTGATATTTATTTTCTTGGGTATATATAGGTTGAAAAGTAATTTTTAGTTTTTTAAGAGTGTATATTATTTGTTTGGAATAATGACTCATTTTTCTCGTTGCAACATTTTCTACAAGTTTATTTGTTAGATTTAGTTAAGGATGCTCAACCCATTGACATAACCTCAAACTAGAAAATGGTTTTTCACATAAACTAACAATATTATTAAAATTCATTTCGCCCGATTTTGAAAGTTCCAGTTGTACATTTTTTAAAATGAGGTTAGGTTGACACAAAATTTATTATCAAATAATAATTACTTAATATATTTTAATTTTTGAAACAATCTCTACAAGCTTGTTCGTTTAATTTTGTTTAAATAGGTTCTGTTTAAAAAATATAAAATAAATTTTTTTTATTTATTTAACAATTTTTTCACAAGATATTAGTTACAGAAAAAACATAATATGCTAAACAGTTATTATTTGATAACAAATTTTGTCTGAACCTAATTTTTTTTGAAAAATGTACAACTGGGACTTTTAAAATAGGGTGAAACGAATTTTAAAAATATTTGTATTTTATGTGAAACCGATTTTTTAGTTTGGGGTTATGTCTATGGGTTGAACATCCTTAAATGATATTCTGTTTAAAAATACATAGAGAACAAAATTTATTTATTTAATAACTTTGAAACAAAATATAATTTAACAAAACCCAACAAATAAAATTGTAGGGAATGTTTCAAAGTGAAAAATGAGCTTTTATTTGTCAGAATTGGATGAAAATTGCAGTTGTTCATTAAATCGAAAGAAAAAACAAAATGTTAAATAATTATTATTTGACAACAAATTTTAGCTAAACCTAATTTTTTCTAGAAAATGTACAACTGGATCTTTCAAAATTTGATTAAATTAATTTTAATAATTTTGTTTTTGTTGGGAACAGTCATTTTTTTGAGGTTATGTCAATGGAAAGAATCTCCTTAAAAGGCACATATTCTTAAAAATAGTCGAATATTCAGAAAATAAAAATAATTTTTTTACACCCAAAAAGACAGGAAAACTTACAAGAAATTTATTGTTTATGTTACTTAATTCTTAAAAAATTGATTGTTTCTGTTTTTTTAATTGTGTTTTAATTAAAATTAATTATGTATTCTTGTCCCCTATTTTAAATAAACATTATTAACTGAAGTTTACATACTTATTATTATTAGCGAAAAAAGAAATATGATCCTACTCTTTTTGTTAAAAATAGCATAATAAATAGATGACTTGCACTGAATGTTTCGCTTCTGGACGTACGTTTAATAAACTACAGGCATTTACGTGTTATTGGAAAAAGTCAGTGCTCTCATAAGGTCAACATTGAAAGTGTTATATTGACGTTCTGAAGAGGCATACGAAGAAAAGGAAATTCTCAAACTGATTTTTTACCTTCGATTCAAATTTACAGTTAATTTACCAAGGAACTTTCAGTCATCGAATTTAAATCTACATTTATATGTACCCTTTTATTATTTTTTATTTACCATATTTATACTATTTTTTTTGCATACTTATATTTATAATTTGTTAATTTTATTAGGCCAGACTATATTTCTCTTAACTGTGAAAATTCGTATAATTTATGATTCTGATAAATGAAATTTTGACTATATAAAAATTATGTTCGATTAAAATTATAATAAATTAAAAATAAATCTTAAATGACAGTTCAATTATTATCTTCAATGAATATTAGCACAATTCACAATTATATTAAATGAATATTACGTTAAGTAAAAATTTTGTTCAATAAAAATTCCGATTACTGAAAATTATATTCATTGAGATTTCGATCGAATAAAAATAATGTTAACATCCTTGCAAATGTTTATTATAACGATTGATTGAGGAATAAGAAAAAAAAAACACTTAATATTTTAGTCAAATTGGAAATAAATGTTACTTTCACTTCTTGGCAATAAAATATACGAAGTTTATTGCATTGACCTTGTTCTTGAATTCGAAACATGCATCAATGTTCTAAAGTTTAATAAGTTCCGAAATTGTAGCATTTATTGTAATTAAGTAATTGAAGCCATTTATTTATTTAAACGAATTAATTCTTAAACAAAAATAGTACTTTATCGGTCAAGTTCTTTTGTATATTTTATTTTACTCATATACTAGTTTATTTTTACCGAGACTGTTTTTCTCTAAATACAACATCTTATACATTTTCTCTATTAGAAAAGCTTTTAACAATGACACCATTAAACTTAAATTTCTCGGTGACGTACGATCTTTTATATTTTTTATTTAACTGATTCTTTTATAAATTTAATCACTTTTAATATAGAGATATTTAATAATATATTTAATTAACCGGAGGGTTAATATTATAATTTTATTTCGACCAAAGTAGTTGAGGATCAATTTTTAAAAAAATTGATACTTCTGTAAATGATTTGGTAATATTTTTCAAGTATAAAATACAAGAAATTATTTTTAAATTATAATTATTGTTTTTTTTTAATCATGTGTTTGAAGCATATGAATTATGGAAAACAATTAAATATTTTAATTTACAAGTTTCTTTTATTCATTTTGTCCACAACTGAAGTTTGTTACGAGATGTTTTCTTCTTTTAAATTAAAAATCATTTACCACTTACGTAAAAAATTTTTGTCAAGTTTATAACTTATCACAATTTTAATTTCTTTGAACTTTAATTATTTTGAAATTTCATTAATAAGAAATAATTAATCCACGCTTTGCAAATAGTATATTTGAAATTATTTAAAAATTTCTTTAATTTTTAGCAATTCTTTTCTATTATGATTTCAATTATTTGTTTATTATACTACAATTTTCAACTAATTTTACTATTTTTCAAAAATGTTCTTCAATTTCTAATTATTTTCATTATTTTTCAAATTTTCCCTAAATTTTAAATTCAATTTCGCCAAGTTTCAATTATTTTCTTTAATTTTTTCAATTCGTTTTTACAAATTTTTATTAATTCCTTCAATTTTCAATAATTTTTATCAGTTTTCAATTACTTTTTGTCCTTTTTAATTATTTCTTAATTAGTTTTCTAATTTTTTTTATTATTTATCTCAAATTGCAGTTATTTTCTCAATTTACAATTATTTTTATCATTTTGCAATTATTTTCTTTTATTACAAATATATATTGTAAATTTTTCAATTATTTTTCACAAATTAAAATTATTTCCTTTAATTTTTAATTATTTGTATTACTTTGTAAATATTTTCTTAATTTTTTTTTTATTATTTTTATTATTGTTCAATTAATTTACTAGATTGTAAAATATTTTCCTCAAATTTTAATAATTTTCTTAAATTTTCAATTATTATTGTTATCATTTTGCAATCATTTTTTTTCAATTTTTAATTATTTTTACTATGCCTCAATTAAATTCCTAAACTTTCAATTATTTATCTCTTTTTTCAATTATATTTTTCAATTTTCAGCTTCTTTTATATTTTTGCAATTATTTTCGCCTTCTTTTAACTAGATATTATTAATGAGTATTTTTCAATTAATTTCCTAAATTTTCATTTATTATCTTAAATCTAAATTATTGTATCCACTTTTCAATATTTTTATCATTCTTAAATTATTTTTTTCAAACTTTATATATTTAGTATATAAATAAATAAATATAGTTCGTCAATTTTTAATTTTTTTTTTAATTTGCAATGATTTTCACAAATTTTGTATTATTTTAATTATTTGTTGATTAACTCCGAAAATTTTGCAATTATTTATTTTAAATTTTCATTATTTTCTTCAATTTTTGATTATTTCTATAATATTTTATTTATTTTCCTCTATTTACAATTCTTGAAATCAATTTTTAATTAAATTTCTTTTGCTTCACATATATTCTGTATTTTTTTCTATTATTTTTCTAAAATTGCAATAATTACCTTCAATTTTCTATTATTTTTATTATTTTTCAATTATCTCACCAAATTTTAATTATTCTCATTTTTAACCAATCAATTTCTAAAAATTTCAAGCTGTTTTTCTCAAATTTCAATTATTTTTTTTCATTTTTTTTCAATTACAAAATTTTATAAATTTTATACAAAATTTTATAAATTTTGTTCTATGCAAACAAAACTTGTTTTATTTATCTTTAATCAATTAAAAATAACGAATTCAATTATTCTATACAAATACAAATAATTCTTTTAACATTTCTAAAGATAATTCTAGGTTTTTTTTTCGCAATTTCAACTAGCTAAAAAAATACCAGTTTTCCATAACTCCAGTTTTTCATAACTCTATATTTAAAACAAATAATAATTATTTTGAAATAATTCCTCATATTTTATACTTTAAAAACATCACTAAATCATTTCTTAAAGTGTCCATTTTTTAAAAAATTGACCCGGGACCACTTTGGTTGAAACAAAATCTGACCTCAGAATTTGCATAAAATATTTTTCTTAAAGTTGCCAAAAACCCTTTTACAGAGTGCTTTCATTTCTCCAGACGGTCAGGATTCATAATAATTTTTCTTCAAAGCCTCAATTTGATAAATATTTGAAAGGCATTATTTGGCTCGTGTACCACAAGTGTAGGAGGAAATTTTAGTCAAGAGTTGAATATAAGGTGGGGTGATTTTTTGTGTATATGTGTATGTACTTTTCAACTACATGCACAGGAGCATCCCATTGAGTGTGCCCATTGCCGTAATACCCAAGGGGAATGAGTCCACGTAATGAGGAATACCACTATGTTTACTTAGGAATTGGTCTCTCAAGTGTATGTATGTATATATCTATCGAAACATGGGGTTTGTCAAGTACCACCCTTGTCTGACTATTGGCCACGCTAAGAACTTTATTTGCAAGACTGAGTGCTTTAACTACAAGGAAAAATGATCTTCAAAGAAATTTCTTTAAATAATTTCAGGGGTCTTATCACGTAAACGAAACCACGAGTTGGAATTTCAATTTTATTTTTTTTTTTAAGTCACTATGATCAATGTTTATTTATATTTTTAAGAAGGCGGCCAAATCGAGTCAGAATCATTTTGACACAAAACTTAGTTTGAAGAATGTTATTTTGTACAAAAAAATAATCTGAAACTGTAAAATATTGTTGCGGTTTAGGAAAAAAAAAATTTTTTCAGTAAAATTTTTTTTCACATACCACCTGGACAGTTTTGGGGGGGGGGAGGGGGTTTGTCTAAATTCCACGATTTCCACTAGGGGGGAAGGGGAGTCAAAACAAATGTCCACGTGGTCCAAGTAATAATTTAATTTTATCCCTTAAGGGCATGTGATGGAAGATGACGTCACTGTCATAGGCAAAATTTGTCCGTAACTTTTCTCTTAAAATATTGAATATTTTTTTTGAAACTTGGTAGAATTACTTAAAATGTCATTAAGAAGGTCTCTCAGAACCGAATTTGTTTAAATAATGGCCAAAAATTAATTTTGGATAATTTTCGAAAAAATGCAAACTTTTATAAAAATCAATTTTGTGCCAAAATTTAAACAAATTTGGGTTTGAGAGACCTTCCTAATGACATTTTAAGTAATTTTACCAATTCTCATAAAAAAGTATTAAATATTTTAAGAGAAAAGTTACGGACAAATTTTGCCTATACCAGTGACGTCATAATCCATCACATGCCCTTAAAATGTTGTTTAATTAACTTTCAAATTTTCGCGACACTGATTCTTCGACAGGATATCTTAAGAACGCTTCAACGGATTTCCATAACATTTGGATGGCTTATTAATCTCAGTTTTTAATTAATTCTTTAAATTTCAAATATTTATACATTTTTCAATTCTCATTATCATTTTTCTATAATTTTTCTTGAAATTTCCAATTATTTCCCTCATATTTAACGTATTTCCTTCAATTTCCAATTCATTTTGTATTTTATTACTTTTTTTTTTCCAAATATCAATTATTTTCTTCAATTTTCAATTATTTACCTCAAATTTTAATTATTTCTTTCAATTTTTAAATATTTTCACTATTTTGCAATTGTTTTCTCAAATTTTAAATTGTATTCAATATTTTTTTTTAATTTCTTAAATTTTTCAATTCTTTATCTCAAATTTCAATATTTTTTATCAATGCCGAATTTTTAAAATTATTTTTCTATTATTTTCTTGAATTTTCAATTATCTATCACAAATTTCAATTACATTTTTTAATTCTTAGTTATCTTCATCAATTTGCAATTCTTTTCTCCGATTTGTGAGGATTTTCAATATTTTTTAGTCAATTACCTTAGTTTACAATTATTTATCTTATACTTTCATAATTTTTCAAATTATTTGTTAATTCTTTTCTTAGATTTTAAATATATTTTATAATTTTATGACTTTATAAATACGTACTTCTGAAATTTTCATTTTTCTTAGACTTTTAATTACTTTTAACATTTTAAAATTGTTTTCTCTAATTTTTTAATATTTTAATTATTTTTTAACTAATTTATCAAACTTTTCTATAATTTTTAATTAATTTAAGCAATTTTCAATTATTATTGTTAAAAATTTTAATTATTTTCTTCCATTTTCAACTATATTATTATTATATTATTATTTTATTCTCTAAATATGAATTAGTGGTTTTCTACTAATGAATTAGCGAAAAGTGAGCTACTATTAAAATTAAAATTATAACAATTTTACCGTTTTTTAATAGAAAACTACTAATTTTTTAGTAGAAAACTGATAATTTTTAGTAGAAAACTACTAATTAAATTAGTAAAAAAATCTACTTATTTTAAAAGTAAATGTTCACTATTTCAATTACTAGTTTTCTACTAAAAAAGTAGTTTTCTGCTAAAGATTTGTAGTTTTCTAATTTCTACTAAAAATTAGTAGTTTTCTTATATATAAATTAGTAGTTTTCTCCTATATAAATTAGAGAAAAGTGATTTAAGAATTTGATTAATTCATAGTAGAAAAACTACTAATTTAGATTTAGAGAGTACCTACTATTTTACCCCACTTTTAAATAATTCTTTAAACTGCAAACATTTTCTACAATTTTTAATTGCTATTATAATTTTTCAACTACTTTTTTTACAATTTCTATTACATTTTTTCAATTTTTTATTAATTACCTAAATTTTCAATTATTTATCTCAAATTTCAATATTTTTTATCAATGCTCAATTTTTAAAATTATTTTTCCATTATTTTCTTGAATTTTCAATAATTGATCACAAATTTCAATTATATATTTTTATTTTAAATTATTTTCATTAATTTTCAATTCTTTACTCCGATTTGTGAGAATTTTCAATATTTTTTTGTCAATTTCCTTAATTTACAATTATTTATTTCATAGTTCAATAATTTATATTAATATTTAATTTTTCAAATTATTTCTTAATGCTTTTCTTATATTTTAAATATATTTTGTAATTTTATAAATACATTTTTCTGAAATTTTTATTATTTCTTAGACTCTCAATTACTTTTACCATTTTAAAATTATTTACTCTAATTTTCTAATATTTTAATTATTTTGTAACTAATTTACCAAACATTTCTTTTATTTTTCAATTAATTTAAGAAATTTTCAATTATTATTTTAAAAAATTTTAATTATATTCTTCTATTTTTAACTATTATTATTATTCTACCTACTATTTTACCCCACTTTTAATTAATACTTTCAATTACATATATTTTTTACATGTTTTAATTGCTTTCATAATTTTTTAACAACTTTTCTTACATTTTATATTATACTTTTTTAATTGTTTATTAATTTCCAAAATTTTTAATTATTTCTCTCACATTTCAATTACTTTCTTCAATTTCCAATTCAATTTGTATTTTATTCCTTTTTTAAAAATTTCAATTATTTTCTTCAATTTTTATTTATTTACCTCAGATTTTAATTATTTCTTTCAATTTTTAAATATTTCCATTATGTTGCAATTGTTTTCTCAAATTTTAAATTATTTTTTAGTGAATTTTCCAAATTTCCAAATATTTATCTCAAATTTTAATTAATTCTTTAAATATCAATTACTTTCTTCAATGCTTAATTGTTTTTACGATTTTTCAATTATTTTCTTTTATTTTAATTAAATTTTTTTATTTTGCTTTCTTATACAGGAAGTTTTATCACTTATTATTCATAAATTTCAATTATTTTCATCAAATTTTAAATATTTACCTGAAATGTTAATTATTTTATTAAGTTTAAAAACATTTTTATTATTTTGCAATTGTTTTTTCCAATTTTCAGCTATTTTTTTATTAATTTCCAATTGTTTATCACTAATTTTAATTAATTCTTTAAATATCAATTACTTTCTTTATATTTTTTATTGTTTTTCCCATTTTCCAATTATTTTATTTAATTTCGATTCAGCTTCTTGATTTTGCCTTCTCATATATGTTAAGTGTTATCACTTATTTTTTTCAACATTATAATTATTTTCTTCAATTTTAAATTATTTATCTTAAATTTAATTTATAATAATTATTTTAGTTTTTCAATTTTTTTGTATTATTTGACAATCATTTTCTCCAAATTTTAAAGATTTTCATTCTTTTTCAATTAATTTTCTAAATTTTCTAAATATTTATTTCAAATTTCACTTATTTAATTCAATTTTCTATTGCCTTCATCATTTTTCAATTATGTTTTTTACATTTAAATATATTTTATACTTTCACAACTTATTTTTCTTAATGTGTAATTAGTTTCTTCAGTTTTGCATTATTACTATCCTTTTCAATTATTTTCTCCCATTTTTAATTTTCAATTAATTTTATAGATTTTGCTTCCTTCTATAGAGGAAGCTTTGTGATCGTTAAGATTTTCGATTTTCCAAAAAATAGTCTAAATTGACTCATTTTCATCTGAAATGCAAAAATTTTTCATTTTTAAGCCAATGTCCAGAAATGTGTGTGTGTGTGTGTGTCATATTATTTTTTAAAAAAAGCTTACTTGGACATTTAGAGGGGGGCAGGGGGGTACTTCAAAAGTCCACGATTGTCCACGATGGGGGAGGGGAGATCAAAAAGTGATTAAAAATTGTCCACGTGGTATATGAACGACCCCAAAGAATGCTATGATAGTAGAATTAAACCACAATTTTCATGGTTTTATAAAAATTTCTGCATAAAATTACATATTTCTGTCAATTCTCAACTTTTCAAGATTAATAGTTTGAGCTCTAGTATAAGGGTATAATGTCATTTTTTTATTTTTCATTAATAACTTTTGAAAATCAACTCCAGCAACGTTCGCTATATTTTTCCTGTAATATACACGTAAAAATATCCAAGCATACAAAGTTTCAAATTTCTAGGTTAAATAGTTTAGAAGATAATAGAAGGGGTGCAAGTTTTTGTTTAAAAAAAAAAGATAGTTTTTCCTTGACAACGCTATGGCCATCACCTCCAATCACGTTCTATATATTTTTTTTTGTAATCTACACTCGAAAATTCATACAAATTTCAATACTCTAGGTCAAATAGTTTGGGCGATAAGAGGGGGAGGGGGGGGGGGGGGTAAATAGACATTTTAATGAATTTTTTTAAAAAAATCTTGTTGTCTCATTGACAGCGCTATGAACATTGATAGTTCGTGTCCGGAACCCTAAAAAAGAAAAAAATTTGAAAATCAAACTCTTTTATCAAACTGGAAAAAATTATGCGACACAGAAATATCGGAAATTTCTGCAAATAAGAAAATGAAAATTATGGGGGCAAAAAACGAAATGAACTACTTTAATTTGAACTCAAAGAATATTTCTTTTTTTTTTATTTTCCTGAATTAAATAAATGTTCAATTAAGGACGACAAAGTGTTCATAATTAAGCAGAAATGTAGGTTTGAATTCAAGCTTTCTAAGTACTAATTTAATATCTTGTGAGAAACTCGATTAGAACTAATACCGAAGCAAGGGCACTGGCACAACTGTTTCAAGGAAAAGGTCGTGAATAAATTCTGCTAAACGTACAGAAAAATGCGTGAAGTATCTGTGAATAATAATTACGTCACATTAAAAAAAAATCCATAAGCAATACAACTTGTCGATTTATTTATATTATCAAGATATCTGAAAAATTAAATTGAAAGAAAGAATTCTGAGTGTTAAAATAGAAATGGGAAAGATTGAATGTACTTCTTGAATTAAAAAGTAAAATATAAATAATAAAAAACAAGATTGATTGTTTTACATTAACAATTCTTCTTTTATTCGCAAACTTTGCAGAAGCTGTTTCAACGTTAGAAATTGTTTTAGAATTCGGTGCCAAGAATATATGAGTGTAGATTTTTATATTTATGCCAGAAGCATATGTTGGAGGGATTTATATGTATTTTATCCTTGTTTTACCATTTCAATCTGTTTGCAGATTTGTTTTCCTAAAGAAAAGAAATTCAAGTCTGACTCAAACTTTCCAGCTGTATTATTCTTTGAAATTTTATGCGGCAGAACTCCTATTTCGTTTTACTTGTTTTATGTCCCTGCATGACTTCCAGACTTTCACTAGAATTTTCATTTTATTTTAAAGACAATTGTTCTGTGAGTGAAAAATAGAGTTGGTAAAAAAAGTCATATTTATAATACAGGGTTTTTTGTTGTCATAAGGTTTCTTAGACATTAATAAGTGTAAAAAAATTTGATTTCTTCATCCGACATTTTAAATTTTGAAAATCTAGTGACAGATTTGTATTAACGAATTTCAATAGAATTAAATATTCGTCAACCATACTGGATCCGCCATTTTTGAATTTTGTTAATCCGATTTTAGATTTGTATTTAGCGACCCCAAAAATAGTTCAAAAGATAGGATTTAAAATTTTTTTTTTTTTGGAATGAAAAATCAGGATAAAAATGATTTAATGAACTTGTGTAAAAGAGGGATCTAACTTGTATTTTGTTGAATTTTTAACTAAATAGAAAAATAGAATTTTAAAAATATATGGTTTAGAAAGTAATAAAACATTTTTAGATTTCATCCAATTTTGACAAATTAAGTGAAATCAATTTTAATAATATTTTTATTTGTTGCCAAAAATCAGTTTCGAATTTGAGGTTATGTTATGAACAAAATAATTCAAAATTGAAGAAAATAATTGAAAATTGAAGAAAGAACTTACAAATTAAAGACAATTTTTGAAAACAGCAGAAAAATTTAGAAATCGAAGTAAATAAATGCGAATTGATGAAAATAATTTAAAAATTATCAATTTAAATAAAAATTGAAAAAAATCATAATATAAAAAAGCTGAGAATTGATAAATATTGAAGAAAATTGAGAAGAAATTAAAAATTGAAAAAAAATTGAAAAACTGAAAGAAATATGAAAAAATAATTGGAAATTGAAGAAAATAATTGAAGAATGGAGTTTAAGAATAAATAAAAATTGAAGAAATTGATTCTAAATGATAACAATAATAATTGAAAATTGAAGAAAATTATTAAAATTTGAGAAAAATAAATTAAAATCTAGGAATAATCTTAGAAAATCTTAGAAAATCTTAGAAGAATAATGAAAGTAATAAAAACTCCGAGAAAATATTTGCAAAGTAATAAAAATAATGAAAAATTGAAGACAATAATTTTAGTTTATTAAAAATAATTGAAAAAATTACAACATATAGTTATAATAAAAGAAAATTATTGCAGAATATTAAAAATAAATGTGAATTGAAAAAATAGGTAACTGAGATTAGAGATAAATAATAAAAAAAACTTAGAGAATTTACTAAACAATAATTGAAAATGACAAAAACTAATTTAAAAATAATAAAAATAATTAAAAATTGAAAAATTTAATAAAAATTTGTGAAAAAATAATTGTGAAAATTACAGAATATATTTGAAATAAACAAGCCTACTTGAAGAAGGATAAAAATAATTGGAAACTAAAGTTAATTATGGAAATTTAAGAACAAAAATTGAGATTAAATAGATGTCGCTTTGCCGGTAAGGTCGAAATCTTCTTTTTAAAAATTGGGCCCGTATCATTTTGACACAAATTTTTTTGTGCAACTTGTTATATTGTATTCCCGAAGATAAATGTTATATTTTACTCCTTCTAAACTCAAAGACTTTTAAGTCTTATTTATTAAATAGTTGATTTTAATACATTAAATTAATATTAAAAGACCTAATTAATCCAGTAAGTTCAATTACTGAATAATTAAAACTTAAAAATCTTTGATTTTAGTAGGAGTAAAATATAACATTCATCTTCGGGAGTACAATATAACAAGTTGCACGAAAAAATTTGTGTCAAAATGATACGGGCCCTAAAAATTGAGAACATTACAAAACTTATTTGTTGCCAAAAATCAGTTTCGAATTTGAGGTATGTTATGAACAAAATAATTCAAAATTGAAGAAAATAATTGAAAATTGAAGAAAGAACTTACAAATTAAAGACAATTTTTGAAAACAGCAGAAAAATTTAGAAATCGAAGTAAATAAATGCGAATTGATGAAAATAATTTAAAAATTATCAATTTAAATAAAAATTGAAAAAAATCATAATATAAAAAAGCTGAGAATTGATAAATATTGAAGAAAATTGAGAAGAAATTAAAAATTGAAAAAAAATTGAAAAACTGAAAGAAATATGAAAAAAAAATTGGAAATTGAAGAAAATAATTGAAGAATGGAGTTTAAGAATAAATAAAAATTGAAGAAATTGAAATAAGGTTTCTTAGACATTAATAAGTGTAAAAAATATTTGATTTCTTTATCCGACATTTTGAATTTTAAAAATCTAGTGACAGATTTGTATTAACGAATTTCAATAGAATTTAATATTCGTCAACCATACTGGATCCGCCATTTTGAATTTTGTGAATCCGATTTCAGATTCGTATTCAGCGACCCCAAAAATAGTTCAAAAGATAGGATTTAAAATTTTTTTTTTTTTGGATGAAAAATCAGGATAAAAATGATTTAATGAACTTGTGTAAGAGGGATCTAACTTGTATTTTGTTAAATTTTTAACTAAATAGAAAAATAGAATTTTAAAAATATATGGTTTAGAAAGTAATAAAACATTTTTAGATTTCATCCAATTTTGACAAATTAAGTGAAATCAATTTTAATAATATTTTTATTTGTTGCCAAAAATCAGTTTTGAATTTGAGGTTATGTCAATGAAGAGAATCGTCTTTATTAATTTTATTTTCCCTAATATTAAAATCTTTATGAAATAGTTCTATCTGCATAAAATTTGCGAAAGAAAAGTACTCTTTGAAGCGTAAGAAATAAAAGTAAGAAAGGAAAAAAAAAGTTTTAATAGACTGTTGCGAAATTTTATGAACGTGAGAATGAAAAATTAGTCGTGAAAAGCTCGTCACTTTCTCGAGTGCGTAATTTCTCCCCCTTGAATGAGAACTTTTATATGGTGAGAAGTGTATATATGTCGTTTGGAAGGGGGGAAATAAAGAAGGGGAAATTTTTGAAGTAAAAGAGTTGCCAGAGTATGGCAAGCGAGGAAAAGTGGTTACTTGCGTGTGCATCGGGTGTTACAAGAGCAGACCTTAAAGCCTCCATCATGTGCCGCATGTCCGTTAATAATCTTTTTCCTGTAGCTTATATAAAGGACGAATGAATGGGGTAAATCCTTTTCTGCAGTTGCTTTAAAACGGTTATTATTTACACGCAACAAAAGTGTTTACAGAGACAAAATTTTCAAACGACTCTTGTTTTTTTGTTTATCACGTTACTTAACCAATTTAAATACTTTGACATAACTTTAATCTTAAAAGTGATTTTGATCAGGAAACAATAAAAAATTGAAATTTATTCCTTAGATAAATTTATTTCCTTAGAAAAATAGAAGTTCAGGGTGTCTACTAATTTGGTCCCACAAAATTCCTGGTCATTTCTCGGTTTTTTTCCCTATTTTTACCGATTTTTTCTCTTGTTAACTTAAAATTTATTTTAAGTATAAATAGACCTACAAATGGCTACAAAAATTGAAGATAACAGTTGATAATTAAAGAAAATAATTGAGATTTGAAGAATTAAATATTAAACTTTAGAAAAAATAATAATTAAGAATTAAAAGAAACAATTAATAATAAAAAGAAATAATTAATAGTTGAAAGAAATAATTGAACAATGACAGAGATATTTGACAATTAGAAACAAAATTTAAAAAAAAAGTAAATATTAATCTACAATTGAACAATAATTGAAAAAATTGAACAATGGTTAATTAAATTCAAAGAATATAATTGAAAATTGGTCAACTAGGTAGAAAATAAAAAAAATAATTTAAAACTTAAGTTAACAATTCAAAATTGAAGAAAGAAATTGAAAATAAAATAATGAAATTGAAATCAGAAAAAAACAGAATTATTGAATATTAAAAAAAAACAATTAAAAATTGAGAAATAAAGTTGAAATTCGAATACCATAATTGAGAATTAAAGAAAATTACTGAAAAATTGGATTGAAAAAAGAAGAAAATAATTTATAATTAAAAAAAATGGAAAATGCCAGGAATTATTTAGTATTGAAGAAAACATTAAAAATTGAAGAATAGAATTGTTATTTAAAGAAAATAATTGAGAATTGAAAAAAATAATTGAACAATCGAACAAATAAATTGAAAATAGAAGTAAATTAATGAAATTTGAAGAATTAAATAATAAATATTAAACTTTACAAAAAATAATAATAAAGAATTAAAAGAAACAATTAATAATGAAAAGAAATAATTAATAGTTGAAAGAAATAATTGAACAATGACAGAGATATTTGACAATTAGAAACAAAATTTAAAAAAAAAGTAAATATTAATCTACAATTGAACAATAATTGAAAAAATTGAACAATGGTTAATTAAATTCAAAGAATATAATTGAAAATTGGTCAACTAAGTAGAAAATAAAAAAAATAATTTAAAACTTAAGTTAACAATTCAAAATTGAAGAAAGAAATTGAAAATAAAATAATGAAATTGAAATCAGAAAAAAAACAGAATTATTGAATATTAAAAAAAAACAATTGAAAATTGAGAAATAAAGTTGAAATTCGAATACCATAATTGAGAATTAAAAAAAATTACTGAACAATTGCATTAAAAAAAAAGAAAATAATTTATAATTAAAAAAAAAATGGAAAATGCCAGGAATTATTTAATATTGAAGAAAACAATAAAAATTGAAGAATAGAATTGTTATTTAACGAAATTAGTTGAGAATTGAAAAAAAAATTGAATAATTGAACAATTAAATTGAAAATAGAAGAAAATTATTGAAAATTGAAGGAGGTTTTGAGACATAAAATAAATAACTGATAATTAAAAATAAAATTGAATAATGTCGAGATTACTGAATATTGAAACAAACAATTGAAAATTGAACAAATAATTCAAAATTGAAGAAAATAATTGAAAATTGAAGAAAGAACTTACAAATTAAAGACAATTTTTGAAAACAGCAGAAAAATTTAGAAATCGAAGTAAATAATTGCGAATTGATGAAAATAATTTAAAAATTATCAATTTAAATAAAAATTGAAAAAAATCATAATATAAAAAAGCTGAGAATTGATAAATATTGAAGAAAATTGAGAAAAAATTAAAAATTGAAAAAAAATTGAAAAACTGAAAGAAATATGAAAAAATAATTGGAAATTGAAGAAAATAATTGAAGAATGGAGTTTAAGAATAAATAAAAATTGAAGAAATTGATTCTAAATGATAACAATAATAATTGAAAATTGAAGAAAATTATTAAAATTTGAGAAAAATAAATTAAAATCTAGGAAATTAATTGAAGAATAATGAAAGTAATAAAAACTCCGAGAAAATATTTGCAAAGTAATAAAAATAATGAAAAATTGAAGACAATAATTTTAGTTTGTTAAAAATAATTGAAAAAATTACAACATATAGTTATAATAAAAGAAAATTATTGCAGAATATTAAAAATAAATGTGAATTGAAAAAATAGGTAACTGAGATTAGAGATAAATAATAAAAAAAACTTAGAGAATTTACTAAACAATAATTGAAAATGACAAAAACTAATTTAAAAATAATAAAAATAATTAAAAATTGAAAAATTTAATAAAAATTTGTGAAAAAATAATTGTGAAAATTACAGAATATATTTGAAATAAACAAGCCTACTTGAAGAAGGATAAAAATCATTGGAAACTAAAGTTAATTATGGAAATTTAAGAACAAAAATTGAGATTAAATAGATGTCGCTTTGCCGGTAAGGTCGAAATCTTCTTTTTAAAAATTGAGAACATTACAAAATTTATTTGATGTAAAAGAAAGTGATTGAAAATCCAAGAACATCATTTAAATACTTGAAAAATACAAAAAACAAAACTCATATTTTGTGAAAATAGTTGAAAAATGATGAAAGAAATTGAAAGTTAATTAATAAATAATGAAACTAATTTGATATTGAAGGAAATAATTTAAACTGAAAAATTTTTATTTGAAAAAGTTAAAGAAAATAATTTAAACTTGCAGAAATTAATTTAAAATTTAGGGGAAAAATTAAAAAAATAATGAGAATCATTGAAGAAAATTTTTGAAAAATGATAAAAATAGTTGAAATTTGTAGATTCGGACAAACAAAATAATGTAAAAATTGTGAAAATAATGCAAATGAAAAAAAAAATAATTAAAAATTGACGAAGTATAAATGATAAAAATTGATAAATAATAAATAATTGAAAATTTTAAGAATTTAATTGAGGAATGAAATTTCAGAATAACTAAAATTTGAAGAAATGGATTGCAAAATAATAATAATAATTCAAAATTGAAGAAAATTATTAAAATTTGAGAAAAATATTTTAAAATCTAAAAAATTAATCGAAGAATAATGAAAGTAATAAAAAATCCGAGAAAATATTTGCAAAGTAATAAAAATAATGAAAAATTGAAGACAATACTTTTAGTTTGTTAAAAATGATTGAAAAAATTACAGACTAATATAGTTATAAATAATAAAAGAAAATGATTGCAGAATGATGAAAATAATGTTAAATTGAAAAAATGACTAGAATTTGAGATAAATAATAAAAAAAAATCGAAAATAATTAAAAAAAATAAATTTTAATAAAAAAATAATTGATAGAAATTTTAACAATCCTTTTCTATTATGATTTCAATTATTTGCTACAATTTTCCTATATTTTTACCATTATTCAAAAATTTTCTTTAAATTCTAATTATTTTTATTATTTTTTAATTTTTACCCTAAATTTTAAATTTAATTTCCGCAAGTTTCAAATATTCTCTTTAATTTTTTTAAATAAATTGATTGATGAAATTTTTACATAAAAACTAAATTTTACTAAATGAACGAATTATTTCCTTCCTATTAATAATTTGTATATTTATTGATTTTAAAAGTTTCATTAAAATGATGTTTTAAATACAGTAAATAAACACTTTTTGTCGAATGAAGTACTTACAATTAGTAACATTTATAGTAATCAACTTCGAACTACCTGAAAAAAGTAATATAATATTTTGGTTTTAAAATTTTTTTTATTTAAAAAAATATGTATAAAAATGTTGCGTCCCTCCAAGTTTTATAATGTTGTCAAGGAAAAAGTACCTTTTTCCGAAAATATATGTCTCCCTAGTTTCTAAGTTTTACATTTTTAGATCTATAGACTTAAAATTTAGTACTTTGATGTATTTTTAGGTTTAGATTGGTGGAAAAAATATAGTTAACCCGATTAGAGGTGATGATCATAATGATTTTGAGAAAAAAATATCTTTTTCTAAAAGTAGGTGTCTCCCCCGTTTCTAACTTTTACATTATTAAAACTAAAAATTTGAAATTTGGTAGGATGATGCATTTTTAGATGTGGATTAGTAGAAAAATGTCGTGAAGATTATTGGAGGTGATTATTATAACTTTTTAAAGAAAAAAGTACACTTTTTCTAATAATAGGTGTCTCCCTCGTCTCTAACTTTTACATTATTAAATTTAAAAATTTTTAATTTGGTATGTTGATGCAGTTTTAGGTGTAGATTGATGGAAAAATATAGTTAACCTGATTAGAGGCGATGATCATAATGATTTTGAGAAAAAAGTATCTTTTTTCTAAAAGTAGGTGTCTCCCCCGTCACTAACTTGTGCATTATAAAATCTAAAAATTTGAAAATCTGTAGGAGGATACATGTTTAGGTATGAATTGGTATAAAAATGTAGTGAAGATTATTGGAGGTGATTATTATAACTTTTTGAAGGAAAAAGTACCTTTTTTCTAACAATAGGTGCCTCCCCCGTCTATAACTTCTACATTATTGAAACTAAAAATTTGAAATTTGGTAGGATGATGCATTTTTAAGTGTGAATTGGTACAAAAATGTAGTGAAGATTATTGGAGGTGATTATTATAACGTTTTAAAGGAAAAAATACCTTTTTTCTAACAATAGTTGTCTCCCCGGTCTCTAATTTTTACATTATTAAATTTAAAAATTTTAATTTTGGTATGTTGATGCAGTTTTAGGGGTAGATTGATGGAAAAATATAGTTAACCTGATTAGGGGTGATCATCATAATGTTTTCCTATTTAGTTTTTTTTAAATGTGTCTTCCCCCTGCTCTACTTCTACACTATTAAATCTAAGAATGAGATTTGGTATAATGATGAATTTTTAAGTGTTGATTGATGGAAAAATATAGTTAACCAAATCAGAGATGATGATTACGACGCTGTCAGGGAAAAAGTTTTTTTTCCAAAAATAGACGTCACTCCCCTTTCTTACTTCAACACTATTAGATCTAAAAAACTGAAATTTGGTATAATGATGTATTTTTAATAATTTTTTATAAGGTGCAGATTGATGTCATAATATACTGAACATCATTGGAGATGACGATTAAAAATACCTTTTTCCAAAAATAGGTCTCTCTTCATTCAAAATTTTAGATTATTCGAACTAAAGACCTGAAACTTTTATTCCATTTTATTAAGACGAATTTTGACATTCTGTTTCCATACTTTTTTTTAAATAAAAATAATAATAAAAAATCCGAAATATATTTGCAATTTCAAGAGAAAGCTCTCAATTGCCGGAAAAGTGGATCATTACAAATTTAAAATTAGAGCAGGAAATTAACTGAAATTGAGGTGATAAAATAAGAAAAAAAGTCGATTAATCGATATCAAGTGAAATTGTCGGAAGGAAAGGAGTTCTTCTCTTGGGACTGAAGATAAAAATAAAGCGAGTGCAATTCATTTTATTGGCATTGTTATTAATCTGTGAATTATTGATATACGGGCATCCACTCTAGGAAGCCTAGATAAAGAAAAGTTCGTTTCCCTGAAAATTTTAAAAGTACTTGATTTATCCTGGAAACTGAGCACCAATAAAAATCACAGAAAGGCCATGCGTCGATTTCTCTCGGGAGATTTCTTTCATTGTACTTTCTCAAATCCAAATCGATCTCTTGAAGAAAAAAAAATTGCACCCCATCCAGTTAATCTGCGTTTCGTTTAGGGGAACCCTGTGACCCTTCAAACAAGCTCTAAAATTGGCGGATTTGCTGCTATATCGGTATAGTTTCACGCTTCTCGACTGATATGCCAATTTTTTAGGATGATTGAAAAATAAGTGAGAATTATTCTTTCATTTAAAAATATTTGTTTTTGATTAAACGACGTTTTTTTAATCAATTAATTATATTATTGCTTATTTAAAAAATAAGACATTTCTTTATAAGAAAATAAATGTAGCAGAAATCTTTTTATTAAATAAATCAGTTTTAATTAATTCTTTGCAAAAAATTAGTAATTAATAGAAAAACACTTGTTTTATTTAGTGAATTTTAGTAATTGAAAAAGTGAGCATAATAACACAGATAAAAATGGTATGAAATTCAAATGTCTTTTAATTACTCAATTTGAAATGTTTTCGTAGTGATGAGAGACATAAATATAAGGTTGTAAAGACACGTATTTTATTATCAACCTCCCTTGAGAGATATACTAAATTACAGAGGCAATAGGGATCTTATCCCTTTTCAATAATAATTAGTTACCATTAACAGGACATTTCCTTTGTAGTTAATTCATGATCGTTGTATAAAACTCTAAACTCTCGTAAATTCTATTGATCAGGACAAAAAGTAAACAACACTGGTTACAAAGAATCGTAAAATTATAATAAATTATAGATAATATATTGTAGTCGTTTAAAATTTTTAATGATCCACTTATATTAATGTAGTTAATTAATTTTAAATTTAAATTTAATTAGTTCTGATTAAATGGAATTTGAATTAGGGACGGAGTATCGATCGAATAAAATCTGATTCGATCGGAATTTAAGATAGATAAAATTTAAGTTAATAATTTAATAAAGTTCCAATATACATTAATTTTCGAAACAATTGGATATGTATTTATTTTATTTATTAAGAATAATAATTAAAACATTTTATTTTACAGTGTAATCTCTTTTTATCAATTTATCGATAATTTTTCCCTTCGTTCTAAAAACGCACCTCAGAAGGGAGGTTCAATCTTTTAATTTTATTCGAAAAAGTATTGAAAGTAAAAAAATATTAAAAATTGACGAACTGGATTAAAATTTGAGAAAAATGATTAAAAGGTGGAGAAAATGATTGCAAAGGATAAAAGAAAATTAAAAATAAGAAAATAATTGAAAAATGAGATAAATGATTGAAAATTTAGGAATTTAATTGAGGAATAGTAAAAATAATTAAAAATTGAAGATTGCAAATGATAACAACAACAATTAAAAATTGAAGAAAATGACTAAAATTTGAGAAAAATATTTTAAAATCTAGGAAATTAATTGAAGAATATTGAAAATATTAATTAGAGAATTTATTAAAAAATAATTGAAAATGTCAAAAACTAAAAAAAAAAATGTTCAAAAATAATTAAAAATTGAAAAATAAATAAAAAATTGTTAAAAAATAGTTATAAAAATTACAAAATATATTTGAGATAAACAAGACTACTTGAAAAAGGATACAAATAATTGGAAATTAAAGTTAATTAGGGAAACTTAAGAACAAAAATTGAGAAAATTACTAAATTTATTTGATGTAAAAGAAAGTGATTAAAAATCAAAGAACATCATTTAAATACTTGAAAAATAGAACTAAAATATAAAAACAATTAAAAAATAAAAATTTAATAAAAATTGATACAGGAAGAATCAAGTTTTTTAATATTGAAAATTATTTTGAAAATGTTTATGAAAAACGATGAAAATAGTGATACTGATAATTAAAGTAACAAATTTTGAAGAGTTATTTTGTTCCATTATTTGACCTTACAAATTAACATTAATAATACGATACTAAAGAAAGTAATTGTAAATTAAAGAAAAAAATTACAATTCAAAACACAAAAATCATATTTTGTAAAAATAATTGAAAAATTATGAAAGAAATTGAAAGTTAATTAATAAATAATGAAATTAATTTGATATTGAAGGAAATAATTTAAACTGAAAAAGTTTTATTTGAAAAAATTAAAGTAAATATTTGAAAATGTTGGAAATTTTGAATTTAAAATTTAGGGGAAAAATTGAAAAATAATGAGAATCATTGGAGAAAGTTTTTGAAAAATAATAAAAATAGTTTAAATTTGTAGATATTAATTTGTAGATTTGTATAATTTGTAGATATTCTAAAATTGCAATTAGAAATTTTAGAAAATGCAGAATATCTGTGAAGTAAAAGAAAGTACATTATTAAAAAATGATTTCAAGAATTTTAAATTCAGGAAAATAATTACAACATTATAAAAATGATCGAAAATTTATTGAAGAAATAAGGTAAATTTGAAATAAATAATTGAAATTTTCGACGTTAATCAACAAATATGCAAAATAATATAAAAATTGTGAAAATCATTGCAAGTGAAAAAAATAATTAAAAATTAACAAAGTAATTGAAATTTGAGAAAAATAATTGAAGAATGATTAAAACATTAAAAAGTGGATGCAATTACTTAGTTTTTAGATAATAAATAAAAATTTAGGAATAATTAATTGAAAAATAATTAACATATCTAATTAAAAGGTGGAGAAAATAATTGCAAAAAGATAAAAGAAAATTAGAATTGAAAAAATAATTGAAAATTAGGATTTTAATTGAGGAATAGTAAAACTAATTAAAAATTGAAGAAATTGATTGCAAATGATAAGAATAATAATTGAAAATCGAAGAAAATTACTAAAATTCGAGAAAAATATTTTAAAATCTAAGAAATTAATTGAAGAATATTCAAAATAGTTAAAAATTCGAGAAAATATTTGTAAAGTAATAAAAATAATAAAAATTAAAGAAAATCATTTTAATTTGTGAAAAATAATTAAGAAAATTACATCATATATATGTATACTTTTATATACTTTATAATTTTTGTTTTATTATAATATTGTTATTCAAATATGTTATAACTTTGTAATCATGTACCCCATTTATGGTCCTAGTGACTGCGGGGAAGAAAAGATTAAATAAATAAATAAATAAACATAAATTTAAAATAAAATAAAATTATTGCAGAAAGATAAAAATAATTTTGAATTGAAAAAATAAATTGAATTAGAGATAAATAAAAAATAAAAAAAATGATTTAAAGAATAATTGAAAAAGTCAAAAAATAATTGAAAAATGATATAAATAATTGAAAATTAAAGAAAGTAATGGAAATTTGAGATAAATAATTAAACTTTTTGGTATTAATCAACAAATATTCAAAATAATATAAAATTTGTGAAAATTATTGCAAATTAATAAATAAATAATTAAATATTGACGAAAGTAGTTGAAATTTGAGTAAATATAATTAAAGAATGATTAAACCATTGAAAAGTCGATACATCAACTTAGATTTGAGATACTAAATAAAATTGTAGGAAATCATTTAGAAAATAATTTATGTTCTAATTAAAAGGTGGAGATAATAATTGCAAAAAGATAAAAGAAAATTAAAATTTTTAAAATAATTGACAAAAATGAGATAAATAATTGAAAGTTTAGGAATTTAATTGAGAAAAAGTAAAAATAATTTAAAATTTAAGAAATTGGTCTCAAAAGATAACAATAATAATTGAAAATTGAAGAAAATTACTAAAATTTGAGAAAAATATTTAAAAATATAGGAAATTAATTGAAGAATATTAAAAATAGTTGAAAATTCGTGAAAATATTTGCAAAGTTATAAAAATTATAAAAATTGAAAAAAATAATTTTAATTTGTGAAAAATAGTTGAGAAAATTACAACATAAATTTGTAATAAAATAAAATTATTGCAGAATGATAAAAATGATTTTGAATTGAAAAAATAAATGGAATAAGAGATAAATAATAATAATAAAAAATTAGAAAATGAGTTAAAAAATAATTAAAAAAGTCAAAAAATAATTGAAAAATCATATAAATAATTGAAAAGTGAAAAAAATAATAGAAATTTGAGATAAATAATTGAACTTTTTGGTACTATTAATCAACAAATATTCAAAATAATATAAACTTTGTGATAATCATTGCAAATTAAAAAAAATGTAAAATTTAAATTGATGAAAGTATTTGAAATTTGTGAAAAAAAATGAAGAATGATTAAAACATTGAAAGGTCGATACATTAACTTAGATTTGAGATACTAAATAAAAATGTAAAAAATTAATTAAAAAATAATTAATGTATCTAAATAAAAGGTGGTGAAAATAATTGCAAAATGATAAAAGAAAATGAAAACTGAAAAAAAATGATATAAATAATTGAAAATTTAGGAATTGAATTGAGGAATAAAGTTTGAGAATAATTAAAAATTAAATAAATTGATTGCAAATTCAAAATTGAAGAAAATTACTAAAATTTGAGAAAAGGATTTTAAAATCTAGGAAGTTCATTGAAGAGTAATAAAAGTAATAAAAAAACATGAAAAAATATTTGCAAAGTAATAAGAATAATTAAAAACTGAAAAAAATAAATTTAGTTTGTTAAAAATAATTGAAAAACTTACATCATAAATTTGTAATAAAAGAAAGTAACAGCAGAATGATGAAAATAATTGTAAATTTAAAAAAATAACTAGAATTTGAGATAAAGAATAAAAAAACTTAGATAATTAACCAAAAAATAATTTGAAAAGACAAAAAGTCGTAATTGAAAAGGAATTGAAAAATTAATTTAATAAAAAAATAATTGATAGACATAATTGTTAATTGAGCGTCCGGATCAAATAACTCGATCTGCGCTTGGTGGATAATATTCAAGCCAGTCAAGCTCGGCAAAAAGTGCCAAAATTAAAAGTCGAAATTTTAATTTTTCAAAAACGCAGTCTTGTAGAGAACAAAATTGTGCAACTTTCTTGTCCTTAACATTTTTTTATAGGAGTTATATTTTTAACAATAATAAACAAAAAGTGAAAAATTTTTGTTCTTAATTTTAATTAACTTTTAAAACATAACTCGTCATATCTCGGGTAAATCCTAATGAAATTAAATGAAACTTGGTATACTTATGCATCTGAGTCCAGTGAAGCCCACTGAATGATTGAAAACATAAAAAACATTCATTCTTCAATTATTTTTTAATAAAAATAGAGACCTATTTATAAACGATTCACTGAAAAGTACTGAGTGTGGAAGTTTTTTGTTTTTGCCCTAACAAAAAAGTTAAAGCTGGAAAGTTTTTTATTAATATCCAAAGGAGTTTTCTGGAAAGTTTCATGTTAATTTTACTATTAATAACGAAGATATTCAATTATTAATTATTCAGGCGCATGCTTTTTATAAATATGAGTTTAAGCAATAATATTATTGCCTTTTTTTGGCATAATATTATAAAAGTAAAATGGTAATTTTCTATCTCCTTACATATAAATTATTTAAACAAATAACAAACATATTTGTCGATACAATAATTTACCTTAATAAAAATTTTTCATTTTTAATTATTCCTTTCAATATCAAATTAGTTCAATTATTTATTAATTAATTTTCAATTATTATTGCAAAATATTTTTTCCTTTTTTAAATTTTAATCTTTTTCTTCGAATTGTAAATTCATTTATCAACATGTTTATTAAGAAATTTTTTATTTGTCTGTAATTTTGCCATATGGAATTCCACACGGCGACTTTTTAGCTCTATGGAATTTGCAGACGTACCATACACAAGTCTCCTGTCTCGAAGGAACAATAAACCTTTACTATTTCATTTCAAAGGACCAAACCTTTTACTATTTAAGGCTGTAGATTTCACTGAAAGATATAGCGTATTACAAATTCCAAACTTTAATAATCTTACGGATATATTCAATATTTTTATTTTTCCTATTAAATACTATTTCTGTCACATCTCGAATTGTTGTAAAATCATCAAAGTTTAACAATTTTTTTTATTGGATTTATTTAAGGTCGCGTCTACAACATCATAATTAGAGACCGGTACATTTATTTAATTCATTAGTAAGTAACATTATGACATAGTAAGAAAAAAGAAATTTTTGCGAATTGTTAAATTAAAAATTTTACAATGTCACAGTTTTTCCAACCAAAATCTAAAACTGTCTCTCAACAATTTGTCTCGAAAATCTATCAGCAAATTGTACTTTAAGCACTATTGTTAGGTGAAAGAAATTCGTGAAATTGATTTATAGACAGAAGTCACGCGAGATTTGAAGAAACTCAATTGTACTGGAAAAAGATGATATTAGTTATGCGGTGAGGTATTTTTGACAGGTCACCAGATAGCAGAATCTTGCGCGCTGAAAGCAGTTTTCTTCGCCCCTTTTGGGAAAGTGGAACGTTATCGACCGGGAGCTTTATATTCTTGGGGACAGGCGTGCCTCGGGATATCTTCACCATAAAGGTTGCATGGGGCTAGTATTTCATCTCTTAGTCATTTCGGGGGCACCCAGTTATACGTAAAGGGATCTCTGTCCTTAACTCGAGTCACAAGGGATGCCAACTGAAAGGGAGTCTTTCGTCTCCTTTCCTTGCAACTCCATTTTCTATCCTCCCACCTCCTCCTCCTCCTCCTCCTTCTTCTTCTTCTACCCTCACTCATTCCCTTTTCATATCTTTATCCTCTTCTCTCATTTCTTTTTATCCCTTTATCCCTCTCACTTTTGTACCTTCCTGAAATGACTCTAGATTATACGTCGCGTTGTTCCTTTCCAGTCGACAAGATCGCATTCAAGCTCAAGGATTAAGCCTTGAATTCAGGGCGCTCTTACTACATTTCCGTGAAATAAACGAAAGCAAACGTTTTAAGGAAATAAAAAAAGCGGAATTAATTTCTGATTTTAATTACATTTTTGAATTACGTGTGTGAATAGGATGTGAAAAATTAAATTTTATTTATAAAAGGAATAAATAAAACAAAAGGGATTTATAGGGGAGAGTCGGACAAAATTATTATAGTAAAGTTTGGAGGGAAAAAAAAGTAATTAACTATAGTTTTGAAAAATATAAACCATCACATATTTGGAAAACAACCTTTAAGAATATAATAAGGTAGTTATTTGAAGTACTTATTTTAGAATAAATAGAAAAAATAATTATTTAAATATTGATGTCAAAATTCGCCATTTTGAATTACGATAAACTGCCTGTGCACAAAAATGTGGAAAGATATGAAGTAAAAAAAAATTTTATATGTTTTCTGTATTCAATTATCTTGTTAATATTAAAAAAAGAACTAGCTTTAAATACAAAAATATAATTTTATGTTTAGATATATTATAGACCTTTTTAGAGAAATAATTTTAAGGAATCTTTGTGTCGGTCTTTTGAAAAAACTTTCTCTTCAATTTAGTTTTAAGTTAAGTTTATTTCTTCTCTAAATTTCTATGCATTTCGCCTTGAACATGGCTCATCAGAACTATAACAGAATCATAATATTTGTTAAAACTTACAATTATCCAAAGAATTTTTTTACAAAATATGAAGTTGCATACCACACTAAATTTAGATATTAACATTAACGAGAATACATTAATTACAACATTACAACAATGTAATTAATGATCAACTACAAAGTTGATCTGTAAAAAATTAGAAAGTGTGATGAATATTAGTAATTTGAATTTTAGGTTACATAGTCATTTCGAGGTATTTTAATTAACACTTTTTGGATAAAAATATTTTGCTGCATGATGAGTTTGTAATTTTATTAATTTTTTTTATAATTTTAAATAATTTTAATTAATAACATTCATAAAATATATAACAACTTAACTATTAATTTTGTGGGAACACGTGGTTGTGCTACCACATTTTATATTTAACCTCTAAAATTGAAATATAATCTTTTTATCATAAAACTAAAGTTTCAATCCAAAGTAATTTGACAAAAAATGAAAATAAAATCTACAACAAATAAATAAAGCTTCTACAATTATAAAATAACTTACAAAAGTAAATTAAACACTGTAATAAATTACAAAAATACCTGCTTGCTTCAAAATAGCGTGAGTTTTAGAAAGAAAACGAAAAATTTGACATTCAATGCCAAATGTGACAGGTTAATCCGCCATGATTCTTTAGAGTCACGTGACTTACGTAATTCTCGCAATTCTATGTACATTTGCTGCGCATGCGCACTTCATTTAATTCATCCCGCGCTTATTTAAAATCATGTTTTAAAAATATATCAAAAATGATTTTTCATTGCACAATTATTGTAATTATAATAATTTTCTTATCGGTTAAAATCCCAGAAAGATATGTCCCTATAAGACTTTTTTTAAAAAATCTTTTATTAAAGAAACAGCTAATTTTCAGGTAGGAAAAACAAACCATGTTTGAAAAGTATAATTCTAATATGATGAAGTTTTCAATATTTGGAACAAAGGAAATACGAAAATAATAGAAAAAGATCAGAAAGCAGATTTAAAATAAAAATCGAAAATAATCGAAATAAGTTCATCCAAAAAAAACCAATTTTTTTTTTTTTTAATCTAAACGAGAATTAAATTAATAATTAGTTCTTTTTTACTTAATGATTAGTAGAAATGTATTTGAATTATTGTCCGACTTTTTTATAATTAATTAGTAATTGTTAACTAATTCAGATTTAGAGATTTTTATAAAGCAACGTTTTTGATTGACACTTACTTCAGGCATCTCTTATTTTCTCTAAAACTTCTCGTTTTAGAAAATTTTCCCCTGATATCCCCTATTTTTTTAAAAAAATGTATTTTTAAAATTAGAGTATCTAGTGATAACAAGAAATTGCTGTCAATTTAGTACATCAAGATAAAAATTGGGAATTTATAAAAAGATATAGAAAATTTTTAAAGTAATCCGAAAAATTTCCAGAAATTCCAGGAATTCGTAGATTAATACAGAAAAATTTAATTTTTAGCTTGTATTTTTTAGAAACTTGAAAAATTTAATTGAAAATGGTTCAGAGTAAGATCTAAAAATTTTTGGTAGAAAGAAAGTCAACAATATTAGAATTTAAAAATTCTATGATCAATTTAGTAACTTTTTATAATTTAAATAAATCCTGAAATTCAGCTGATTCAAACTTTTAAGTAACTTTAAACTTTTAATTTAATAACTTTAAAATTATTGTTGGCGTCTATTTAAATTTAAAAATAAAATATACTTTTATTAAGGATACAATATTCTTAAAATAGGAATCATATTTTTTAGCCATAAAAAACTATTTTTAATTTATGAATATGCTTCTTAATTTAAGAATATTATATCCTTAGTAGACGAATATTTTTTATTCTTATATATATATATATATATATATAGCCCTAGGGACTTTATTAATAAAAAAATAAATAAATATATGAGCCAAAAATAATTCCCAAATAAAGAATACCGTTCTTTCAGTGTATTAATTAAAAATTAATTATTTCATGTTTTCTTCTGACTTAATTTAAATATTAATTACATTTTTTTAAATTCCCGAACTTTATTATAAATTTTTTCCTTCTTTGATAATTTTCTTTTATTCTTTAAATTTTTAATAAACTTTATAATTTAACATTCATATTTCTCATTCTTTAACATTTTTCAGAACTATAATTTTTTCGAACAATTAATTTTTTTTCTTATAATTTGTTATTCTTCAAAAAATATGTTCAGTATTTTGTTTCTTTTCTCGGTAATTTTACACAATTTCTTAATTTTTATCACTTTTTAAAGATTTTTATTTCTTTTGCTTTTGCTTTTAATTTTTTTTAATGTTATAGATTTTCTTCTTTTTACGCAGAATATGTCAGATTATTTTATACAATTTTGCTTTTTTAACGTTTCGAAACATTTATTTATTTTCCCATTAATTTTCCGATCGATTTTGATAATTTGGAGAGGATTTTTTAAGGTTTTTTAATTTAAAGAATTTTATTCTTCATTTTTCCAATTGTTTTTACATTTACTTGTTTTTTTCTTGCAAATTAATTTAATTTTTTTGCATTTTGTCTATTTGTTCGTAAATTTATTTACTCTTTGGTAAATTTCTAGATTTAATGATTTTTTGTCAATATTTGTTTTTAAAAATATTGTAAAAATGGATCTGATGTTTCAAATATAATGTTTCTTTTATTTTGTTAAGTTATTTTCAATGTTTTTTTTTAAATTTTCTTCATTATGTGAATAATTTTCTGAACTTTTTCATTTTTGCTTCCTCATAGAGGAAGCTTTGTGATCGTTAAGATTTTCGATTTTCCAAAAATAGTCTGAATCGACTCATTTTCATCTAAAAAGCTTAAATTTTCATTCCTAAGCAAATGTCTAGATGTATGTGTGTGTTTGTGTGTGTGTGTGTGTGTGTGTGTGTGAATGTATGTATGTGTGTGTGTGTGTATAGCGTTTTTTGTGTATAAGATATCTCGAGAATGCTTAAACGGATTCCAATAAAATTTGAATGACTTATTAAGCTCATGAATATCTAAATTTGGACACAAGGATTTTTGAAAATACCCAACCAAATTTTTTTGAGCACCTTTTTTTATCGAAAAAAATCGTTTTTTGCAAAAAATTTTTTTTATGCTAAAAATACAACTTAATGAATACAAAAATCATATTCCTTATCTCAAAACGAATCGATTGACCAATATAACTTTTATAATTGATCAAGAATTCGTAAAATAATTCATATTTTTACATTTTTTTGCATTAAAAATTTTTTTTTTTAACAACTTTCCTAATTATATATTATTAATATAACTTATATATTATTAATTTCTTGCTTCCTCTATGAGGAAGCAAATTATTTTGCTTACTTGGAAGCGAAATGTCCATGAAATGGACATAATTCTCACCTAGTTTAAAGAATTTGTCATTTCTTTTATATAATTTTTACAAATTTGTTTTACATTGTCTTATTTTCTTCTTACTGGTTTTTTATTTTGTAGTTTGTTTTCCACTACTTGTTCTTTTTTTTTTAAATGATTTTTCCGAATTTTAAATTTATTGCTTTCTTTTTATTTTATTTTTTTATTTCATCTCTTTGAATATTAATTGGTATTTTAAATTACTAATAATCCGAACTAAATTTATCCAATTTTCAATCGCTTCAAATTTTTTTTTTTTTAATGTTTTTTTAGAAGTTATAAAATAAGAAAAAAATTTAAGTTTTCATACTTATTACGTTTAAACATGTTTTCTATTTATTTTGAAATAAGAAGTCTCACTATTTTCTGACTGTGTAGTATTGTTAAATGCACGTATTTAAAAATCAAATATTTTTTATATTTAATGTTAATAATTTAAAAAAAAATTAGAAGAAATATTTTTACTCTTTTGAAATTTGTATTACAGATATGATAAAAGAGTTTTCACTGAGAAATTACTATTTTTTTACTATAATTAAAATTTAGTGAGTAAATAGTAAAAAAATAAGTTAAATCTGGAAGATTTATCCAACATCCATTATATTTATTTCTAATAAATAATTTTAGAGTTTCATAAAAAAAAAACAGAAATTGATCAAATTTACTAAATCCTTGCTATTATATTATCAATTTTTCCAGGAAGAAAATTTTCTTTACAAATAATGTACCTCTAGAAATTTTCTTCAATTCGACTCTCGTATTTTTCGAATTTTCGCAGACTGCATTGATCCATCGTGAAAACTTTAAAAGAATACAAATAGTGTCGTGGACCTTTAGAATTTATGTCAAACACGTACTACCGTTATATACTTTCAAGAACAACTATTACTCTTGAAAGTTTTTTATTTCTTTTTCATGTGACATTCTAGTTTTTAGTAATGTTTGTAAAAAATGTTTTGTTTATTATTTGAAACTTTATTCTTAATACAAGTTAAACAATGACGCTTTTGGGCCGGTAAAAAATACAAAAATACACTTGTCTTCTACTAGAAAACGTGTATTACATAAAAAGGTCATTGATAAGAATGAAGGACTTGATAACAACGAATACATAATATGTTTATATCAGACTCTCATAGTGTCAGTTAGAATCTAATTTCTATTTCGAATTGATATAATCAACAGACAAGTGTCAGTTTCGTAGTTTGATATAATTTTGTGTTATTTAATTATTTAGGTTTCACAATTGCCGTGAATAAACTAACAAGTAAGACAAATTTTGTTAAAAAATTGTTTTATATTTGCATAAAAGAATATCTAAAATGATACATTTTTATTTAATGTAATTATTTTAATTGCAAAATTAACGAAATAGAAACAAGCAAGTGTGATTATTTTTATTTTTAAAACTTACTTATCCTCCAATCGTCTTTTCAAAATTCTTTAATGTATGAATTTTATAAAACAATTTTTTAATTTGCGTATAATTCTTCACTCTATAAACCTTAATTAGTAAAAAATGAAACTACTAAACTCGCTAATAAATTTACAGTAAAAACTACTTTACTATTATAAATAGTAATTTTGCTACTTATCACTGATAAAAATGTTTAGCTGCTCCAAATAAACATATAGTTGGATTTCGTTTCGATAGAAATCTAACTATACATTTATGTGTAGCAGCTAAACACTTTTTTTAGTCATAGTTTAGTAAAAAATAACTAATTCAATTAGTTAAATTAATTTTGAGGCTATGTTGAACCACTAAATAAAGTACCAGATTTCTTTCTACTAAATATTTTAGTTTTCTTTTTGTTATTTCTTAAAATTTGACTGATGAATTATTAGTTTTCTACCAATAACTTTTTTTTAGTGTTTTGAATAGGGAACGGTTTTACTATTATTATAAATAAATAATAATTTAATAATAATAATAATTTATAATTAACAATAAAAGATTGTTTAAGCAATTTTTAAATATCTAACATTATCTAAAAGAATACAAATTGAAACTACTTATTAAAATTTTAGTAAAAATCTTTAATGAATACAAAACAAATTAAATTTTTACTCCTTATGCCGTTTTTCTGTAATTTAGTCAATTAAATCATTATTTAATAAAAAAAACCTGTAAATATGCAAATCTTTTTAGAAATACTCCAAAATATTTTTGATACGACTTCCGATTTAATCTTTGACTTTTTCAAGGGTAGAAAATAGATTTTCTAATTTTTTTATAATTACGGGCCACAAAATTTTAAAACGGTTATAAAATCGTTATAAAATATCCTTTCTAATGAAATTTGAATAAATTTTCTGAGACATTGAGAACATGATTTATTTTACAATTAAACAATTAATTTAGCAATAACAATTACTACTTACTAAATATAAACAATTAAACGTTTTTATTATTTATATCGAATCTACAGTATCTAATTTCTACTCACACCAAATTTCATTAAAATCCGATTATTTTATCCCAAGATATTAATTTTTTAAAAATTAACTGTCAAAAATTTTAATTGTTTCCTACTGAAGGAAATTAATTTTTTTCAAAAACCCCTTTGGACCGTTTAATAAACTTATAATTACGTTTTCATTTTTCATATTATCAATTAAATTCGATAAATTTGAGATCTTCCTATTAGATTTCAGAAATTTTGTCTCAGTTTAAAATTAAATTACTAGTAAATTAGTAGTTTTACTTTTCGAAAAAGTAAACTTTCACTTTTTCAATCCTTTCTTTCTATTGTAAATTTTTAAGATCCAGATTTTAATTACTTTTATTTACTGTTCTTACAATATAAATTAAGTTGAATAAAATTGAGATTTTCAGTCTTTTCTACAAAATTGATTTATTTATTCGTTAACGGATATACAAAGAGAAAAATTTTCCCTTTCGTACAGAGTACTATGATTAATTAATAGCCATATCTTTATAAAATAACAACAGATATAAAGTTAGAAAAAAATATTAAATTAAAAATAATAATAAGCTGTTTTTGAAACTGTCCAAAGTTGATTCTTTACAATTATTTGTTTTGATTTCAAGCGTAAAATTGATTGAAATTGAAAACGTTAATAATGCGTTATGCTATATTAAGTGAGATGAGAGAATTTTAAGCACAGAATGTCAATGATGAAAAGCTCGAGTCATTGTTGCGAATGGAGTCAGCGTCAAGCCACTGTAAAAGATTAAAAACTCTTTGTTTTCAACAGCTCGTTGGTCTGCCACAAAGAGAAAATGATTCTGGATGGTTTCGCTCATTGACACTTTTCCACGCAAGTGTCAATCTTCCATATTTCTCATATCACTTACCTGTACAATTTTTTTTTAAACCGAGTTTTTAGAGGCAAATTTTTCAGGTTTTCAATCATTGAAAATCTTTATTCTCAAAACTTTATTCTCTTGATACGTTAAACTCGAATTTTGATTTACGAATTTTAATTTCCGAAAACTGAAAAATTGGAATTTACTATAAAATACATATTTATAAGAGGCTAGAAAAATTTTTAAAGTTTTTTTTTCTATTACTTTATCATATTAATCAATAAATTAATATAACCACGTGTCACTGATGTCCAATTATAGCAGAAAATTGTATACTTGTCGAATTTTTTAACCGGAAGCTGATATTTTATCACTTTTCAAATATACATGGTTCGAAAAGGGATTTTAAAAAACATGCGACACCCTGTTGAGAAAATGATTCGAATGCATAATTCATAGAATATTTGACGGGGAAAAGAATATTTTATCTCTTTTATTTCGTGAAAGAGGTCATTGACTGTTTCGAGTATTTTCTTTGAATCAAATTGTGGCGCCTATACCTATCACTGAAATTATTGCAACAACTGTAGTCTAGGAAAGGGATTTACAAGATTTCCATACATTAGAGTCAGTCTGCTTGGTCATCACATTCACTTTCCGGATGAGCCGATCAATAGGAAACTTACACAAGCTTCTATTATTAAATGCCGGACGAGCTTCCATAAATTTCTTTGGAAATACGGAAATTCTTTGGTATAAATGCTCTTTTGCGAATTTATTGTGCGCGTAGAATTCGTTTCGTGACCTACTACATTCCCATAAAATGGATATTGCTTCTCAAAAAATGGATGTTTGTTAAAAAAAAAAAAATTTATCTTTCCCGTAGGACGATTTGTACACGGAGAGATATCGAGGTTTGAAAAAATTGAAAAAAATGCGGATTTTTCTAATTTGGCATTGAATTTAAATAAATTTAGAATCATTAATGGATTGTCCGGGAATCATTACTGAACTGTTTAGGAATCATTACTATACCGTTTAAGAACTATTCCTATACTGTTTAAAAATCGTTTTAGATTTTTATACTCATTTTTAAACTTTTATACCCACCGACTTTTCTACTTGAATATTGAACCTAACCAGTTCAGGAATCATTCATAGACTTTTTTAAAAAAATTAATAAAGTGCTTAGGAATAAATGCGATATTAATGGAATCAAATTAATAGTTGTTAGTATTATTTTCTTGAAAATAAAAAAAAAAAAACTATAAATTTTTACAAATTCAAATAATGGAAATTATGAAATTGAAGAAGATATCTGAAAAATTAGGAAAATAATTGACAGTTGAAAAAAATTCGAAAAATAACTACATAATTACACAATTGAAAGAAATAGTTTAAAAAATAAAACAATGAATATTAAATTTAAACAAAATAGTTAAAAAGTTATAGAAATAACTGTTCGAAAATAATTGAAATTCAAAAAAATAATAAAAAGTTGAGGAAATAAGTTGAAAATTTAAGAATTAAATTAAAATTTGAAAAAATAATTGGTAACTGGAACAAATATTACGAAATGATGAAAATATTCGTCTATTGAAAACAAAATTTAAAAAATTATTTGAAATAAATAAAAATTTAAATAATAATTAAATATTAAAGAAACTAATTTAGAAATGAGGAGAATAATTGACAATCGAAAGAAAAATTTAAATCTGTCGAGAATATTCGACAACAGAACAAAATATCTACAAAAATTAAAGAACAATTATAACATTTAAAGAATGCAAATCTATGCAAATTAAAATTGCTGGAGACTTCAAGAAATAGACAAATAAGTAAAAGTATATAAAAAATGTTTCAAAAGAGCACGAGTTTTCCAATTTTATATTTAAAAAAGAGGAAATAATAAAAAAAAAATAAATAAAAGAAATAACACGTAGGTAGGTACATTAAAGAAAGTTGAAATATTTTTGTTGAAAGAATAGTTTTTAAACAAATTGTATTCAAACTTCTATAATTTATACGAACTTCAGTAGTCCCAAACTTCTATATAGGATTATTTCTATTCTTCAAAAGTTCTAACAACTCAAGTGTTTATTTTTTCAAATTTTAAATATATCAAATTTTAAATAGTTCCAATCTTAAAACAGTTGCAACGAAATGTTGACTCAAATTTATCTTAACTTCGATTAATTCAACATTTTTATTTATTATCAATTTATTTTAATTTAATTTATTTTATTTATTTATTTATTTATTACACATGTTTATCACAATCCGTGAATACAAGGGAGTTACGCAATTTAAAAGACATTTAAATTAATTTATTTTATTAAATTTATTTTATTTATTATTATTTAATCTTTTAATTCTTTAAATTTTAATTAATAAACATTTGAACTATTATAAACTTTACATATTTTCAAAATCAAATAATACATATTTAAATTATTTTAAACATTAACCATTATATAAAAACTTCTAATTATACAAAAAATTTTCATTGTATATTGTAGTTTTAATCAGTACAAATTTTGAAAATAATAATTTAGACTATAATTTGAATCAATGAAAATTGGGCCTAATGGAATTTGAAATTAAGTGAAACTTATATTTACAAAAAAAATTAAAATTGTAAAAAGTTTAAATATTTAGTTATTAATAATTAGAAGAATAAAAACGCAAGGATTGATTAAAATTTAGATAATTTAGAGCCTAATAACCAATAAAAATTAAGATGAATTCAAACTTTAATAAATTAAAACTTAAATATAAATTGATTCTTAATTTATTTTTTTTTCATTAAAAATAATTATTTCAAAATTTTAATGATCTAAATTTCTAATGATCTAAATATCAATTAATTTAATCACAAGAACATATCAAGTTAATTTACATTGATAGAATGAAAATATAAATAAAAAAAAAATAAAAAAAATTAAACATTTCAACTATTCATCCGATATGTCAATTATTCTCATCAATTTTCGTTATTTCTGCAATTTTTTAATTACTCTCCTTAATTAAAATTTTTTAAGTAATTTTGTAATTTTTATTTTTTTCTAAACATATACTCTATGATTTTTTCAGTTATTTCTTCTCTCAAATTTTATTGAATGTTTTAAATTTTTCATATTTAAATTATTTTTATCAATTTCGTTTCTCAATCTTAAATTATTTTCAGCATATTTCAATTATTTTTTTGAATTTTGAATTAATTTGTTCATTTTTCAATTATTTTTCTTGATTGTTAATTATTGTTCTCTTTTTCTAAAATTATTTTCTAAGATTTTTAAGTATTTTTCTGAAAATTTAAATATTTTCTTCAATTTCTAATTATTTTAATTTGTTATCAGAATTTCAAACTTTTTTTTATAAATTATCGTAAATTTCAATTATTTTTCGTTTTCTTCTAAACTTTTCTCCAATTTTTAGTTTTTCTCATTTTATAAAATTAATTTCTAAATTTTATAAAAGTATTTTCCTCAAATTTCTATTATTTTCTTCAATTTTTAATTATTTTTATTTGTTTTCATAATTTCCAAAAAAATTTATTAATTATCGTAAATTTCAATTAATTTTAGCATTCTTCCAATCTTTTCTCCAATTTTTAGTTATTCTCATTTTCTAAAATGATTTTCTAAGATATTTAAGGATTCTTCTAAAATTTCAATTGTCTTCTTCAATTTTTAATTATTTCATTTATTTTCATAATTTCAAAGTTTGTTTATTAATTATCGTAAATTTCAATTGCTTTTAGCTTATTTCTTCAATTCTTTCCTCCAATTTTTAGTTATTTTCTTTTTTGTTAATTAATTTCTAAGATCTTCATGTATTTTTTTCAAATTTTAATTATTTTTTCTTTATTAAAAAAAAATTCTGTACTTTTTTCAATTATCACACTTAAATGTCATTTATTTTTTACAACTTATTATTGTTTGTATCATATTTTAATTATTTTCGTCAAGTTTAAAAATTTAAAAACATTTTTCAATTATTTTCCAAAATTTATTTTCTTCAATTTTTAATTCTTTATGTTTGTTTCATAATTTCAAAAATTGTTAACTATTTATCTCGATAGACCCTGTTGATAAAATGTTTATTGAAAAGCCAGTGGAATAAAATGCTAGTTCAAAAGAGCGTGCTATATAATTCTTATTCAATTGGTAGTGTAATAAAATGCTAACTGATTTTCAGTACAACAAAACGTTATCTCTGAATAATTATTTAAACATAAATGTCATTGTTTTTAACTGCAAATTAACTCCGTATTGAATGTAAGATGTAATTTATAATAAATAATATGTATCTGATGGTATAAATATGAAAATTACATTTATATTTGTATACAAAATGAATATTTAATTTTTAAGATAGCATTTTGTTACACTGAACGTGAGTTGTCATTTTATTAGGCAAACAATTGAATAAGAATTATATAGCACGCTCTTTTGAGTTAGTATTTTATTCCACTGGATTTTCAATAAACATTTTATCAACGGGGGTCGTCGATCTGACTTTTCAATTCTTTCATTATTTATATTATTTTTTATATTATTTTCTTTAATTTTCAATTACTTTCGTTCTTTTTCTCGTTGTTTTTTATAATTGACAAACAGTTTTTACTTATTTCTCTTTAATTAAAACTTGTTCTGTTCAATTTTAAATTATTTTTATCTTTTTTCATTTATTTTTTTTTATTTCAATGAACTTCTGAAAGTTTTAAGTTTTTCTCAAATTTTGTTTAACTTTCTTTTATTTAAAATATTTTATGTAATTTGTTTAATTATTTTCTCAAATTTTAATTATTTTTCTAAATTTTAATTTATTTATCTCAATTTTCAATCATATTTTTCAATTTTCAATTATTTTCTCTAAAAATTTTCACTATTCAATTTTTTTCAATTTACTTTTAAAATTCTCAAGTATTTTTCTCAAATGTAAATTATTTTCTTTAAGTTTAAAACATTTTCCCCAATTTTTGTTTAATTTCAATTATTTTTTGCAATTCTTTTTAATTCTAAAATATTTTAAATTTTGTCTTAAATAAATATTTATTTAATTTATTTTAATTGATTTTTAAATATTATATTTAAAATATTTATTTCTTCTTATTAGATAAATAGTATTTACCGATTTTTTATATTTATTATTGTATTTTATAAATAATTTTTAAAATGTATGAAAAACTAATCGCGTTTTATTTTGCTAGTGAATGAAAGAATGAATGAATCTTGCGGATTATTATTATAGAAATGTAATTTTTCTTTCAATTGTTTCAAGAAAGAATATTGACTGAAAATGCTTGAATTGCATTATAATTAATATTCAAAATGTCGGACAAAAAATTTTCTCCACTACCTACTATTATTAATAGATTCCGCTATTTTATTTAAACAATTATCGGTATTTAAATTTTCAATTTTCTTTACACAAATCTGTTAATTTTGTTCAAATCTTGTTAAATCTATAGATTTTTTATACTGGTTAGAATTTTTAGGTTAGAATGATTTGTTATTTTGTCAGTTTTCATTTCTACAGCAAAATAAAAACTTTTTTAAAATTGAAAAATAAAATTGATATTGAGTGAAAAGAAATGAAAGTTTAAATTAATTTTTGTTAATCAGAATTCTGCGCAACACCTTGAAAGCTTATCAGCTGAGCTTTTTATTTTCCTTTTTTGTTCACCCTTGCCGTATTCTAGCAGGGAGGCTTTTAACGAAACCTCGCCTGTAAATGAAACGAGTTAGAAAGTGTATTGTCATACCGTGTGAGAGGACAATTGTTCTCGTATTGGTATATTCTTGTGTAAGGGCATGTTTGTGTGTTTGAATATTTTGTTCGTTCGTGTTTGCTAAAAGGAAAGGGTGCCTTGTCTCTTTGCTTATCGAAGTCAACTTCCCCGAAGCAATAATTGCATTATTCTTGTTTCAAGAATCGCTATTCTATTCAATACAATAATAATTTTCTGATTTTTATCATTCACTTCTTATATAGGTATCTATATTAAAAATTTTATTTATTATTTTAATCATGCTCTTAAATAATTCGAGAAATTTTTAATATCCGAGAACTTTTGTATAGTGTAAGATTATCTAATTATGTACAGGAAACGGGTCGTTTTTCCGCTTCCTCGAAAGGACATAAAAGTGAAGCTTTAAATTGCTCAGAAAAAAGTGTTGAAGTTGTAACTCAACAGCAGTTATTGTCGCCACAAATGCGAATTTTTCTCCGTTTTAAATTTAACCCTCTACTATTTTTCTTAACTGGAAGAAAATTTCAACATTGGAGAAAATAATGTAATCTCTTTTAAATTTCTAAATATAAATAATTTTCAATTATGTAAACTTTGATTAATAAATAAAATTGGTATTAATTTATAATAAAATATTCTCTTTTCTGTAACGACTGAAATTAAACGAGAAAATAAATAAAGGTTATTTTTCAAAATTGATTCAAGTTCCATTTTATATGACAAAAATCTATGGCAGGTTATATAATAAAGCAATTTATCAATCCACTTTGATGTACGTAATCGTTGAAAATTGATGAATGTTACCCAATAGAAGCTCAACGAAATCTTGTTAAAATCAATATTATTTATTCTTTCTTTTTTTTGTTTTGGTGAAATGACAAACTAAACCTAAATGTATTATTTGTTTGTGAAACAAATCAGTGAAGTAGCCAGATCAATTATCTGTGAAGTCTTGAGCAAATATTTAACCGGAAATTATGCACCCTCTCTTCCAGTGCAGAACTTGGAACAAGAGTATTCCTGTCTTCAAAACACGAGTCTCTTAATTTTCAGATTGTTTGTGAAATGAAAAACACGTTTTTTTCAATTTTACTTTTATCAAAATTTTATAAAATTTAGAATTACATTTTATACAGGGTGTCCATTTCGTGAGTTATTTCTATATTTGTAAAGCAATATAAAAATACTACTCTCTAAATCTAAATTAGTTAAAAATAACTAATAATTAGTAAAATCGTGGCTGAGTTTTTATTTCAGCAATCAATTAAAAATAACTAATTGTTAGTTAAAAGGTTAAAACATAACTAAAAAATAGTTAAAATTTGACTAATTGACTTAGTGAACTGAATTTTACTAAAATATTAGTTATTTTGACATAACCTAAAAATAAATTTGACTAATAGTTAGTTATTTTTTACTAAATGATTAGTAGAAATATAACTATTTGAATTAGTGACTAAGTTTTTGCTTTCAAATTAGTTATTTTTAACTAATTTGGATTTAGGGAGTAAATTGGGGGTTCCAAAAATGAGAAATTATAGAAGAAAAATCTTAAAAACTGTTATAAACATTGAAAATTAAAATTAAAAAGGTGGATTAAATTTCACTGATAATTTTTAAAATAAAAATCACATTTGCTTGAAATTTGTTACGTTTTTTAGGTCGAAGCAAAATAATTAAAAATCAGATTATTAAAATACAAAAAAGCGGATCGGAAAAATTCGAAATGATCGTTTTTTAAAAAAATGTCTGGATTCGTTTAAAACTTGTCAGAAGGGGGATATTAAGACCCATTTTGAAATTTGAAAATTTAATATCAGATTCGAAATTAGTTACTTTAAAAACACCCAACTAGTTTCAAGAAAATCCTATCGATTTAAAAAGGCTACAATTACATTGAATTCGATATTTTTAATTTTACAAAATTTATTTTTTGTTTTAATATTTAGCTAATCTCTCTAAATCTAAATTAGTTAAAAATAACTAATTTAAAAGCAAAAACTCAGTCACTAATTCAAATAGTTATATTTTCATTTTCGCTAATCATTTAGTAAAAAAACTAACAATTAGTCATATTCATTTTTAGGTTGTGGTAGAAAACTAATATTTTAGTAAAAGTCAATTTATTAATTCAATTAGTCAAATTTTATCTATTTTTTAATTATTGTTCAACTATAATAATAAATAGACACATTTTACTAATAATTAGTTATTTTTCTTATTGCTGAAACAAAAACTCAACTACGATTTTACTTATAATAATTAGTTAGTTTTAACTCACTCAGACTCAAATGGTTTATATTTTAGTTTTAATTTAGTTTAAATATGGTTTTAGTTTAGAATTTCAATATTTTTTTATCTAGTTTTAATTCAGTTTTAGTTCAGAATCATGTGTATTAGCTTAGTTTTAGTTTAATTTTTAGTTTAGTTTCAGTTTTGTTTTTTTATTAAGATTTAAGTTTCTATTGTTTCTCATCTTAATTTTAGTTTAGTTTAATATTTGTATTGTTTTTAATCCAGTTTTTATCTTCGATTTGTTTAACATCGGTTAACTATCAATTTCGTTTTGGTTTAGATTTTAGTTTAGTATCAGTTTAGTTTTATAATTTTTTTTTTAGTCTTTTAGTTTTCAATTTGTGGTTATCTCAATTATAGTTTGATTTTGTTTTTAAAATCTCCATTTTTATGTTTTTAGTTCAATTTTAGTTTAGTTAGGTATTTTTAAATTTAAATTAATAACAAATTTACTAATTGCAATTAGTGGTTGACTTTTTTCTTAAATTAGAACAATTTTACTATTAAATAAATCATATACATTCTTTTCATATTTACTTTTTTTATTTTACTAATTTAATAGTGAACTTTGAGTAATTAAAAAACCAAAAAGTCGATCACTCTTTCAAATGAGTAACATTTTTAGTAATTAACACATAGAAAAATATTAGTTTTGGTTTTTATTTAGTAATTTTTATCTTCGCTTTAGTTCAGTTTTAGTTTAGTTTCAGGCTAATTTTACTAGTTTCAGTTAAGTTTGAATGTAGTTTGAGTTTAGTTTAGTTTTTAGTTTATCTTGTTGATTTTCAGTTTAGTTTTAATTTAGTTTCATTTCAGGTCAGTTGCAATTTATTTTTTATTTTAATTTTATTTTATTTCAGGTTAGTTGCAATTTGTTTTACTTTTATTTTTAATTTGTTTTTATATATATATATTAGTTTTGTTTTTAGCTTATTCAGTCTTACATATTTTTAATGTGGTTAGTTTAATTTTGTATTAATGTTAGTATTAGTTTAGTTTTGTGTTTTGCTCAGTTTTTATTTTCGTTTTAGTTTAGTTTCAATTTAGTTTTAAAATTATTTTCAAATTTGTTATCTCAATTTAGTTTAGATTCAATTTCGTTTTAATTCAGTCTTTGATTTCTTTACGTCCCAGTTTTAATTTGGTTTAGCTTTGTTTTTAATTTATTTTTATATTAGTTTTATTTCAGTTCTGTTTATTTTTATTATCTAATAAATATCTGTTATGTTTATTTCAGTTATGTTTTAATTTAGTTTTAGTTTAACTTCAGTACAATTTAGTTATATTTTAGTTTTTATCTTAGTTTTAGTTTAGTTTGAGTATGTTTCAATCTAGTTTAGTTTTTTATGTTTTTCTCTTAATTTAATTTTCTTTTCGTTTCAGTTTAGTTTAATTTGAATATAGTATAATATCAGTATAATTTTGTTAAATTTTAGTTTTTATCTTACTTGTAGTTTGGTCTCAGTATTTTTCAATTTTATTTAGTTTTTAATATCTTTATATTAATTTAATGATTTTAATGTCATTTTTTTCGTTTCAGTAAAATTTAGTTCAATTTCAGTTTAGTTTGAAATTAATTTCAATTTAGTTTCAAATTTGTTTAATAATTTTTGATCTTATTTTTGTTTAAGTTCAATTTAGTTTTAATTCAGTTTTTAATTTATTTACATTTTAGTTTCAGTTTAGCTTTGTTTTTAAATTATTTTTATATTTATTTTATTTTAGTTTAGTTGTGTTCAATTTAGTTTAATTTTTAATTACTTTAATTTTAATTCACTTTCTGTTTTTTTAATTTAGTTTAAGTTTAATTTCAGTATAATTTAATTATATTTTGGTTTTTATCTTAGATTTTGATTATTTTCAATATGTTTCAATTTAGTTTAGTTTTTAATGTTTTGTCTTAATTTAATTTTCTTTTTGTTTCATTATAGCTTAGTTCAATTGTAGTTTAGTTTGAGTTAAGTTTTAATTCAGTTTTAAAATTATTTACATTTTTTTTAACATAATTTAGTTTAGTTCCAATTTAGTTTTAATTCAGCCTTTGATTTCTTTACATTTGAGTTTTAGTTTAGCTTTGTTTCACATTTATTTTTATATTAGTTTTATTTTAGTTTAGTTGTGTTCAATTTAGTTTAATTTTTAATTAGTTGAACTTTAGTTCACTCGCAGTTTTGTTTTAATTTAGTTTTAGTTGAATTTTAGTATACTTAAGTTATATTTTAGTTTTTATCTTAGTTTTAGTTTAATTTTAGTATAATTTAGTTATATTTTGGTTATTATCTTATTTATAGTTTATTTTTAGTATGTTTTAATTTATTTTAGTTTTTTTATGTTTTTTCTTTTCGTTCAATTCAGTTCAGTTCAATTTTAGTTTAGTTTGAGTATAAGTTCAATTTAGTTTTAAATTTGTTTCAAATCTTTTCAACTTTATTTCGATTAGTTTCAATTTAATTTCTGTACATCTGAGTTTTAGTTTAGCTTTGTTTCTCATTTATTTTTATATTAGTTTTATTTTAGTTTAGTTGTGTTCAATTTATTTTAGTTTTTATCTTAGTTTTAGTTTAGTTTTTAATTTAATGTTCTTTTTGTTTTAGTTGAGTTTAGTTCAGTTTTAGTTGATTTTGTGTTTAGTTTGAATCTAGTTTTGAATTTTTTTTTCTATTTTTTATCTTAATTTAGTTTAGTTCCAATTTAGTTTTAATTCAGCTTTTAATTTATTTACATCTGAGTTTTAATTTAGCTTTGTTTTCATTTATTTTTATATTAGTTTTATTTTAGTTTAGTTGTGTTCAATTTAGTTTCATTTTTAATTAGTTTTATTTTAGTTTAACTTTAGTTGACTTTCAGTTTTGTTTCAATTTAGTTTTAGTTTAATTTTAGTTTACTTTAGTTATATTTTATCTTTTATCTTATTTTTAGTTTAGTTTTTAATTTAATTTTCTTTTTGTTTCAGTTGAGTTTAGTTCAATTTTAGTTGATTTTGAGTTTAGTTTGAATTTAGTTTTGAATTTTTTTTCTATTTTTTATCTTAATTTAGTTTAGTTTAGTTCCAATTTAGTTTTAATTTAGCTTTTAATTTATTTACATCTGAGTTTTAATTTAGCTTTGTTTTAATTTATTTTTATATTAGTTTTATTTTAGTTTAGTTGTGTTCAATTTAGTTTAATTCTTAATTAGTTTAACTTTAGTTCACTTTCAGTTTTCTTTCAATTTAGTCTTAGTTTAATTTTAGTATAATTAAATTATATTTTGTTTTTAATTTTATATTCTCTTCGTTTCAGTTTAGTTTAGTTCAATTTTAGTTTAGTTTAAGTTAATTTACAATTTAATTTCTGTTTAATAGTTTTTAATTTATTTTATCTTAATTTTAGTTTACTTTAATTTTACTTCTTTTTTCAATTCAATTTTTATCTCCCTTTTTTTCAGTGTCAATTTAGTTTCAGTTTAGTTTTACAGCCCAACTTTTTCCGTTTCTTAAATTGTTTCTACCTTCGTTTTACTCTTTTAATATAAATCTTACTCTTCTTTTAATTCACTTTTTCATTTATTTTTTCTTTCATTTCATCCTTTTTTGCTCTGCTTCCGTCAGTTAGAGATTTATCAGCTTCGGCAGCAATATAAGCTTGATTTGATCGAAAACAGTAATCTGAGAAAAGTTGGATATAACATGACACCATTTAATATTTGTATCCTTTTAGGATCCGTCTCTCATTTCATTTGTAATGTTGGTTCAGAGATTACAAGATTGCTTCGAATCTGCGATAAGAAGAGGGTGTGTCCCAAAGATTTTCATTCCTTGATTTATCGTCTTGTTACTAAACATTAATCTTATTCAAAACAAACATTTTTATCATATTTATCTTAACACAAAAAAAAAAAGAGTAATTGTGATGTTATGGAAAAGTGAAAGACGATGAAACAAGCGCAATTAAAACTGGAATAAAATTATAAAAAAATAGTCTAAGTAATGAAAAATAGATTTAGAATTTTTATTCTTATTATTTTAAATTAGATACTTATAAGTGAGTAAATTAATCTTGAAATGAACTGATTTATATATTTATAATTTTTTTTAAACTTTTTTGTTATAGATAAAAAATGTGGAGCTCGGTTACTGCTGCTGGTATAGAAAATGGACCCGCACCACCTTCACGAAGTAAACATAGTGCAACCCTCCTCGCAGGTCACGTTTATCTTCTAGGAGGTAGAAATGGTAATCTTCCTCTTAAAGATCTCTGGCGTTATAGTCTTGGTGAGTTTTCTCATTCCTCCAAATCGATTTTCAATACATAAATTCAAAAGTCAACACGTCCCTTCAGACCCAGTGTAAACAGATGCAAAATTCAATCTCGAGGGTTTCTAACGAACCGACCAAATTTATTCAAAAATATTCACGCAAACATTGTCAAAATCATAATTTCATTTATAGTACAATTAATTGAGTATATATCACTTTTTTTTCCATAAATCAGCTATAAATTCGGAATAAATTATACTGGAAATCATGAATATATTCAACTAAAAATTGCCAGTAAACAGGGCTGAAAATTCTGAATAAGTTCAGAAAAATTTGTTAGATAAATTGAAATTTTTTTAATATAATGAAATGACAATTTTGAACGAATGAAATTATATTTTTTAATGAAACGGAATAATGAGTCAATAAACTTTTAAGTTTCCCGAAGTTCCTTTTAACAGAATTCTTATTTATTAAAATTCCATTTCTATTGAAGTTTTAAATTTTTTACTACAAGAATTTTCATTTAATAAAATTTTTATTTGTTGAATTTTTAATTATAGAATTTTTAGACAATAGATTTTTTAGACAAAATTTTTAGACAAAATATAGTCTTTTTTGTTGAAATTTGCTTTTAACGAATTTGTCAATTTGGCTACTTTTTACTTAACAACATTCAATTTCATTTAGTCGAACTTTTTATTTAATGTAATTTAATTTTCACCGATTTTCTAGTGAACCTAACATTTACCTGAATTTTTTTTAAACAGAATCTATATTTATCCGAATTTTTATTAAAAACAATTTTTATTATTAATTTATTATTATTTATTATATATATTATTATTATTTATTTATTATTTATAATGAAAATTGAGTCAAATACAAATTGTATTTAATAGAAATTCGATTAAATAGAAAATTAACCTTAAAAAAATTAGCTTAAATTCCAAATACGTTAATCGTGAATTCGGATAATGGAAATTCTGTTAAATTAAAATCGAAAAGTCATTCAAATACAATTTTCTTTAAAGAAGAACTCATGTAAATAAAAATTATGTTTAATAAAAATTCGAATTTTTAAAGAAGTTTAATAAACTATGATTTTTACTAAACAAAAATGCAGCTAACTAGAAAATCTGCTAAATAAAAATTTTTGTAATAGAAATTCTGTTAAATGAAAAGTTAGAATATAGATTCTTTTGAATTAAAAAAGTTTTTCATCAAAAATTTGATTTTCTTTGATGATCTCGAAAATTTGTTACATAAACATTTAACCAAATAAAAATTCATCTGAATTAAAATCCTGCTGAATAAAAAATCGCCTAAATAGAAATATTTTGAAATAAAAATTTTGACCGATTGAATTCTGTTATTTCAGAAATAATAAATTAGTAAATTAACTCAAAACAGTAGGTTTAAAAAAATTACCATATTTATCTAAAAACTATTTTGTAAAATTTAAAATAATTAAAAAAAAATCTAAATGGAAATTTTAAGTATTTTAAAATTACAAATTTAAGCAATTTAAAACGACAGATTTGAATAACTACAAATGAGAAACTTTATTTTTATTTTCTCTTTTCCCTATTCTTATTCTTTTATTATAAATTTTTTTTAATAAGTTGAACCTTTATTCAACCAAATTGATTCAAATTTGTATTAATCATGATTTGCATTTAACAGCATTATTATTTTTTCAAATTTATATTCAATTTAATCTCTACTTTGACGAAATTTTATTATACCTAATTTATATTTAACCGAATTTTTATTTAACAGAATTTCTATTCAGCCAATTTTAAGCAAAATTGTTAATTTTATAATAAAAATTCTGTCAAGTACAAATTAGATTTAATAGAAATTTGCCTGAATGGAAAATGTGCTTTAAATTAGTTTTAATAAAAAATTATATTAAACGAAAATTCATTTCGGATACAAATTCTGTCAAATTAAAACTCTGGAAAATAGAATTTTATTAAATTTAAATTGATAAGTCGTTAAAATAAAATTTTCTTTAAATGAAAACTCGGTTAAATATAAATTATGTTTAATATGAATTCAAATATTCGGAAATTCGGTGAACGAGAAATTTTTTATTTAAATATTTGAGAAAATAAATATTCATCTTAACTGATTCTCGGCTAAATCAAATTTGTCTAAATGTAGAATATAAATTGAAAAATTAAAAATTTTTAAAATTAAAATTTCGTTATTCAATAATCAATAAATTAATTAATTGACCTAAAATAATAGATTTAATAGTTAAATGGATTTTAAGAAATTCTCATATATCTCCGTAACCAATAACCTTAAAAAATTTTATTAATTTAAAAAATTACCATATTTATTTGAAAACTATGTCGTAAAATTTTAAATAATTAAAAACAATTCTAAATGAGAATTCTGAGTATTTTAAAATGACAAATTTAAGCAATTGAACCATAATTTTGAATTATGACGCATGAGAAACTTTATTCTTATTTTTTCTTTTTCTTATTCTTATTCTTTTATTATAAGAATTTTTAATTGGTTGAACCTTTATATCACCAAATTTCAATTAATTTAAAATTTTATTTAGCTTGATTTGCATTTAACAGCATAGTTATTTTTTAAAATTTGAATTCAATTTAATTTCTACATTACTGAATTTTTATTAAACCTAATTTATATTTAACCGATTTTTTATTTAACAGAATTTCTATTCGGCTAATTTCAAGCTAAAATGTTAATTTTATAATGAAAATTCTGTCAAGTCTAAATTAGATTTAATAGAAATTCGCCTAAATGGAAAATTTGTTTTAAAATTAGTTTTAATATAAAATTATATTAAACGAAAATTCAGTTAAATAAAAATGCTGTTAATTTAAAACTCTGGAAAATAGAATTCTATTAAATATAAACTGATAAGTCGTTAAAATAAAATTTATTTTAAATGTAAACTCGGTTAAATATAAATTATTTTTAATATGAATTCGAATATACAGAAATTCGGTGAACGAGAAATCTTGTTAATTAAAAAAATGAAAAAATTTCCAAATTAAAATTCCGTTATTTAATAGTCAATTAATTAATTTACCTAAAATAATAGATTTGATAGTTAAATGGATTTTAAAAAAAGATAATCTCCGTCAAAGATAACCTTTAAAAAATTTGATTAATAAGTAATAGATTAGTAGATTAACTTAAAATAATATATTTAAAAAATTACCATTTTTATCTGGAAACTATTTCGTAAAATTTAAAATAATTAAAAATAATTCTAAATGAAAATTCTGAGTAATTTGAAATGATAAATTTCAGCAGTTTGTAACGACAGTTTTGAAAAATTAAAAATGAGAAACTTTATTTTTATTTTTTCTTTCTCATATTCTTTTATTGTAAGAATTTTTAATTGGTTGAACCTTTATTTCACCAAATTTCAATTAACTCAAAATTTTATTTAGCTTAATTTGCATTTAACAGCATAGTTATTTTTTGAAATTTTTATTCAATTTTATCTCTAACCGAATTTTTATTAAACTTAATTTATCTCTAACCGAATTTTTATTAAATCTAATTTATATTTAACCTAATTTATATTTAACCAAATTTTTATTTAACAGAATTTCTAATCAGCCAATTTAAAGCTAAAATGTTATTTTTATAATGAAAATTCTGTCAAGTACAAATGAGATTTAATAGAAATTCACCTAAATGAAAAATTTGCTTTCAATTACTTTGAATAAAAAATTATATTAAACGAAAATTTAGTTAAATGAAACTTCTGTCAAATTAAAACTCTGAAAAATTGAATTCTATTAAATTTAAAATGATAAGTTGTTAAAATAAAACTTCCTTTAAATGGAAACTCGTTAAAATATAAATTACGTTTAATATGAATTCGAATATACGGAAATTTGGTTAGGAAGAAATTTTTTATTTAAATATTTGAGTAAATAAATATTCATTTTAACAGATTTTCTCCTGATTCAAATTAACGTAAATGGAAATTTTGTAGAATGAAAAATTTTCCAAATTTCTATATCTCCGTCAATTATAACCTTAAAAAATTTGAAATAATTTTGAATAATTCTAAATGAAAATTTAAAATATGTTGGAACTGTATAAATTTAAGCAATTTACAATGCTACAATTTTAATTTATTTCAAATAAAAATTTTGGGTAATTAAATAAGAATATCGAAATTTGAAATAAGAATTTCGAAAAGTTCAAGAGAATTTTGAATTATTTGAAAAAGGAACTATGCATCAAATTAAAATGTAAAATAACCTCAAATTTTTTTTTATACAGTGGGAAAAAAGTTGTTATATTTATTTTGACACACGAAATTTGACTTGAAACAATGCACAATACTTGCCATTAATTATGATCATTTAATTTTAATTATCGGAATTCACTTAATTAGCACTTTTTCGGGCAGCTCTTTTTCGATCTTTTTGGCCTTCTTTTCTTTGGTTTACAAGCTCGTTTCATTTTCCTTTTTTTTGGTTTGCATGCTTTTGACGATTTACGTTTACTTCTCTTTGGCTTACTACTTCTGCACATCTTGCTTTTCTCTTTTTTTCCACAAAATCCACAATCTCCAACGCAGTCTTGGCAATCGCAGCAATCTGGCTTGTCAATAACCGGAGTCTGATGACCAATTGTCCTCTTCAAAATTCCAAATTCTCTGCATCGTTTCAGAATTGATCCCAACTATTAAAAATGCAACAGATTTTATTTTTTACTTGAGAAATGAAAATAAAATTATTAATTAATTTATTATAATCAATTTTTAATTTTTGTATTTTTATATATATAAATGATACCATTTAGAAATTTAGACAGAAATAAAAGTAAAAAAGAAATTTCACAAAATTACCCTCCGTTTGATTTTCTCTTTCGGTATATTATACTGCATATGAATATAATTTAAAATTTGCTGCGGAGAGGGTCCATGTCTTTCGGCGAGTTTTCTCAGAGCCTGAACAACCATCCCTAAAGATTTTAATTTCTCATCCCCCATGGTGCAAATCGTCCTTGGTACTGAAACAACAGAAAATTCACTGAGAACAAATTATTTATCAAAAAAAAAAATCTAAAAACGTAAATTAACAATTTAAAATAATTAAAAAATGAAATAGAAATGAAAATAAAATTTCAATTTTCATAATTACCAATTAAAGATAGTTTTTTAAAAACGTTCTTATCAGCTTCTCCAAAACCATTCCTAATTAATTTTTAATATGCGTGTAATATCAATTTCGAATCAGTTTTTAAAATTGTTTCACAATTAGTGAATTATCTTTAAATGATTCGTTTATCACCACTTTAAATTTAGATGTAAAATTCGAGGATTTTAGAATTCATGAACTAAACGCAACGAAATAGTTTAAATGTCATTTTTTGTTAGAAACAGTTGAAAACTTGGAGTTTCTTTTTTTTTTTATTTTAATTTTCACATATATGTTCAGACGCATCGCTTGATAGATAAGCGACTTCAGACTGATAACGTTGATGCATTATTTTCGGAAAAAGGGGATAAAGAGGAAATCAATATTTGCTTGAAAGGGGTATAATATAGAAAGAGGTGAAACAAAAATCAAGCTTTATACTTAAACTCATCGACCCTTTTGTTCGCGAGATAAGTGGAAAAGGGAAGTCTTATAATGGAGTTTTCACTTGCGATGCCAGTACAATATTTTTGTGACAAAATCGACGATGCTTAGCTTTGAAAACACGCCAGTATATAAGCCCCTTTTCGATGTTGCTTGCCCCCAGGAGACGATGTGAATGGTCGAACCCTTTTGATGCTGGTTTAATATTCAGCCAAACCCTGTCGAACAAACCCTTCTGATTAATAGTTGGTGGTGTGTGCAGACTCAGTCCAGTGCACATAACTTTTCTGCATTTGATCGAAATTATTTTACCCTTTTAAGTTTTCAAAATTCCTATTTAAAAATTCTCCAACTCTTGAAGAGTTATTTTATAATGTCAAAATGTTAATTTATTAAGAAAATAGCAATTTTAACACAAGCTTAGGCGTGCAAAATTTTTTATATTTTTTCTAGTCAATTGCAACTATATATTTTTGCTAATACAAATAAGATTAATGAATTAATGAAATTTGTTAATTAAATAAAATTAATATAAGTTTCTTTCTGTGCAAAAGTAAAATCGCGGCCGACGTCAAGAATTAGAAAAATAAGTGAAAATAAAAAGTTTTTTTAAATAGCACGAATTTTCCATTTTTACGTTTAAAAAAGGAAAGGTAATAGAAAAATAATTTTTCTATTACCTTTCCTTTTTTAAACATAAAAATGGAAATAATTATTTCTTATTCCAAAATTTATTCAAGTTAAAAAAATTTTTTATATACAAAAATATAAACCCGACAGAAGATATTATTAAAAAATAACCTAATATATATTTATTATTTATTAATAAATATAATAATCTAAATCTTTTTATATAAAATCTAATTATTAGGGGGATTCTTATTAATTATTACTATTACATTAAATAATAATAATTTATTTTTTTTACTTCATAAAAATAAATTTTTCAACCTTTTAACTTTATTATACTCAAAAATTCAAATCAAATTTATTAAAATAATTTTATAAGAAATATAATAATATCTTCAAGTTTTAAAAGTTCATTTATTCTATTATTATTTTAACTAAATTACAAAACTAAAAAAATTAAATATTTTCATAAAATTATAATTTTATATTAATAATTTTTAGACCTAAGCTAGTTTTTCCTTTATTTAGCACGAATTTTGCAATTTTATGTTTAAAAAGGCAAGGAAATAGAAAATTAATATTTCTATTTACTATTACATTAAACAATAATAATTCATTTTTTTTACGTAATAAAAATAAATTTCTCAACCTTTTAACTTCATTATACTCAAAAATTCAAATCAAATTTATTAAATTAATTTTAAAAGAAGTATAATAATATTTTCAAGTTTTAAAAGTTAATTTATTCTATTATTATTTTACCTGAATTAAAAACTAAAAAAATTAAATATTTTCATAAAATTATAATTTTATATTAATAATTTTTAAACATAAGCTATTTTTTCTTTTATTTAGCACGAATTTTCCAATTTTATGTTTTTATGTTTTTAAACATAAAATTGGAAAATTCGTGCTAAATAAAGGAAAAAATAGCTTAGGTCTAAAAATTATTAATATAAAATTATAATTTTATAAAAATACCTATTTAATTTTGTTATTTTTTTTATTTAGTTAAAATAATAATAGAATAAATGAACTTTAAAAACTTAAAGATATTATTATATCTCTTATAAAATTATTTTAATAAATTTGATTTGAATTGTTGAGTATAATAAGAAAACATAATAATAACAGAAAATTAATATTTCTATTACCTTTCCTTTTTCAAACATAAAATTGCAAAATTCGTGCTAAATAAAGGAAAAAATAGCTTAGGTCTAAAAATTATTAATATAAAATAATAATTTTATGAAAATATTTAATTTTATTAGTTTTTTAATTTAGTTAAAATAATAATAGAATAGATAAACTCTTAAAATTTGATGTTATTTCCTAAATAATTTGATGTTATTATATTTTTTATATAATTATTTTAATAAATTTGATTTGAATTTTTGAGTATAATAAAATTAAAAGGTTAAGAATTTTTTTTTTATTCAGTAAAAAAAAAATTATTATTATTTAGCGTAATAGTAATAATTAATAAGAATCCCCATAACCACTGGATTTTATTTTATATAAAAAGATTGATATTATTATATTTATTAATAATATCTTCTGTAGGGTTTATATTTTTTTATATAAAAATTTTTTTTACTTGAATAAATTTTGGAATAAGAAATAATAATTTAAATCTAAAATTTATAATTTATTTGTTTTTCTAGCAACATTTTAGATTTTAAATTATTATATACAGTGATAAAATGAAAAAAAAAAAATTTTCCAGGTTTTAGAATTTCCAACTTTTTTTTAAAATAATTTTTTTTTTAAATTCATGCGTTATTTCGTATAAAATTGTAAACAAATACCGTAAAAATTTGGCGTTAAAAAAACTTGAAAATTGTAGAAGAAACTAGATATTTTATGTGAGAGAGAACAAGATTTCAACTTGTTCCTGAAAGGTATCAATTTTTTTTCTGGTCTAATTTTGGATCTAGAAAATTACAGTATATTTTTAAAGTTTAAAAAATAATATTTGTTGACCCAAAAAAAAATTATTATATGTAATAAAATTTAAGTTTATATCAAGCTTTATTATTAGTTATTATAATAACTAGTAAAATATTCAATTATTATTACAACCATTATTAAAGTGATATTATTAATTGTATAATTATAAATATATAATAAATAGTTTAAAGTTTTTAAAATATTGCTAAATAATTTAATTAATAATTTAAATAAAAAAATTTACTTTTTTTTTAAGTATAAATTTTTTAATGTCCATTTTAAATAGTAAAAATTGTGGAAGGAGATAGATTTTTACAAATTTTTATTTTTCCATAAATAAAAATTTTAAGCATCTCCGAATATTCATTTTTTTATTTTTGACATTAAAATATAATTTTATATGACCAAATTAAGCTACAATAAATCTCCTACATTTACAAACTAGTATAAACTTAATTGTATTTAAATACGATATTAAATTGGTTTAATCTCTAATTAGTATAGGCATTACAAGTCACTCATATTTTAATATTAATAAACTTGAGTTATTTTAAACTTTTAATTCTTTAAATTTTAATAAATTAAAAATTTTAATTAATTTTAAATTTTAATTAATTTATTTATTATAATTATATATTATAAACTCTAGATATTTCAAAAATCTAAGAATTAATATTTAAATTATTTTAACATTAACCATTATATAAAAACTTTTATAATTATATAACAAATTTTCATTATTTATTAAAGTTTCAATCAGTCCAAATTTTGAAAATGATAATTTAGACTATAATTTGAATCAATAAAAAATGAGGCCTAATGCAATTTAAAATTAAGTGAAATTTATATTAAAATTTTTTTTATTCTTTATTGCTTTAATTTATCATCACTTTTTATCAATTAATAATTTAATTAGTTTAACCTATTAAAGCTAAGTGGGCAATTCTTTATAAAAACATCTTTTTCATATTAAACTAATTTTTGTAATATTCTGATGAATATTAATATTAATTGATGCAAAATTCAAAAAATTTTCATACGACATTTTGGATCAAACATTTTTTTAAATTTATATTTTAGCACCAAATTGGTAATGGAGAATCCCCAAATTCATTTATTAATTACAATTCAAATTCACTCTTTTTCTAATCAATCATAAAATAAGTCAATCTAAATTTCAATTTATTCAAATTTTATTCGTTGAAGATTTGAATTAATGGAAATTTTAATTTCTAAATAATCTGATTTTGAATCAATTTCAATTTTTAAATGTCAAGACATTTTGTAGTTAAAATTATAATAATCAATTTTAAATTTAAATAATTTAATCAAATTTATTGTAATTTTAATTAAATTCAAATTCAGGAGACCCAGAAAATCTAAAAAATTTCCAGAAATTTAAAAAAATATCCGTAGATTTTAAAAATGTTTTGGAAATTTTAAAAAAAACCGTCAATTCCAAAAAAAATATTAAACTTTTTTTTTAATATCTCCAAATCATTATGTTATTGAAATAAATCTCGAAATGACAATTATTTTGTACATTATTACTTCATTTATCGCGCTTTTTAAAGATTTTTTATATCTATTTCTTTTAATCTTTTTTCATCGTTTTTAAAAACTTTCTCTAATTTTCTTTCTCTTACGAAAATTATTTATTATTATTATTTTCTACAAGTTTCTTTTTATAACTATAGACAAATTTGTTTTCCGTTATTTTCTTAATTATTTTTACTCTTTTAAAAATTTTTTTTCATTTCTCTTGTGTAATTTTTATTTGCTTTTTTCGTTTTATTTCCTCATAGAGGAAGCTTTGTCATCGTTAAGGTTTTCGATTTTCCAAAAATAGTCTAAATCCAAGCAAAGAGTTTTGTATTATTATTTTTTGTTCTAGTATATTTTTACTAAATTTTATATTTTTTGTAAATTTTACATCTTTTCATTGATTTTTTAAAAATGTTTTATCCATTTCACAAATATTTTAATTAGTTTTTCTTACTCCATCAAACTTTTTGACTTTTCGTTAAACTTTTTCCTTTATCCTCATTATTTTTCTTTCATAATTTTGCTTTCATTCTTTGAACTTTTAATTAATTTTCAAATTTTATCATCATGTTTCTGCTTCATAGAAATATTTTCCTTGCATTTAAATTGTGTAATTTCTATTCTATAGTTTCTTTTTTTTGTGTATTTTTTCCATATTTTTTAATTTTTCTAAAGAATTTTTCGTCATTTTATTTTCTCTTATTCAAATTTAATCTTATACATATCAAATGTTCTCATTATATCATTATTCTATTTCTAAGAAATTTTTTTTAATAGGTCAAAAAAATCAATGTTTTTTTCTTAATTGTTTAAATCTTTTAAATATTTTCCTCTTTCATTTAAAATTACCTTATTTAATTGATTTTCTTATTTTTCTTATTAATTTAAAAAAGAAACGTAAATATTTTAATTATTTAAAAGTATTTTCTAGTTTGTTTATTTTTTGTCACTTTTTTCATCCTTAACGTAGCTTTAAAATTTGTTTTCTTTTTTTTTTTCTTTATTTTATTTTGATCTATGTTAAAAAATGCGTTGTTTTTAAATTGTATCACTGTCTGACTAAATGATGCTTTTTCTACTTTGTTGTACTTCTTACAATTAGAACTTTATAACCATATTGTCCAAGATTTTAAGACATTTTTTAATAGAAATCGAAAATAATTTGAAAAAAATAAGTATTATTATTTCTAAACTTCTAAAGAAAAAAACAATATATATATTTATTTTTGTCTTTTTATAAAAATATCAAAAAATACTATCTGTCTGACTCAAAACGCATGTTTCTACTTCGCCGTGTAGTTTTCAAAAGTAAAAATGACTACAAAATTATTTTCAACGAAATTTTAATTTTTAAATTAAAAACAATAAACGAAAGATTAAAAATTATCCAATTTTTCGATATTCGTCAAATTAATAGATAAAAATCGAAATTAAAACTGAAATTTTCAATTTCAATATTTAAAAAATCATTTATTTATGATTCAATTCATTTTTACTTGAGTATTCATGAGTATTTTTCTTTGAGGAATAAGAAAATCAGTTTGAATGCAAAAAGATCAATTTCTAATTTAATTATTGTGCTTAACTTGATTGAACATGAGACAAATTGAAGTTAAATGGTTGATTGGAGCAATAATCGCAAGTGATAGGAGTGAGATTAATTTATATGTCTAATGTAGTTAGAAATTAGCGTAACTGGCATTTATTGACTTCAGATTTAACCCGATATTAAACTCGCTTTAATAATGGCGAATTATTGATCGGTCTAAGCCTCGTTCAAATTCCAACGCGCACCCTCTTTCTGTGTACAGACTACAGACCGAGTTTGAACAGCATCCCTTGCTGTTCTCTAAAGTTTGATCATATACAACCATAATTGTCCAGGATTATTGCTAATTGAAATATTTCAGTCAAAATTACCACACGCATCCATCCAAGCATGTAAACTTTCCAACAATATTGCCAAGATTGTCCAAATATTCTCTCTAAATATAAATTTAGTGAATTTACTAATAAAATGATGAAAAATTGTCCAAAAAGTGAATTAGTAAGAATTTCTACTAAAAACTAGTAAAATATTACTAATTTTTAGTAAAAGACCACAAATTGATAGTGAAAAATTATTAATTCTTATTTATGAGAGTTATTAACGTATGAATTAGTAATTTTTACAATTAATTTGTGGCTTTTTAAATAAAAATTAGTAATATTACTAGTTTTTAGTAGATATTTTTACTAATTCATTTTGTGGACGATTTTTCATCATTTCATTGGTAGTTTTTCAGTACTTAATTCAGATTTAGATAGTTACCGGTAGTTAAGCATTAACAATTTTTTTTCTAATAAAACAGGAAATTTACACCGAGCGATAAAATCATCTTATTGATCTTAGTTTCTGTTAAAAATTCTTAAAAGTAGAAAATCAGGAGAAAATTCTTATTTAATCAGACTAAATCCAAATTGTTGAAAAACTAGAAACAGAATTGACTTTGATTTCTTTTTGTTATTTAAATAATAATTTTTGCAACATCTAGTGATTTATTCGATAAAGTTCAACAATTGTGTTAAAATTATAAATTAAGAGAGTAGGAGAAAATCAGTAGAAAATTCATTTTTTAGTCAGACATTCACATTTCTGAGAATTCTTATATTATTTAATACTAGCAAAATAAAACGCGCGCAAGCGCGCGATAGTTTTTCATACTTTTTAGAAATTATAAAATGCAATAATAAATATAACAAATCGGTAAATAATATTTATCTAATAAGAAGAAATAAATATTTTAAATATAATAGGTATTTAAAAATAAATTAATTTAAATAAAATAAATATTTATTTAGGACAAAATTTATAATATTTTAGAATTAAAAAGAATTGCAAAAAATAATTGAAATTAAACAAAATAATTGCACATTTTGCAAATTAATTGCAAAAAAATAATGAAATCAATTAAATCAATTGAAAAAACATTGTTAAAAATTGAGATAAATAAATTAAAATTAAAAAAAATAATTAAAATTTGAGAAAATAATTAAAAAAATTACATAAAATATTTTAAATAAAGGAAAGTTAAACAAAATTTGAGACAAATACTTAAAACTTTCAGAAGTTCATTGAAATAAAAGAAAATAATGAAAAATTAGAGAAAATAAATGAAAAAAGATAAACATAATTTAAAATAGAACCGAACAAGTTTTAATTAAAGAGAAATAAGTAAAAAACTTTTTGACAATTATGAAAAAGAACGAAAGTAATTGAAAATTGAAGAAAATAATATAAAAAATAATATAAAAAATAATATAAATAATGAAATAGTTGAAAAGTCAGATAAATAGTTAAAAAATTTTGTAATTAGGAAACAAATGTAAAGAATTGAAAATTGAAGGAAATACATTTTGGAAAATAGTTGAAAAAAGTTTTTAAATTTTAAAACTTGACTAAAATAATTAAAATGTGATACAAACAATGATAAGTTGTAAAAAATAAATGACATTTAAGTGTGATAATTAAAAAAACTACAGAATTTTTTTTAAATAAAGAAAAATTATTGAAATTTGAAAAAAATACATGAAGATCTTAGAAATCAATTTAAAAGAAAGAAAATAACTAAAAATTGAAGAAAAGAATTGAAAAAATAAGCTAAAAGTTTTTTAAATTTACGATAATGAATAAAATTTTTTAAAAATTATGAAAACAAATAAAAATAATTAAAAATTGAAGAAAATAATAGAAATTTGAGAAAAATACTTAACAAATTTTTGGAAATTAATTGTATAGAATGAGAAAAACTAAAAATGTAAAAAAATCTGGAAGAAAGCTAAAAATAATTGAAATTTACGATAAATAATAAAAAAAATTTTTAATTGTGATAACAAATGAAAATAATTAGAAATTGAAGAAAATATTTGAATTTTCAGAAAAATACTTAAAAATCTTAGAAAATAATTTTTGGAAAAAGAGAATAATAATTAACAATCGAGAAAAATAATTAAAAAATGGTAAAATTAATCCAAATTTTAAAGAAAAATTGAAATATGCTGAAAATAATTTAAGATTGAGAAAGAAAATTGAATTATGATGAAAATAATTTAAATATGAAAAATTGAAAACATTCAATAAAATTTAAGAGAAATAACTGAAAAAATCATAGAATATATATTTAAAAATAAAATAATTACAAAATTACTTAAAATTTTTTAATTAAAGAGAATAATTAAACAATCGCAGTAATAACGAAACTTGATGAAAATAATTGCAATATCGGATAAATAATTAAAATTTTTAAAAGCAGTGACAAAATAATGAATATAATTATATAAATTGATGAAAATCGAGAAAAAGTGCAGAATTTATTTTTAAGCAAAAGAAAATAATTAAAAAATCGTTATATAATGGAAAATTCATGACAATAATCTAAATTTGAGATAATGACTGAAAATTTAGGAAATTAATTGCATGTGTATATATTTTAAACTTCTTCAAAAACCATAATAAATTTTTAAAAAGAGTCAAAATCAATAAAATAACCGGGACTAACTTCACTTCAGTTTTTAAAACGTGGACAGAAAAAGATGAATAAATATTAATACTAACTAACTTCACTTCAGACTTTAAAACGTGGACAGAAAAAGATGAATAAATATAAAAATAAATATAAATATAAACTTCAGGAGTTTACGGAGATTATTATTATTATTTAATTTTTTGTTTTACAAATTAATATAATGTCTTTAAAGAAGGTTTAAGATTTTTATTTAAATTGCAAGTATTAAGTTTATAAATAATAAAAATAAACAACATTATGAAGTATTTTTCAGAAGGTTTTTGGAATTTAAAAAATTATTATATTCCGTGAGTCCGGAAAGTTCCTGCAAAATCGACAATATGAGTCAGTCGAGAAATATTTTATATTTTCAGAGCATTCTGTGGATAAATTTTAAAAATATACCTTTATAATATTCGTAAATTTTCCTGAAAATATTTCAGGAATTAATTGAAAAAATATTTCTCAAATATATTCACGAAGTATTCGTGGAGTTCACATAAAAAATATTCCTAGAATTCCGTAATAGTATTCTTAGAAATTATCTATAAAACTTTTCTAAAATTCATATATGAAATATTTTTGGAATATAACTATATGAAATACTCCTGAAATTTCGTAATAATATTCCAGGAATTTATCAATGGTTTTCTGAAATTTATCTTTGAACTATTTCTAGAAATCTTTAATAATACTCCTGAGATTTTAAATTAAACATTTCTTAAATCTATCATTAATGGAATATTTATGGATTTTTCTAAACAATATTCTTAGAATTTAATCTTAGAATATTCCTGGAATTAATCTATAATAATCTAATCTATAAAATCTATAAAATTATTCTGGAATTTACCAATAGAATATTTCACAAATTTACTTATAAATTGTCCCTAGAATCTCGACTAAAATTTTCTTACAATATTCCTAAAAAATGTATGCATGTAATATTTATAAAAATTGTTTAAGACATATTCCCAAAAAATTCACTGACAATTTTTCTTGAATTTATCCATAGAATTTTTAAGCAATTTATCAATGGAATATTTTTAAATGTAAATCTGAAATAGGCCTCGAATTTCTTAACAATATTCATGGAATCTAATCATGGAATAATTATGGAATTCATTCAAGGAACATTTTTGAAAGTTGCCCAAGAAATATTTTTGAAATTTACTCAAAGAATATTCCTGGAATTTCCTCCAGGAATTTTTCCTTAATTACCGTAAACAATATTTTTAGAATTCCTCTAGCTATATTTTTCTAAAATTTATCCAAAAAATTTGAAATAAAAATTAAAAATGTTTAATTTTAAATTATCTTGCATTTTCCAGTATAATACCCCTAAAACTCCTAATCTTATTTCTGGAATTTACCAATGGAATATTTCTGAAATTTACCCATGAATTATTTTTAGAATTTCCTAATAATTTTCCTTGAAATTCTTACATGGGATATTTATGGAATTTGCGTGAGACATATTCCTAAAATTTACTGAAAATATTTTTAGAATTCATCCTTGATTTTTTTTTTGGAATTTACCCACGGAATATTTCTGGAATTTATCTCTAAAATACACAAAGAATTTGATAATAATATTCCTGGCATCTATCTTAGGAATATTTCTGGAATTTAGAGTTTACCTATGTAATATTCCTGTAATTTTCTATAAATCTCTAAAAAGATTTCTTCAATTAACTCTTGGATTATTCTTGGAATTTCACCAACTAAATATTCCTGGAACTTACCCATTGAATATTCTTGGAATTTATTGATTGAGTATTTCTGGAATTTACCCATGGAAAATTTCTCAATTTTACTTCCCGGAGATTCTTAAAATTCACTAACATTATTTTGTGAAATTCGCAAATTAAATACTTTTTTGAAATTTTTCTGTATAAAATTTCTAGCGTTTCCTAACAATATTTCTAAAAAATCATGTTACATACTTAGAACTTACTTCTGGAATATTTTTGAATTTTCTTGTGAAAAATTTCCGGATTTAATAACAATATTTTTGGTACTTATTTATGGAATATTCGTGGAATTTATAAATGGAATAATTTTCGCATTTACTTGTGGAAAATTTGTTAAATTCCCTATCAATATTTTAAAAATTAACTTTTAGAATATATTTATGACATTTTTGTATAAAATATTCTTGAAATTCTGGAATTGACTATCATTGAATATTTCTGTAATATCTCTCAAATTCCCTAACATTATTCCCTGAATTATAAATGTAATATTAATGGACTTTCCTTTAAAATATTCTTGAAAAACTAAAACAATATTTTTTAAATTTACCAATTAACATTTCTAGATTTTATCTATGGAATTTCATTAGGATTCACCTATGAAATATTATCGTTATTTATTTACGTAATTCTAACTGTCGGTCACTATTTTAAATTAACGGAAATTTCTACTAATTTTTAGACACTTTTGACTCAAACTTTAATAAAAATGTAAAATTTACTAATTCAAATAGTGCAATTTGACTAAAAATTAGTGAATATTTCAACTAATTTGAACTGTCCGTACGGACAGATTTTTAACTAATCCATATTATTAGAGAATAGTTTAATTACATTGAAAAATTAGATTTGCTTAGAATAATTTTTTTTGGAATCTATACTGAAAAATAATAATCCCAAAGTCTGAATTAGTGGTTTTGCACTAATGAATTAGAGAAAAATCGGTCACTATTAAATAGTGAATATTTCACTTATTTTTAGTATAGAAAACTACTAATTATTAGTATAGAAAACTACTAATTATTAGTAAAAAAAACTACTAATTTGAAAGTGAAGTTTGTACATTATTTTCAGTTTCTTATTATTAACGTAAAAAAATGTGATCAGAAAATATCCTTCTGTTCATAACATCAAATTTAAATAATTTATAACTTTTCTAATTGTCATCAAATCACGAAATATAAAAAATGCGTATGTATTATTTTTTAGTACATATCCGAAAAAAAACTATTCCAGACAAATCTAAAATATAAATATAAATAATAATAAAAATATAAATAATCCGAAGAATGTTCCTTATAACTCTTTCGTAAAAGCCTTATTATTCTTGGCACTTTTATTATCTGAAAGCTCTTTTTTGGTCTAAATGATGATCATTTCATCTTGTCTTTGATCTCAGCGGAATCTGTCTATAAGAAACTTGAAACTCTTTAAAAATTCTTACACATGAAATTTTGCAGTGTTAACCATGTGTTAAGAAAAAAAAGTCATTGTCTCTCATCCAACGAGATAAGACACGTGTTTTTAATCAATGTCGGCCATCTCTAGTGCAGTTCTTCAGTGTTGCAAGCTCTCCAGCTTCGCATTATGGCACTTACATAAATCTAGGTGGCTTTGTTCCAGAGCACGTTCTAGTTAGAAACTATAACTTTTTTCTTAATTTTACATTTATCTTATAAATATCTTTCTATTTTTATACTTTTTTTTTTAAATAACTAGTCACTATTATGCAGAGCTGGAATTAGATCCGTAAATCACGAAAAAGACCGTTGTAGTCTGTAAAAGTCCGTTTTTTAAAAAAAAAAAACCCGTAAAGTCTATTTACAAAAAAAATAGTCCGTAAAGTCCGTAATTTGTTTAGAAGAATACGAAAAGTCGTAAATTGTACCTTAATAAAAATGTAGATTTTAAATAATTAGAATTATTTGATGAAATTATTTATTTTGATTTCCATTTATGAGTAAGTAAAATTTAACTTTAATTATTAGTTAAATATTTCGGCAATTAGGGTTTTAAATTAAGCTAGCAATACTATTTACCCAGACCTAGTGATAATTTATTTTTAAAAATATTAATTTAGTTGTTGTATAAATTACTTTCTACAATTTCTAAAATTCAAACAATAAGGTCAGGATCTGTCAGTCAATTTATTTTTTCAAAAAGTGATCTACAATTATAAATTATAACCTATAATGGTAAATATTTAAACCTGAAAATTCATACATATCTGAATTTTTTTTATATAATTAAATACACTTTTATTACATTTGTACATGAATTGTCAAAACTAAAAAAATATTTCCGGAAGATTATGTCTCTGAAAGAGACGTTTTTCAATTTGTTTTAGAAACTGTTTTAGAATTATTTACTTTCTTTTTTAAGATCAGGTGAAATAAAATAAAACGTAATGTTCAGTTTTCGTAAAATTAATTTCTAAAAAATATGACTTATGACAATATACTTATTGATAAGGATCATGCTAGTAATATAAATGATAAAAATATAAAACCATCTTTTTTTAAAGTATTTAATTTCTTCAAATAAATATTTATATTATTTATTGTCATTTAAATGATTATATTTATTTTATTTAAAACATTTATGTTTATTTACTGCTCTTGAGAAATAATTTTTCGAGATCAACTTTTTTAAGATTCTACATAAATTTAACTTTTAAAAATTGTTTAATTTTTTAAATCATAAATAAAATTTAAATTTCTATTACAATAGTAGAAAATAATTTATAGTAAAGAGCATTTATAAAATTAAGATTAATGACTATTTACCGGTTTTAGCTACTGTTGGGTAAAAAACTGTTCTCTTATTTGACTCCTACTAAATTAATATTTTTAAATTTTTATATCTAATATTAATAAAATCTTTTATATTTTTCAAGGAAATAAATTATTTTTAATATAAAAAATACAATTTCTTTTTTGCTTTTCTATTTTTTTTTTAATTGTATATCCGACTGAAAATAGTGTTTCAGAATATAGAATTTTTATCTATATTTTTGTGCAGACGACTTTTCTTTGAAATCGCAAGTACCAAATCTTTTTTCATATTTTCGCCTCTCTATGTTTATTTTTCATGAAAATATAATTCATCCCGTGGAGTCCTTTTTACATAATTCATCATGTTCCCTTTCGTTTTTTAGTTTATTTTTAAGAAGAAAAAAAGAACGACGAATGTCTTTGAAATTCTGAATATTGAGGATGAGTGAGAGTCCTTTTGCGGCTATTCCGCAACATGTGCTCATTGCTTTGACATATTCTAGGCGGTTAGGGGAGCGCCCTCTTTCTTATTACGAAATTTCTCGAGGGTGCGAAGTCTTCTTAAGAGACCTTCTGATAGAATTGTCCTATATGATGTATTTCCTTCGAGAAAAATCATTAAACTTCTTTTTCTCTTATTACTTTTCTATAGTTGACAAAAAATCTCTGTTTTAATAAATATAAATTTCAGTGTTTTTCTCTTGATAAATAATAATTAAAGTCACAAAAATGTTAATCTAAACATGAAAAATCATTTAAAATTGTGTTTAAATATAAATAAATAAAAGTAATTAAGTTGTATTATGTTTAAGTTGGACTTTGAGGGGATCAATAAAAGAAACTTTTTTTCAGCTGAGAGTAGGTGGGAGGAATTACATCCAGGAGGTGAAAGACCTCCTGCCCTTCAGGAACACAGTGCAGTTGCTTATAGAGATTGTCTTTACGTTTTTGGAGGAGAACTTGGATTTTCTGCTGGGACTGAAACTCCACTTTGGTGCTACACAATTAGGGTAAGTTTTCTGACTTTTAATTTAAACAGAAGGAAGTTTAATTTATTCTTTATACCTATTTCAGATGAATCAGTTGATAAAATTAAATTAGAAATATAAATTAAATTAATAAAATTTACGTTTTATTTTTTTATATTTTGTGATTTTATCTAAAAACATTTTACTTTTAATTGAAAAAGTATTGAGTAAGGCAAAAGTAGGAGACAAAGTTAGTAACAAAGTTTGCATTAACAAGTATTAAAATTTCTTATTTTAATTCCAAAACATTAAATTCATTTTCTGATTATGAATTTTTAATGTCTGGGATTAGAATAAGTTTATTTTACAGTTCATTGTTTCGTATTACAAAAGGAAAATATTTCGTGTAAATATATTTTTTAAATATTTTAATTCCTTTTAGTTCCTTATAATTCCTCTTAATTCCTTTTAGTTCTTTTAATTCCTTTGAAGTCATTTATTAAAGATGAAATGTACACAGAGAAAATGGAATTGTTAATATGGAACTAGCATTTTTGTTTTGTTGTTGTAATTATTAATTTTAATTCCTTCCAATTCTATAGAAATGAATAATACGTAGATCATCTTAATACCTTGTCATTTCGTCGAATTATTTAATGCAATTTAATTAAAACTTCAATAAAAAATTTAATTAGTTTCAGTTCTAGTAAATCCTGGTTATACAACCAGGGATTGAAATATTTCAATTGCTTCTAATAGATTTTAATTCCTATAAGTTCCTTTTAATTCTTTTAGATTCCATAGAAAACAATAAAACTCAACATCATTTTAATGCTTTGTAATTCCGTTGTAATTTAAAACTTATCCATAATAAAAAGAAAAAATTAATTTCAATTTCACTGAAATCTGTAAACACAACTAATTCCTCGTAATTTTTTTTTTCATTCTTTTAATTCGTTTTGATGGATTTCAATTACTTTTAGTTCTTTTTAATACCGTATAATTCCACATAATAAAATACGTAATTTAGTTCAGTTAGTTCCATTTAATTTCTTTTAGTTCCTCTTAATTCCTGATAATTCCATCTTAGTTTTTAAGGGAATTAAAAATAGGTAAAATTAGTTTTAACTCTACTTAATTCTGTTTATATGGCCAGGGAATAGGGATTGAAAGTTCTGAATTCCATGTGATACTTTTTAATTCCAACTTCAATTTAACTTAATTCTGTTTACATGGCCAGGAATTAAAAATTTTGAATTCCTTGTAATAAATTTTAATTCCAATTCAATTCCACTTAATTCTGTTTATATGGCCAGGAATTAAAAGTTCTGAATTCCTTGTAATACCTTTTAATTACAACTTCAAGTCCACTTAATTCTGTATCTATGGTCAGGGATTAAAAGTTTTGAATTCCTCGTAATACTTTTTAATTCCTTGTATTTATTTTCAATTCCTCCTAATTCTTTTCATTGCATTTCAATTTGTTACGGTTCCTTCGAATAACACATAAACGAATTAAAAGAAGTTTAGTTCAGTTAGTGCCATTTAATTTTTTCTTGTTCCATACAAAAAAAAAAGAATTGAACATAGATAATTTCAGAGATGTACAATTCCGAATGGAGGTAAAGTGAAATTTAATTATAATTTGAAATTTGCAGATATTGTTTAATTCCACTGAATTCTATTTGCAAAATCAACGTTTCCTCCGAATTCTACTTTCCAAATCAAGGATACAAATTTTTTAATTCCTTGTGTTTTCTTTAATTTCCTTTGAATTAATTTTGATTCTTTTAGGATTACAATTTTCGACAAATATTTTAAACTTGTTTTAATTGAGGGATTAAAATAAATTAAACAGTTCAATACTTTTTAATTTAATAGTTATATTACAAAGTTTAATTAGTATTAACAGAATTTTAATTTTTATCCTTTGTTTAACCCTTTCGCGCCTCTGGTACATATATGTACCGGTTACAAAATATGACATAAGTTTCATAAATATCATCGGATCAACAAGTTCTTTGGCTTATTTTATTAAGGAAGGTCACAGCTATATGCAAAAAAATTGATTTATCATATAGCACATCTGTAATTAGTTTAAACAATGTGTACAACATTGATAAAAGGCAAGAAGGAAAGTAGGTAACAAAAAGGATACTTTATTGATATCTGTTATATGAATTATATCAAAACTTCGGCATTTTATGATCTTGAAGTTGCTGATTATAATTTGAAGTCAGATTTTAAAAATTCAAAATGGCGGATCCAATATGGCGGACGATTTTTCAAAAAGTGATTGGATTTTCCTAAAACTTGGTACTTGGGGGTTTTTTGGGTCGCTGATTACGAATCTGAAGTCAGATTTTAAAAATTCAAAATGGCGGATCCAATATGGCGGACGATATTTCAGAAAGTGATTGGATTTTCTTGAAACTTGGTACTCGGGGGTTTTTTGGGTCGCTGATTACGAATCTGAAGTCAGATTTTAAAAATTCAAAATGGCGGATCCAATATGGCTGACGATTTTTCAAAAAGTGATTGGATTTTCCTAAAACTTGGTACTCGGGGGTTTTTTGGGTCGCTGATTACGAACCTTATTTTAAAATTAATTAATTTTATGTTTTCCGGTATTCCACACCACCTAAGAGGTTCCGTTAGAGGCGCGTTAGGTTTTTTAAAGTGAACCTTCGCCTATAACCCTATTTTAACACTTATTCTAATGAGCACTACTTGCCGTGGAATTTTCGGAAACAGCCATCGATGCACAGAGGTACGTTGCATTCTATGCATATCACATTTGTTCGCTTTTGATTTACTTCTGTAGAACAAAAACGACAACGACGTCGATTTGGCTGTACATCAGGCATATGATTTCCTACTTCTTCTGGTCTTTGTTCGGAAGATTTTCTCTTTTTAGAAAATTCAGATTTTGAATATGATCTTTTGGAATCACAAAATTCTGCTAGCAGTTGTTTTGCTAAATTAGTACGGAACGTAAGTTGATCATCTACTCGTTGATGATGAAGCTGGTAAAGTGTAAAGGAATTTACTATGGCTAAATCTACACAAAAATAGAAAATCCTGTGCCACCATTTTTTTGAGCGTCTGCCTACACTGTACGGTTGCTTCTTCTGATCAAATCTGTCCACACCACCCATAATTTTATTATAGGTTGCTACAGCACCTGGACATGGTACATCTATTCTGTTCCCATTTTTCAGTGTTCTTTTCACAGTAGTAGATTTGTTGGAATCATGAGCAGTGGAAAGAAGTGTTACAGGCTTTGCATCCATCCATTTTATGGCTGCAACACACCCCTTGGTCCTTATTGCTGATTGGCCGCGCTTGAATTTTGTTTTTTCTTTCATTATGCCTGGTAAACCTTTTCGATTCACTCTAACAGTACCAACAGAATATATTTTTTTTCTGAGGAGTGAAGTAACCAAATCTAGAGAAGTAAAAAAGTTATCGAATGCTACTAATGATTTACTTCCCTGCAACTCTTTTGTAAGATTAGTAACAACGCGTTCACCAAGAGATTCATGACAGTTCTGATTATCTGTAGATTTTCCTGTATAAACTTCAAATTTTAAAATATATGAAGACTGCGAATCAGCCAGACACCAAACCTTATATCCTCTTTTTATTGGCTTCATTGGCATGTATTGTTTTATAGATGATCGGCCTTTGAATTTTATCATTGACTCGTCAACTGACAGCACTTTAGAAGGAGTATAATTTTCTTGCGCCTTTATATTCAAATGGTCAAGGAGAGGTCTTACTTTGAATAACTTGTCATAATTGGGATCATCTTTTTTGAGAATTTTGTTATTATCATTTAGGTGAAGAATTTCGTTAATTTTTCGAAATCGATCACGTGGCATTATCTGAGCGATATATTCTACTCGAAGAGCTGGATCCAAACTCCAATAATTTTGTTGTTGAGGTAAACGATGTATTCCCATCAATATCAGCATACCAATCCAAGCACGTAACTCTTTAATTGATAATTCATAAGCATACCGAGACACACTCTCATTTTTTTGATGAAAATACAAATTTGTTTCCTCAACAATTTTTTCTAGAATGTCTTGGCCAAAAAACAAATTAAAAAAATCGTATTCTTTGATATTTTTCCCCATTTCTACTCTAATTTTCGGATCCTGTTCAAAATTCAAAGTACCCGTGCAATTGCAAGTACCCGTCATCCATGATTCTTCTGTGGCATTATTTGAAGCTGCTAAATTGTCAGAATCTTCATCACTGCTGTCTTCAATTGCGCTATCCGCATCTTCAGAATCGACGAGATCATTTTCTTCATTTTCAGAATCAATATCTCCTTCTGAATCTTCTGGGTCTGATGGAAGCGAAAAACGCTCCATGTTTCTTACTCGAGAACGAGTATTCATTTTCAAGTAGCAAGTTTTCTTGCTCAAAAACGTAAAACTTAAATTCTACGAAATTATGAGCATAAAAATATACGAAACTCTAAAATAACATGCAAAATTGATTCCGTAGAAAAAGTATAAAACAGCTGACCAAAGGCCAGAGAAAAGAATTATAAAAACGAAAAAAAATAAAAAGCTCTGAAAAGTGCTGATTTACATATATAAAATACAAAAAACTCCACTTACCTGCTACAATGCACGAAAAATTGATAAAAATTTTTTTGCGAAATCTCCCGTTCTTCTTCTTCTTCTTCTTCTTCTAGGTTTGTGGCCAAAATCTCCCGTTCTTATATATTATACTACGCGTCTCGCATGTCAGAGAACCTAACTTCGCCACCTTTCGGACAAAAGGAGAACTAAATTTAGGGCGCGCGAACTTTTGAATAAGATGAAAGTTTTACAAATAACAAAGGATAAAATTAATTGACATAAGCATAGAAAAATTAATTCAAAACGATTTAAATAATATTTAACACAAAATACTTTTAAAATTTGACTTTAGATTCGTAATCAGCGACCCCAAAAACCCACAAGTAACAAGTTTCAAGAAAATCCAATCACTTTTTAAAAAATCATCCGCCATATTGGATCCGCCTATTTAAATTTTTAAAATGTGACTTTAGATTCATAATCAGCGACCCAAAAAACCCTCCGAGTACCAAGTTTCGAGAAAATCCAATCACTTTTTGAAAAATCGTCCGCCATATTGGATCCGCCTATTTAAATTTTTAAAGGAAATTATTTCAAAATGAAAAAAACAATTCGAATTGAAGACTATAATTAATTATTAACAAACATAATTGCAAAATTTTAATTTTAATTAAAAATTCTAAAAATAAATAATTGAAAGCAGAAGAAAATTACCAAAAATTGAAGAAAATTAGTTTAAAAATTGAAAGTGTAATTAAATTAAATTAAAATGTGACTTTAGATTCATAATCAGCGACCCAAAAAACCCTCCAAGTACCAAGTTCCGAGAAAATCCAATCACTTTTTGAAAAATCGTCCGCCATATTGGATCCGCCTATTTAAATTTTTAAAATGTGACTTTAGATTCATAATCAGCGACCCAAAAAACCCTCCGAGTACCAAGTTTCGAGAAAATCCAATCACTTTTTGAAAAATCGTCCGCCATATTGGATCCGCCATTTTGAATTTTTAAAATCTGACTTCAGATTCGTAATCAGCGACCCAAAAAACCCCCGAGTACCAAGTTTTAGGAAAATCCAATTACTTTTTGAAAAATCGTCCGCCATATTGGATCCGCCATTTTGAATTTTTAAAATCTGACTTCAGATTCGTAATCAGCGACCCAAAAAACCCCCGAGTACCAAGTTTTAGGAAAATCCAATTACTTTTTGAAAAATCGTCCGCCATATTGGATCCGCCATTTTGAATTTTTAAAATCTGACTTCAGATTCGTAATCAGCGACCCAAAAAACCCCCGAGTACCAAGTTTCAAGAAAATCCAATCACTTTCTGAAATATCGTCCGCCATATTGGATCCGCCATTTTGAATTTTCAAAATCTGACTTCAGATTTGTAATCAGCGACCCAAAAAACCCCCGAGTACCAAGTCTCAAAAAAATCGTATTGCTAAGTTTACCGGGGGCGTGAAAGGGTTAAAATCTTTTTTAATTTTTTTCAATTTGTTAATCTAATTTTAGTCCTTTTTATAATCAACGATTCATATCAACGATTCAAAAATCTAAATTCCTTTTAATTCTTTTTAGACCCTTTTAATTAGTTTTATTTCTTTTTAATTCATTTTAATTCCAATTAAAAAGAATAAAACGTAAATTTATTTTAAAGATTGATAATTCCGTTGAAGTTTTTAATCCAATTTAAATAAGATTTAAAATTCCTTTCAAATATTTCAATTCCTCCTAATTCTACTTTCAAAATCAAGGAAAACAATTTTTTAATTCCTGGTGTTTTCTTTTAATTCCTTTAAATTAATTTTTATTCCTTTAGGATTACAATTTTTTGACAAATTTTATAAACTTGTTTTAATTAAACGAAATTCTATACACTGTCAGGGATTAAAATAAATTAAACAGTTTAATACTTTTTAATTTAATATAGTTATTTTTCCAAGTTTATTTCCTATTAACAGAATTTTAATTTATATTCTTTGTTTAAAATCTTTTTACAATTTTCTGAATTTTTTAATCTAATTTTAGTCCTTTTTATAAACAACGATTCAAATCAACGATTCAAAAATCTAAATTCCTTTTAATTCTTTTTAGACCTTTTTAATTAGTTTTATGTCATTTTAATTCCTTTTAATTCCAATTTAAAAGAATAAAACGTAAATTATTTTAAAAACTGATAATTCCGTCGAAGTATTTAATGCAATTTAACTAAAATTTAAAATTCCTTTCAAATATTTTAATTTCTCCGAATTCTACTTTCAAAATCAAGGATACAAATTTTGTAATTCCTTGTGTTTTATTTTAATTCCTTTGAATTAATTTTAATTCTTTTAGGCTTACAATTTTTTGACAAATTTGTTAAAATTGTTTTATTGAACTAAATTCTATACACTGTCTGGGATTAAAATAAATTAAAGAGTTTAATACTTTTTACTTTTATAGTTATTTTACCAAGTTTATTTCCTATTAACAGAATTTTAATTTTTTTTCATTGTTTAAAATCTTTTTTAATTTTTTACAATTTGTTAATCTAATTTTAGTCCTTTTTATAAACAACGATTCAAATCAACGATTCAAAAATCTAAATTCCTTTTAATTTTTTTTAGATACTTTTAATTAGTTTTATTTCATTTTAATTTCTTTCAATTCCAATTAAAAAGAATAAAACGTAAATTTATTTTAAAGATTGATAATTCCGTCGAAGTTTTTAATCCAATTTAAATAAGATTTAAAATTCCTTTCAAATATTTCAATTCCTCCTAATTCTACTTTCAAAATCAAGGAAAACAATTTTTTAATTCCTGGTGTTTTCTTTTAATTCCTTTAAATTAATTTTTATTCCTTTAGGATTACAATTTTTTGACAAATTTTTTAAACTTGTTTTAATTAAACGAAATTCTATACACTGTCAGGGATTAAAATAAATTAAACAGTTTAATACTTTTTAATTTAATATAGTTATTTTTCCAAGTTTATTTCCTATTAACAGAATTTTAATTTATATTCTTTGTTTAAAATCTTTTTACAATTTTCTGAATTTTTTAATCTAATTTTAGTCCTTTTTATAAACAACGATTCAAATCAACGATTCAAAAATCTAAATTCCTTTTAATTCTTTTTAGACCTTTTTAATTAGTTTTATGTCATTTTAATTCCTTTTAATTCCAATTTAAAAGAATAAAACGTAAATTATTTTAAAAACTGATAATTCCGTCGAAGTATTTAATGCAATTTAACTAAAATTTAAAATTCCTTTCAAATATTTTAATTTCTCCGAATTCTACTTTCAAAATCAAGGATACAAATTTTGTAATTCCTTGTGTTTTATTTTAATTCCTTTGAATTAATTTTAATTCTTTTAGGCTTACAATTTTTTGACATATTTTTTAAACTTGTTTTAATTGAACTAAATTCTATACACTGTTTGGGATTAAAATAAATTAAATAGTTTAATACTTTTTAATTTAATAGTTATTTTACCAAGTTTATTTGCTATTAACAGAATTTTAATTTTTATCCTTTGTTTAAAATCTTTTTAATTTTTCTTAATTTTTTAATCTAATTTTAGTCTTTTTTATAATCAACGATTCAAATCAACGATTCAAAAATCTAAATTCCTTTGAATTCTTTTTAGACTCTTTCAATTAGTTTTATTTTTTTTTAATTTCTTTTAATTCCAATTAAAAAGAATAAAACGTAAATTTATTTTAAAGATTGATAATTCCGTTGAAGTTTTTAATCCAATTTAAATAAGATTTAAAATTCCTTTCAAATATTTCAATTCCTCCTAATTCTACTTTCAAAATCAAGGAAAACAATTTTTTAATTCCTGGTGTTTTCTTTTAATTCCTTTAAATTAATTTTTATTCCTTTAGGATTACAATTTTTTGACAAATTTTTTAAACTTGTTTTAATTAAACGAAATTCTATACACTGTCAGGGATTAAAATAAATTAAACAGTTTAATACTTTTTAATTTAATATAGTTATTTTTCCAAGTTTATTTCCTATTAACAGAATTTTAATTTATATTCTTTGTTTAAAATCTTTTTACAATTTTCTGAATTTTTTAATCTAATTTTAGTCCTTTTTATAAACAACGATTCAAATCAACGATTCAAAAATCTAAATTCCTTTTAATTCTTTTTAGACCTTTTTAATTAGTTTTATGTCATTTTAATTCCTTTTAATTCCAATTTAAAAGAATAAAACGTAAATTATTTTAAAAACTGATAATTCCGTCGAAGTATTTAATGCAATTTAACTAAAATTTAAAATTCCTTTTAAATATTTCAATTCCTCGGAATTCTACTTTCAAAATCAAGGATACAAATTTTTTAATTCCTAGTGTTTTCTTTTAATTCCTTTGAATTAATTTTAATTCTTTTAGGATTACAATTTTTCGACATATTTTTTAAACTTGTTTTAATTGAACTAAATTCTATACACTGTTTGGGATTAAAATAAATTAAATAGTTTAATACTTTTTAATTTAATAGTTATTTTACCAAGTTTATTTCCTATTAACAGAATTTTAATTTTTATCCTTTGTTTAAAATCTTTTTAATTTTTCTTAATTTTTTAATCTAATTTTAGTCTTTTTTATAATCAACGATTCAAATCAACGATTCAAAAATCTAAATTCCTTTGAATTCTTTTTAGACTCTTTCAATTAGTTTTATTTTTTTTTAATTTCTTTTAATTCCAATTGAAAAGAATAAAACGTAAATTATTTTAAAGATTGATAATTCCGTCGAAGTGTTTAATACAATTTAACTAAAATTAGAAATTCCCTTTAAATATTTCAATTCCTCCGAATTCTACTTTCAAAATCAAGGATACAAATTTTTTAATTCCTGGTGTTTTCTTTTAATTCTTTTGAATTAATTTTAATTCTTTTAGGATTACAATTTTTTGAAAAATTTTTAAAACTTGTTTTAATTGAACTAAATTCTATACACTATCTGGGATTAAAATAAATTAAAAAGTTTAATACTTTTTAATTTAATATAGTTATTTTACCAAGTTTATTTCCTATTAACAGAATTTTAATTTTTATCCTTTGTTTAAAATCTTTTTTAACTTTTCTCAATTTTTTCATCTAATTTTAGTCCTTTTCATACTCACAAAACGTTAATTTTTGTATTCAAAGTTTTGAAATTCTGTGTAGAATTGATAATGCACCAGTTCACGTTTCAAGAGAAATCTAGGTTTCGTCCCATCAGTTCGCAATTGCGGTGCAAATGCAAATGATTCTTGCATAGAAAATTAAGAGCAAAGAAGGGACGAAATATTGATTAAAACGATGTTTCTGTATCAAAAGGGTCTTCTAAAACTAAATAACCTCAAAGCAAAAACATTGTAAAATTAAAATAATTATTATCCTCTTAAGCCGAATTATTATAAAATATTGAAAATATTTTGCCTCTTGATTTTGAAAATTAAACATTTCCTTTACAATTAAAAAATTATACATTTTTTTATTTGACTTGCAAAGTGCAAAAGAGTAAAAAACAGCAGATATAATAAACTTTTATTAACTGAAATAAAAAAATTGGTGAGAAGCTTTTTTAGAGCAGAAAAGAATGCCGCGCTTTAAAAGGGACTGACTTTCTCCCTCGAGCTTTTGATATTTCTGAAGCTTTCTCTCTGCTTCATACACAAGGGAAAAAAAGTTCATGAAAAAATCAACGAAAGGTTGAAGCGAGGTAAAGAGCGATTCATTAGGTGCTTGACCTAGATGGTTCGAGTGAACGATCACTGTCATTGTGAACCGATCCCAGCATCAGCTTGTGGCTGCGTAACAATAGCATTTTTCCTGTTAAAAAATCACAATTTTACTCAGAAAATATACGGATTTTCAACTTTATTAAATTTCTGCTCCCTTAAACAAAAATCATTTGTAAAATTAAAATAATTACTTAGTTTTCAAATCGAATTTTCATTTTGTATATTATAAACTTGTTTTTTCAAATAAATACCTAACCTTAAAATTGTTTTCTCAATAAATAATTCCAGACTTGTTTTTCTAAATTTTCAACTAAATCAAATCTGAAATTTTTTTATTTTAGATTGGATATTTTTAGTTATTTTTTTTTTATTAAAATAGTGTGCAGATTTATGCAAATTTCTGGAAATTTTAACCTTAGTGTTCCGCAATTTTTATTTTAAAAAAAGCATCAAATCATGATTATTGTTTTTCGAATATTAATTTATTGTTAAATAATAGATGCAAAATATTAATATTAATTAAAAAATTTTTAATTCAAATTTTAAAGGCTCCAGAGATTTTCTCATATAGAGGAAAATTGTACGATCAATTACTTTTTGGATAAAGTTTGAATTTATAGTGAAGATTTTTCTTGATAAGAGAAAGTGCAGTTAGAATCGTTTTCGGGGTAGAACATCTATCATTTATCACGCAGCTGCTGACACGGTATTGTCGTTTTTTTTTCAATCCGCTTATGACAGAAGACTATGAGGTCAGCAAGTATATTCCTCTATGTGTGGCAATATCGAGTAATCGATTACATTAGGCAAGGCAAATGTTATATTTCACGGCACACTGGCCTCGAGAAATGAAGCAGAAATCATAAAATCAAAAATATTGTATTATTTCTCAACTGTTCCGATTTTGTAAAAGAGGAAATTTTTTTTTTTCTATTTCTGGAATTTAATAATAAATTATTTTCTCATAAGTAGTTGCATTAGAAAATAAAAATAAACATCTTTTAACAATATTCACTTTAGAAAAATTATAAACAATATTAATTTAACTAGCAAAATAAAATTCGTGCAAGCGCGCGATTAGTTTTTCATGCATTTTAGAAATTATAAAATACAATAATAAATATAACAAATTGGTAAATAATATTTATCTAATAAGAAGAAATAAATATTTTAAATATAATATTTAAAAATCAATAATTATAAATAAAATAAATATTTATTTAGGACAAAATTTACAATATTTTAGAATTAAAAAGAAATGCAAAAAATAATTGAAATTAAACAAAACAATTGCAAATTTTGCAAATTAATTTTAAAAACAAAGGAAATCAATTAAAAATTGGGTAAAGTAATTTAAACAATCATAAAAATATTTTAAACATAAAGAAAATAATTTAAATTTGAGAAAAATACTTGAGAATCTTAAAAGTAAATTAAAACAAAATTGAATAATAAAAAATTAGAGAAAATAATTGAAAATTGAAAAAACATGATTAAAAATTGAGATAAATAAATTTAAATTAAAAACAATAATTAAAATTTGAGAAAATAATTAAACAAATTACATAAAATATTTTAAATAAAGGAAAGTTAAACAAAATTTGAGAAAAATACTTAAAACTTTCAAAAGTTCATTGAAATAAAAGAAAATAAATGAAAAAAGATAAAAATAATTTAAAATTGAACAGAACAAGTTTTAAATTTAATTAAAGAGAAATAACTAAAAACTTTTTGGTAATTATAAAAAACAACGAGAAAAAGAACGAAAGTAATTGAAAATTGAAGAAAATAATGAAATAATTGAAAAGTCAGATAAATAGTTAAAATTTTTTGAAATTGTGAAACAAATGTAAAGAATTGAAAATTGAAGGAAATAAATTTTGGAAAATAATTTAAAAATGTTTTTAAATTTTAAAACTTGACAAAAATAATTAAACTATGATACAAACAATGATAAGTTGTAAAAAATAAATGACATTTAAGTGTGATAATTGAAAAAATTACAGAATTTTTTTAAATAAAGAAAAAATAATTGAAATTTGAAAAAAAACATGAAGATCTTAGAAATCAATTAAAAAAAAAATAACTAAAAATTGGAGAAAGGAATTGAAGAAATAAGCTAAAACCAATTAAAATAACTAAAAATTGAAGAAACCAATTGAAATTTTAGGAAAATTCTTAAGAATGTTAGAAAATAATTTTATAAAATGAGAATAACTAAAAATTGGAAAAAATACTGGAAGAATGCTAAAAATAATTAAAATTTACAATAATTAATAAAAAATTTTGGAAATTATGAAAACAAATTAAAATAATTAAAAATTGAAGAAAATAATAAAAATTTGAGAAAAATACTTTAAAGTTTTAGAAATTAATTTTATAAAATGAGAAAAACTAAAAATTGGAAAAAAGTCTGGAAGAAAGATCAAAATAATTGAAATTTATGATGATTTATTAATAAAAAAAAATTTGAAATTCTGATAACAAATGAAAATAATTAAAAATTAAAGAAAATATTTGAATTTTTAGAAAAATACTTAAAAATCTTAGAAAATGAGAATAATAATTAACAATCGAGAAAAATAATTGAAAAATGATAAAATTAATTCAAAATTGAAATAAAAATAATTGAAATATGCTGAAAATAATGTAAGATTGAGAAAGAAAATTGAATTGTGATGACAATAATTTAAATATTAAAAATTGAAAAAAATTGATTAAAATTTGAGAGAAATAACTGAAAAAATCATAGAATATATGTTTAAAAATAAAATAATTACAAAATTACTTGAAAATGTATAATTAAAGAGAATAATTAAAAAATCGCTGAAATAATGAAACTTGATGAAAATAATTGTAATTTCTGAAGTTATTTCCGTTGTCACTTCTGATATAATTTCTGATTTCCTATTCTTTAACAGATATAAACTTTGAAATTAACGATATCAAAAAAATAAAAGAGACGGATATATAACTGCATTAAAAATTCATTAAGGACACTTTTATATCGAATTTTATTTGTTCAGAAGTTAAATTCCACTGGATAGAACAAGTCCAATTTGTTCACTCGACCGAACATAACACGCTTGTTTCGACCAGAAAACTAATCAGTGGAACACAGAGCCAATTGGGTCTCTAGTCTGGTCGAAATTTTCTCCCCTAATCACGAAAGTTGATTAAGATTTCTACTAACAAACCAGAGTTGAGATTTATTCCATTAGAAAATAATGAAATAGAATTGAAAAATTGTTAATTAAGTCGTAAATTGAAGGCAAAATCTTCTATAATAAATTAGAATTTCAATTTAAAGAGGAAATTGAAAATTTAATTATTAAAATTTTGTATTGAAAGACAAATAAGCGGTAAAGCTATTATTTCAAATTTGACAAATTCATTTCAGAAAGTAAATATAATTTCCGTTCCAAGTAGAATTTACAAATTATTTAGACAAATTGAGACAAATTTGCGATGAAGCTATTATTTCAAATTTGAAAAATTCATTTCAGAAAGTAAATGTAATTTCCGTTGAGAGTAAAATTTACAAATTATTTAAACTATGTTTGTATGGTAAAAAAGTTAATACCAAAAAATTGGTTTCTTTAAAATTTACAACATTTACAAAAGGAATAGAAAAATAAAATAAAAACTAAATGAAGATTTATTACAACTGAATTTTAAAAATAGTTGAAATTGGAAATTTAATCGAAATTTTTGATTGGTTTCTAAATTTCAAAGTTATGTTTGCAATCAAATAAAAAAAATCATTATATTTTTAAATTATATTTTTTTATTATATTTTAAATTGAAAAATTATTAAAACCAGACAAATACAAGTTTTGTTTGCAGTTTAATTGGAAATTTATCAGAAATGAAAATTGAGTTGAAACTTTTATAACGATTTGAACGATTTGAAATTCAACAACAAACTTTTGTAAAATTAGAGTTAAAATTGTGAAAAATAAATTTTTAATGACTACCATTTATAATAAATAATAAAGAATCGTAAGAATAAAGAATTGAGACTTGATAAAAAATTGTTTAAATTGATTAAACAATTGTTTGATTTTGTAAATGAGTAAAAAATGCAGGAATTAGTAAATAAAAAGTCTATTACAAGCATTTGAGTTTTAACTACAAGTCGCAAACAGATGTAGACAATTTAACATTTAATTAGAAATTAAATTATTAAAACATTATTTTACATAGCTGAAAACATCATCAAGATTTAATATTTGCTTTACTTACTTTTTCCCAGAACTACAATTCCGTCACTTCAATTTTCTGAAAATTAGACTTAAAAATGCATTAAATCTCGACGCCATCCTAAAAAACGCGTTAACATAAATTTTTTGAAAAATATTTATATACTTGTTAAATTTCCTTAACTAAAATCTTTTTCTAAATCTTCTAAATCTTTTAAATCTTTAAAAAGATTCTTTTTTATAATCTCTTATTTTTTCTGGAAACAACTATATTACAAATATCATAAATTCCGAATAGATTATTAACTATCTAAAACGGTGGGCATTTATTTATCCCTCATCAAATTATTTATTTATTGTTGATTACATTATTTATTTATTATTTTTTATCACTTATCACATTATTCTTTTTCTCGTGTTATTTATTTACGAAAGTAATCAATCATTGCTCATCAATATTGACGAATATAAATAGACTTTATTTGAAAAGAAAGTCGTTAAGGTAAGAAAAATTACTGTTGAGAGGCTCTTCCAGACATCTTTTCTCGACCTTTCTTCCCTTTCACTCGAATTTTCACCCTCGATATATAAATGCAATTCGATCTTTTCGAAAGACGCTCGCTGAGAGCAGAATATAAAAAATTAATGAAGGGGAGCCTTGGGAAAACTTAGAAAGGTCCCTAAGAATTGATTCCAAAACCTTCTAAAAATTTTCCTCCAAAAATCCAGATGGTTTTCAAGAGCTTATATAAATAACATTGTTAAAAAGATTTTAATAAATATTTTGAATTATAGTAAATTTTTGCCGGACAGTAATATTTTTCTCCCAGGTACCTTTTTTAGAATGCTAAATTTTGAGAAACATTTTATAAGTACGAAATTCGAACAATTAAATTCATTAAATAACAATAATCTCTAAATCTAAATTTGTTAAAAGTAGTTAATTTTTAAGCGAAAAGTCAGCTAGTAATTGAAATAGTTAACATATTTCTACTAATTATTTAGTAAAAAATAACTATTATTTTTAGGCTATGTCAAAATAATTAATACTCTCGTAAAATTCTGTTTACTAATTCAATTAGTCAAATTTTAACTATTTTTTATTTTAGTTACTGATATATAATTAGTCTAGAACTTTAGAACATAACAAACGATAGCTTTAGACAAAACTTTTTTATTTAAAACTTCATATAGCAAATTCAACATTTCGAAATGTTGGTTTCCTCTTCAGGATTAAGAACATTCCATTCGTATGCAAAACATATTTGGTCAATCTATAACATCAATAATAAAAAATTATAAAATATTCAGAATTAAATAAAAGTAGTAAATAACAAAATTATGATAATTAACCATTTTTATATATTAAACTTAAACAGCAATTTTTTAATGACTGTTCCTTCATTGATATCTAAAAGTAAAATCATTTGTAATTAATATTGAGTTTAAAATTAAAACTTTCAATTTGTAAATTATTTAAATAAATAAATAAATAAATATTTTACTTCACTATCTCAATTCCAATTCATTTGTCATTAATAGAAAATATCACATTTATTTCTTTTCACAAATAACTTCGATTTTAAATTGTCGAAATATGTAAGAACAGTCTATATTAGACCAATGTCAAAATTAAACTGAAGGAACAATTATGTTCGACAAGTCAGGACCGTATTGTCTCTTACATATAAAAGTTTTAAATAATTTTAATTTTTCATAAATATTCATAAACGATTAATAATAGTGTTATATATTGGATTGTAATATTTCAGATCTGTTATTTTATTTATCCTATTATTATTGAATAATTGAATAATTAATCATATTTGGCTTTTAATTACATATTTTTCACTAATTGATGCTCAGCCAGGATTTTACTAATAAGTACTTAATTAGTTTCGCTGATTATGAATTCTATCACGATTTTTAAAAATTCAAAATGGTGGATCCAATATGTCGGACAAAATTTAATAGGTCGAAACAAAGTTCTTAGTTTTCTACAAATTATTTACTAAATTCTAGCCACTGATACTTGTGCAGAGACTAGGTCGTTTACCTTATAGCAAAATATAGTAAAAACTTTATGTTATACTTTCTGATAACGCAGAAACCAAAGTTTTTGTTCCGTTACCATGTAAGTCGCGTTCAATATCGCATCAAGGAGAAAGTTATGTACATGAACTTTTTTATCAAAGAGGGTTGGTGTAAAAGTAGTAAAGTAAAGCGGCAGGAAGTAATGGATAAACGTACCAGGGACACTTCTCCCTCGTCAGAAACAACGCTCTACTTATCTCCCAGCTTGAGTACCAGGCTTATGAAACTCGTCACTTTTTTTTCAGCAAGGGTTAATGGCAACTCTCGTCACTGATTTTTGACACTGAAGGAGTCTCTTCATTTCGTTTTGCTTTCAGAATCCTGGCACAACAGGTTCCCTTCGTGTCTTAAAGTCCTTTAAAAGCCCCGTAAACACTTTTAATTTTGTTCCTAATTTTGTTCTTCAGCACCTTTAATACAAAATTCTTTTAATTTAATTTACTAAAAAGTTGGAAAATTGTGTCTAGATTTCTCAATCTTGGATTTTCAGTTTCACATTATAGATTTTACATTCCAAATTTTAAATTTTACATTGCAGATTTCGAATCCTAAATATTGGATTTCACATTCTGAATTCAACATTTCTATAATTCCAGATTTCACATTCCATAGTTAAACTTCACAGATTTAAAATGTTATATTTTAGATTTCATATTCTAGAATCCGAATTCCGTATTCCACATTCCACATTCCACATTCCAGATTCCAAAATTCATATCTTTGATTTTCAGTTTTTTTAATCTAGATTCCAAGTTCCACATTCTAGAATCCGAATTCCGTATTCCAGATTCCATATTTCACATCTTAGATTTTCTTTTCCATATTCTAGATACCAAATTCCGTGTACCAGATTCTATATTTTGGACTTAACATCCCAGATTTAAAATTCTACAATACAGATTGCACTTTCGACATTTAATTTTCAAGATTCTAGATTCGATATCTATATCTAATAATTAGAATTTAAGATCGCAGATTTTCAATTTTACATTCCAGATTCCAGATTCTACATTCCAGATCTAACATCTCAGATTTTAAATACCTCATTCTTGACTGAATATTCTAGACTCCAAATTCTACATTCTACAATACAGATTTTAAATTCCAGATTCTAAATTCCGGATTTCAGATTCATTCTAGATTCCACATTTCAAATTAAGAATACCTTCTTTTAGATTTAAAAACTTTTTTTTTTTTTTGCATAGGACCTTAAATTATCAGTTCCACTTTCTAGATTTCACATTCCGAATTCAACAACTAAAATTCCAGATTGTTTCCAATCAGCTCAAATGACCCTAAATATAATAACAGGGTTGCTACGTTTTAAAAATTTCAAAATACCATTAGTTTTTCAGGTTTTCCAGACCATTTTTCTTAAAATTCTATGACCAAAAAAATTAAAAAAATTCAACAATAATTATGAAATTTAAGGACAATAACTAAAAATTGATAAAATTGTCGGATATAATTGAAAAATTCAGGTAATTAATTGAAATTTTAAGAAAATAATTAATATTTGTAAGAAGCAAATGAAAAATGACGAGAGTAATTAAAAAATTGAAGAAACTAACAACAAAATGACGAAAATAATTGAAAATTAGAAAAGACATTTGAAAAATGACAAGATTAATAGACAATAAAAAAAAACGGTTGAAAACATTAAACAAGACATATTAAATTGAAGAAAATAATTACAAAGTGAAAAATTAAGATAATTATAGGAATAAGTGTTGGGAATAATTTCAAATTGAAGAACTGGATTAAAGAAGAAAATTTTCAATTGAAGAAAGTAATTGACAATTGAAGAATGAAATTGAAATTAAAAGAAAAAAATTGAGAATTAAAGAAACAATTAAACAATTGATTTGTAAAAAAAACATTATCAATAATTGAAAAGAATAATTTAAAAAAACCGAGAATTATTGAATACTGAAGAAAATAATTGGAAGTTTAAAATGGAATTAAAATTTTAAGAAAATAATTAAGAAATGAAGAAACAGTTTGAAGAGTTAAATAATTGATTTGAAACTTCAAAATATTATATTCATAATTGAAAACTATGATTGAAAACAGTCGAGGATTATTAAATATTGGAAATAATAATTGAAAATTGAGAAAATAGTTTTAAAAAACCAAGAACTGTTGAATATAAAAGAAAATGGAATAATTGAATTCAAAATAGAACAAACTAATTGATAATTGAAAAGATAGTTAAAAAAAGAAAAAATCTATTGAATATTGGAGAAAGCAATTGAAAATTGAAGAATAAAATTGAAATACGAAGAAAATAATTAATTAATTAAACAATTGAATGGAAAGTAGAAGAAAATTTAATTAAGAATTGAAAAAAACAATTGCAGAAAGCCGAGAATTATTGAATATTAAAGAAAATAATTAAAAATTGGAAAATATGATTGGAATATGAAGCAATTAATTGAGAATTTCAGAAAATAATTGAACTATGGAGTTAATGATAGAACGTCTAACGTCCTTCCGGCAGGACAAAAACGCCTTCCGCGAGTACGTACGAAATCGCGTTATAAAATTAACATGGATTCAGATAAACAAAAAGTAGTATATATGGTTGGAAAGGTAAAGAATCAAGCTTTCAGCGCATGTAAACATGGAACTTGTAAATTCAAACCCCGAAGCTTGGTAGCTAAAAGAAGTTAAATTTTCCAAAAATTCACATAATTTTTAGTCACAAAACGACGACGCGCGGTACTGCCGGCAGGACGTTTTCGTTTTTTTTTTTTTTTGTATTCATTTTTATACTTATCTGCTTCCGTATTGATTTTATAGAGCGATTTCCGAGGGACTCGCGTCTGAGCCATTTACCACCGGCCGCCATTACGTTAGTTATAACAATATTTACAAAAGTCATAATAAACTCAATTCCTTTGATGATAAAGATGATGAATTATGATGATAATGATGATGGTGATGATGATGATGATGATTATATGAAATTAAAATATTTTTTCACAAAAATGAATTGTCCTTCCGGAAGGACGTTTACTGTGTGAAAGCGCGTCCTACCGGCAGTACGCAGCCTTGGACGTTCTATCATTAAAAGTAGAAAAAAATAATTAAAAATTAAAAAATTATTGAATATTGCAGATAATAAATGAACATTGAAGAATGGAATTAAAGTTTTAGGATAATAATTGAGAATTGAAGAAAATAATTGAATAATGGAACAATGGATTAGAAAATTGAAAAAAGACGAGAATTATTGAGTATTGAAGAAAATAAATGAAAATAGAAAAAATAATTGATAATGAAAAAAAAATAATTGGAAAGGCCGAAAACTATTGAATATTAAGGTATTAGTCGCGTAAAATGATTTTCGTCAGATTTTTTTAAAACTTTGTATCTGTATTCATGAGGTATTTATCTATTAAATGAGATCTATCCTATTAATTTTGACCACTTCTGAGCTTCAAAATATTAATTCAAAGTTTATACCTTTTACATGCAATAGCACAAAATGCATGTAAAAAATGTCTCTTATATTCGATTATAAAAAAACAAGTCGTCAGTTTTTCAAATAAAACTACTAAGTTACACATTGAGATAAAATAAATCCTTTACAAAAAAATTAATTTTATTGACCACGCCGTATAAAAAATACAATAATTTAAAAATTCATAATTTTTCATTTTCGCGTGGTTTCATTGAAAAATGTCGAAAACGTGTAAGAAATACATCACGATAACTTATAGTACCTGACTCAAAATCGTGAAAATTACATATATTACATTAGAAGAGGTCACAAGGAAGCAAGTGAGTTGATATAAAAGTTTATTTTTTGTTCTTTTTATTTTGCGGGAGTTTTGCGGGAGCATTTACGCGACTAATACCTTAAAAAAAAAACAAATGTAAATTGAAGAATGAAATTGAAGTTTAAAGAAAATAAGTGAGAATTGAAAACAATTTAAAAAAACCAAGAATTAATAAATATAGAAGAAAATAAATGGAAACTGAAACATGGAATTAAAATTTGAAGAAAATAATTAAAATTTAAAAAAAAAATTTCATAAAGACGAGAATTATTAAATATTAAAGAAAATAATTAAAAATTGATGAATTGAATTGAAATTCGAAGAAACAGTTTTGAGAATTGAAGAAATTAATTGAAGAGATGAACAATTAAATTAAAAATTTAAGAAGAAAATTAATAATTGAAGAAAATAAATGAAAAAAGCCGAAAGATATTGAATATTAAAGAAAATAGTTAAAAATTGAAGAATCGAAATGAAACTCTAAGAAAATAATTGAGATTTGAAGAAACCGTTTGAAGATAATTGAAAATAGTATTTGAAAAATTCGAGAATTTTTTAATATTGAAGGAAATAATTGAAAATTGAAGAATGGATTTGAGATTTACAAAAAATATTTGATTATTGAATAAAATAATTATACAAAATAATTGAAAAACTCGAGAAATACTGTTTGTTAAAGAATGTTGTTGAAAAAAGGCGACAATAATTATCAATTTTCAAAAATTCGAAAATTGCAGAAAATAATTCGAAATTGAAGAAAATAATTCAAAATTGAAGAAAATAATTGTGAATTTATGAAAATAATTGAATATTTGAAGAATCAAATAGAAATTTCCAGTAAATTGAAATTTTTTTTTGTCTTATCTGCGCAACAATTAAATCTACTAAATTATCTGAATCCATGTTAATTTTATTTAGCAATTGCGGAGGGACTCACATGAGTCTTTTTTATCCTGCCGAAAGGCATTCTGTCATTTTTCAATTATTTTCTCAACATTTCAATTATTTTTTTCTGTATTTAAATTATTGACAGGAATATTTGAATTTTCAACACCAGTTTCTATTCTAAATTTGTTAATTTTAAATAATTTTCTTCAAATTTTAATTACTTTTGTCAATATACAAGTACTTTTGTCATTTTGCGATTATTTTCTTCATATTTCTATTATTTTTGCAATTTTAGAATTATTTTTTACAAATTTCAATTATTATTTCATTTAAATTATTGAATGCGACCTATTAATATTTAATATAGTAATTATTATTGTTATATCAAATTTTAATTTTATTGTTACTTGAAATACATTTTTAAATTTTATATTGTAATGAACTTTTTCCCGTAAATAAATAAATAAACAAATTCAATGTTTTTTATTGCCATGAATTTTGAAATTTATTATATTAGTTTACAATTTATCATTTCTACAAATTTCAATCATTTTCTTCATTATTTTTATATTATTATTATGAGTTTATTAAATTTGTACCTACATTTTTTTCAATTAATTTCAGCAAATTTAAATTATTTTCTTCCCACTTAAATTATTCTGTATAGATTTTTTATTTATACAACAGCTTTTAATTATTTATGTCATTATTCAATCAGTTTCTTAAAATTTCAATTGTTTCGTCAATTTTTCAAGTATTGTCTTTAAATTTTTTATTTTATGCACCAATTATCAATTATTTTTTTAAATTACAATTATTTTTGTTATTGTTTAATTATCTTCTTGTAATTTTAATTATTTTTGAAACTTTTAAATTATTTTTTTTTAAATTTCAGTTGTGTTCTTCAATCTTCAAATTATTACAAATTGCAATTATTTTATTCAATTTTTTTTATTGTCGGGTACTTTTAAATTTCATACACCTGTCTTTAATTATTTTCATTATTATTTTTTTTATTGTCACGAATTTATTACTTTTTTTTACACCTTTTTCAATTATTTTCCTCAAAATTTAATTATCTTTTTCATATTTGAATTTTTTTGACATTCTTAAATTATTCTCTTTAAATTTCAATTATTGTCTTCAAACTTCAATTAACTTTTTCAAGTTTCAATTATTTTCCTCAAAATTATAATATTTTTTATCTTTACAATTATTATCAATAATTTTTTAATTTGTACACCAGTTTTGAATTATTTATTTCAATATTTCAATTGTTTTTTCAAGTTTTTAAGTATTTTCTTCAAATTTTTAGTTTTTTAAAAATTATCAATTATTTTTGTTATTTCTCAATTATTTTTTCAAAAGTTACAACTATTTTTGACATTTTGGAATTACGTTCTTTTAATGTCATTTTCTTCAATCTTTTTATTATTGTCATGAATTTATTAACTTTTAAAGATCAGTTTTCAATTATTTATGTTATTATTTAATTATCTTCTTCACATTTTAATTATTTCGTTAACTTTCCAATTAGTTTCTTCACATTTTAATTATTTCGTTAATTTTTCATTTATTTTATACAATTTTTAAATTAATGTATTTAATTTTTTTTTCACTTTATTTTTGAATATATTTTTCATTTTTCATTAATTTTTTTCCGAATTTTAGTTATTTTTGGCATTATTCAACTATTTTCTACACATATACATTTTTTTGATATTTTTTAATTTTTATTATTTTCAAGTTTCAATTATTTTTTTGAAAATTATATTATTTTTTTCAATTTTTCAGTTGTTGACTAAAAAGTGTAAATTTTACACCAGCTTTTATAATTATTTATGTCATTATTCAATTTAGTTTCTTTACATTTTACTTATTTCTTGTTTCTTCAATATCTCAATTATTTTTTATTTTTAATAAATTAATTTTATTTAAAATTGAAATTTTTTACACCAGTCTCAAACTTTTGTTTCAAATTTTAATTATTTTTTTGTAACTTCAATTATTTTTAAAACTTTTCAATTAATTACTTCAAATTTCAATTTTTTCGTTTTAATTTTTGTCATCATTTTTTGATTTTTTTTCAATTTTCAATTAGTTTTGTCAGTAACAACTTTTTTTTCAAATTGGATTATTTTTGTCATTATTGAATTATTTTCTACATATTTCAATTATTTTTGCAATTTTCGAATTGTTTTTTTTCAAATTTGAATGTCTTTTCCTACTGGCGCCCCCGAATTCAATATCAGTAATATCAAACTCTATATTGCTTATTCACTTTTTTTATTTAAAAACTTACTATTTAATTACTTTTTTTATTTAAAAACTCACTATTTACACACTTTTTTCACTTAAAAACACATTATTAATCACTTTTTTAAATTAAAATGTCTTTTTTTCACTATTTTTAATCTGCAAGTCCACTGGCAGCCCTCCTTATTGGATAAATATTTATTCATTGATTTGTTTTATTTATTATTATAGTTTAATTTCTAAAATATATGGAAAACTAATCACGCGCTCGCACGCGTTATATTTTCCTAGTAAACAATATAATTACTTTAAACAATTTTAAAAATTATTATATTTGACTCTTTTTTTTCGTGTTTGGCTCTAATGGCCTTGATAAGTTGAAAAATTAAGAAAAAGTTGCAACTCTGTAGCTCAATTTGAGAAGAAGCTAAAAATAAACAATAATAATTTGTTCAAACATATTAGCAATTACATGGAATAATGATTAAAAATCAATATTTTATGGTATTTATTCAAAATCTAGGAAGAAAATTTCATAAAAATAGTAAAATAGTAAAATAAAAAAATAGCTCACTTAGAATCCGGGATAAGTTTCGCAATCGACACCTTGTATCAAGAAAATAATTTGATGAAATGAACAATAGAGAAAAAAAATAAAGGGTTCCTGTTTTAAATTCATGATTGAATGCTATTGATTTTTATGAATCCTTTCACTGTCACAACAGATGTCGGTGATAATAACAGTAAAGTGTAAAAATTCACTTTTATGTTTTTCTTTTTGAAGCTTCCGCACGACTGGGTTGCTATGGTAACCTTGTACGTTTGCACCATTTGTTTTTAATCACTGGACTAAACCGGAAACTGGGGATCTCGGAATCCTCGCGTTTGTCTTTTCATGCTGTGCGCATTATATGCAAAATCCTCGGATGAGAGTCAAACGAAATCGGTTAAGCTCGAGGGTGGCTGCGTACATCACTTTTTATCCCTGTTCAAATAAACAAAGCTCAGCTTTGGAGAAAAGTCTTTTAAGAAAAGAAATAATGAAAAACGTAATAATTGGAATGGGAAAAACAGTGACAGATCCAATTACAATATCAAACTGATGACAAAGAAGTTGACTTTTAAACAAAATAAGTCGTATTCACTAAATTTCTGAATTTAGGTTATATACTGAATTTGCGTAATTTTTTACAGTGAAAATTCAAGTTAGGTCTTGATTTTAATTTTTAGTCCAGTTTAATATTATGTCTAATCAAATTACGCATAAATTAGAAAGTTAAAAGCCTCTTTAGTAACATTACGCATCACAAGGATCGTCTTTGATATTATTATTAAACCACTACTTGAGTTATAATTTGATTAATTATCCTCTATGAAAGGGAGAATAAGCCTTAATATTGACCTAATTGATTTTAACAGTTTTTGCAAAAGATAGAAAAGTTTTTTTTTCAAAAGAGAAAAGATTTTCTAAAAAATTGTTCAATGTAAAAAATGTGGAAAAATTGGATAAAAATAAATATTATTGGCCTTTTAGAAATTGATTTTATTTGTACAATTAACAGAGACCGTCACGAAAGATATTTTGGAAAAATTCCAAAAACTAAATTATTTTTTAGACGGTCCCTTATAATTATAATTATTTTAATACACAAATTTTTACATCCTTTCAAATTATTATAATTATTTTTATAATTAATTTGACGAAATACTAAATCAAGTAGAAATTTTTCTTCGTCACCTTTGAAATATGTAAATTAAGAGAAAACATTAGCATTTTTAATTTGTAAGAAGCGGAAATTGAAATACTCGAAAAAAAAAGAAAATCAATCGACGAGAACGACGAAAAACTTTTCGGATTATAAATCTGTCATTCCTTGATAAAAAATAATATTCCTGTAAGTTGCACTTTATCGCTCGCTCGAGCGATAAACGATCTCTGCCGCCTCTTCCGTGCTTTTGCAAGTTGTGCTTGCATGTGGATTATATTCTCAAGGGCATAAAGTAAAAAAATTTTAAGCTCAAGTATCCAGAATTAATAGCCAAATTAGGTACAACCAAGTTTAAGTACCTTGCTTAATTTGTTTCTCAATTATTTAGAAAAACATTCAAAATTTTATTATTTATTACTTCAAATATTTTTATTAAATTTAAACGAATATTTATATTTTTAATAATGTATTAATTTTATAATCGGTAATTATTGGCATTAATTATTATTATTATTATTATAACCACGAAATTAGAATTGATGGTAATTTCGATCAGGGGAGGTGACTTGAGTATGGTACATCTGCAAAAAAATTATTTTTTTGTAAAAATAATTGAAAAATGACGAAAGAAGTTGAAAATTAATTAATAAATAATTTAAGTAATTTGATATTGAAGAAAATCATTAAAACTGAAAAAGTTTTATTTGAAAAAATTAAAGAAACGAATTGAAACTTGCGAGAATTGAATTTAAAAATTATTGGGGAAAAATTGAAAAATAATGGAAATAATTAGAAAATGAAGAACATTTTTGGAAAATGATAAAAATAGTTAACAATTGTAGCAGATAATTAAAATCATAAAAGAAAAGAATTGATAAAAATTTAAGAAATTTTTTAATAATTTTAAATTTACTATTCTCAAAGATTAAAGAAATGAATTGAAACTTGAGAAATTGAATTTAAAAATGAGGGGAAAAAATAAAAAATAATGAAAATAAAATTAAAGCAAAATGTTGAAAAATGATAAAAATAGTTGAGAATTGTAGCAAATATAATTAAAATCATAAAAGAAAAGAATTCTTAAAAATTGAAGAAATTTTAAAATAATTTTTATTTTACTATTCTCAAGGAGTGGATTAATTAAAATTGTAATCAATGAAATTTCAAGTTAATTAAAGTTTGAAGAATTATAATATCTAATAATTGTAATTGTAGTCTTGTTTATCTCAAATATATTCTGTAATTTTTAAAATTATTTTTTACAGATGTTTATAATTTTCTTCAATATACAATTATTTCTATTAATTACTTTATTATTAAATTTATTTTTCACTTAATTTTCAATTACTTTTTGTCATTTTTCATTATTTTTTTATAAATATTCTAATTTTTGTATTATTTATCTCCAATTCTAGTTATTTTTCAATTTACAATTATTTTTATCATTCTGCAATTATTTTCTTATATTACAAATATATGTTGCAATTTTTTCAATTATATCTCAAAAAATAAAATTATTTTTTTCAATTTTAAATTATTTTAATTACTTCACAACTATTAACTCAAATTTTATATTATTTTCATTATTCTTCAATTAATTTCCTAGATGTTAAAATATTTTTTTCAAATTTTAATAATTTTCTTCAATTTCAAATATTATTATTATCATTTTGCAATCAAGTTTTTCAATTTTTAATTATTTATCTCATTTTTCAAACATTTTTTTCAATTTTCATTTGCTTTTATATTTTTTCAATTATTTTGTCTGCCTTTTAATTAGATACATTAATTATTTTTCAATTAATTTCCTACATTTTTAATTATTATATCAAATTTAAGTTACTGTATCCACGTTTCAATGTAATGTCGAAAATTTCAATTATTTATATCAAATTTCAATTATTTTCATCAATTTACGATTGTTTTTATCATTTTTACATTACTTTTTGTCATATTCTGTTGTTTTTTAATTAACTTTGAATTTTTAAAATTATTTATCACAACTTCCACTTATTTTTACAATATAAAATTATTTTTATCATTCTGAAATCATTTTCTTTTATTACAAATATATGTTGCAATTTTTTTAAATATATCTCAAAAAATAAAATTATTTTCTTCAATTTCTAATTATTTTTATTACTTTGCAAATATTGTCTTGAATTTTTTATTATTTTCATTACTCTTTAATTAATTTCCTAGATTTTAAAATATATTTCTCAAATTTTAATAAATTTATTTTATTAAATTTTATTATATATTTATTTTTTACTCTTCAATTAATTTCCTAGATTTTGAAACTTATTTCTTAAATTTTAATAATTTTCTTCACTTTTTAATTAGTCACATTACTTTGCAAACATTGTCTCGAATTTTTTATTATTTTCATTACTATAAAACTAGTTTCCTAAATTTTGAAACATATTTCTTAAATTTTAATAATTTTCTTCAATTTTTAATTAGTTTTCTTACTTTGCAAACATTGTCTCGAATTTTTTATTATTTTCATTACTATAAAACTAGTTTCCTAGATTTTGAAACATATTTCTTAAATTTTAATAATTTTCTTCAATTTTTAATTAGTTTTCTTACTTTGCAAACATTGTCTCGAATTTTTTATTATTTTCATTACTCTTCAATCACTATTCTAGAATTTAAAATATTTTTCTCAAATTTTAATAATTTTCTTTAATTCCCAATTATTTTTGTTATCATTTTGCAATAAATTTCTTCAATTTTTTATTAATCTTACTATTCTTTCCTCAATTAAATACCTAAATTTTCATTTATTTATCTCAATTATCAATTATTTTTTTAAATTCATTTTATTTTATCTTTTTGCAATTATTTTCTCCATCTTTTAACTAGATTTATTAATTATTTTTTAACTAATTTCTTAAATTTTTATTTATTATCTCAAATCTAAGTTACTTTATCCACGTTTCAATTCTTTAATCATTCTTTAATAATTCTCTGATATTCCAAATACTTTCTACAATTTTTAATTCTTTTTTTGTTAAATTGCAATGATTTTTACAAATTGTATATTATTTTGATTATATTTGTTGATTAATTCCGAAAATTTCCATTATTTCTCTCAAATTTCCATTGTTTTCTTCAATTAACGATTATTTCTATCATTTTTCTTCAATTTTCAATTACTATTCTTATCATTTTGCTTTTAATTTCTTAAATTTGTAATTATTCTCACTATTCATTCCTCAGTTTAATTACTAAATTTTCAATTATTTATCTCATTTTCCAATTATTTTTTTCAATTTTCATTTTCTCTTACCCTTTTGCAATTATTTTCTCCACCTTTTAAGTAGATATTATAATTATTTTTTAATTTATTTCCCAAATTTTCATTTATTATGTTAAATCTAAGTTATCGTCCCCACTTTTCAATGTTTCAATCAATCTTCAATTTTTTTTCACAAATTTTAATTACATTTAAATTTTCTATTATTTTTTTTTCATTCGCAATGATTTTCACAAATTTTATATTATTGTGAATATTTGTTGTTTAATTCCGGAAATTTCAATTATTTCTCTCAAATTTCCAATTTATTTTCTTCAATTTACGATTATTTCTATAATGTTGTAATTATTTTTCTAAGTTTAATTCTTTTCGACATTGTTCAATTATTGTCAACTTTTGAGTTACACTTTGTTTGCAGATGTCAAAAATTTACAAGTCGTCGCCCCTGATTTCGATGGATATAAATTTTACGAGATAAATTCATAATAGGTATAATTTTAATATTCCTTTTGTTATTATTATTTTAATTACTCCTAATATTTTTTTTTTATATCAAGATTTTATTTAATCGAAATCATCGAAATAGATAATAACAAAATCTACAGAATACCGAAATTTCTATAATTGGCGTTTCTGTTGAATGGAACTTCTGATTAAAGAGAAATTCAATTGATGCAAATTTTAATAAACTGAAATTACAATCAAACTTTTTCTTGTTTTTTTTCAAATATGATTATTTGTTTTGAAAAAATTGCACTTCATTTGTTAAACAAATAATCGGAGTTGAAAAAAGGTGCAGTGTTTTTTAAAATTTTTTTCTGTAAATTTGAAGTTTGTAGATAACCTATTTTTGAAGAAAATGATTTTTAAATCAAAATCGCATCGATTTTAAAAATTTGTAAAAAAGCGATGTGAATAAAAAGTTTGATTATCTAAAAATGTGTATAAATAATCAATTTTTAACATTATAAACTTTTTTCCTAGACTTTTTCCTTCCCAAAAATATAATTTTCGAAAAGTTTTGAATCCTGTAAAGAACACTGGAATTTTTTTTAGCCTGTATATTTAACCGAGAAATATACCTTAATAAGTGAGAAATTGCCTCTTAAACGTATAATAAAATTCAGGAATTCATCATCGTATAGTTACAATTAGTAATTTACGTGGTCATCGAGAGCTGCCCTTTCAAGCAATAAATTCCAAAGAGCGAGATAAAGCTATGCAGGGAGAATGACAAATTGGTAAATTCTATGCCTTTTGTTAAACCTAGCACCCTATAATTCTAGTTAGAGAACTTATAGTCGGAAATTACAGAAAATTTCATAGGCTATTGTTATAACACCTCTATATTCATTTCTTTATTATTGAAGTTGCTGTACAGAAATAAATGGATAGAAATGTGGAAAACTACTTTTTCTATGAGTTTATTACTTAATTGTATTAAATAATTAAAAAAATAAATAATAAATAAAAATTTTTTTCTACGCAAAAAGGAACTTTATAAACAAAAGGACATTGGTCTTATAATGATAATAATAAGATTAATAATAATATTAGTTGGAAAAATCGGATAGAAATCGGATCTAAAAAAACTGTTTTTATGATATTTTATTTTATGTTCTATGTTTTCAGACTCTATTAAATATTTTTTAATATAAGTTAATTTTCCCGTCAGAAATGTTTATTTATTAAAAATTGCTTTTTCAGACTAATTCATGGAGGAAAATTAGAGCACAAAAAGGATGTGCAGTTCCTAGAGGACGAAGAGGTCACTCGGCTTTGGTTCATCGAGGTCAAATGTTAATTTACGGAGGTTACCAGGATTTACGTGGAAGTTCACCAGAACTTTGGGCTTTTCATTTTGGTAATTTGACTGAGAATTATTTCATCATGTTTTTAAATTTAACAAACCGAAATTTTAATTTGCGAAACTTCAATTTTATTTGCTAATTTAGACTTGTAGAAAAAACGAAAATCGTTTTCTATTTTTTGGACTTATGACATTTTTGTTTTCTTTTCAATTATATCAATAAATATAAGTGGTTCTAAATAGTACTAAACAGTTTTATACCAGTTGTAAAAAGTTTTAAATAAGTTCTAATCAGTTCTAAACCAGTTTTAAAACATTCTTAATTAGTTCAAAATAAGTACAAAATTCTTAAAAATTTAAGTGGTTCTAAATAATTCTGAAGAGTTCAAAACAAGTTCTGACAAGTTTTAAACTAGTTCTAAAACATTTTTAACTAGTTCAAAATAAGTAAAAAATTCTTAATAAATATAAGTGGTTCTAAATAATTCTGAAGAGTTGAAAACAAGTTCTGACCAGTTTTAAACTAGTTCTAAAACATTCTCAACTAGTTCAAAATAAGAATAAAATTCTTAATAAATATAAGTGGTTCTAAATAATTCTGAAGAGTTCAAAACAAGTTCTGACCAGTTTTAAACTAGTTCTAAAACATTCTCAACTAGTTCAAAATAAGTACAAAATTCTTAATAAATATAAGTGGTTCTAAATAATTCTGAAGAGTTCAAAACAAGTTCTGAACAGTTTTGAACTAGTTCTAATTCTAAACAAATATTATGTTTAAAATATAAAAAATTGATTGTAAATAAATAATGAGATTTAAACAAGTACTAAACTGTGTGGGAAAATGTGTGTATTCTTTAAATTTTAATTAGTTAAAAAAAACCAATTTGAAAGCAAAACGTCAGACACTAATTCAAATAGTTATAATTCTACTAATTATTTAGTAATTAACATTTAATATTAAACATATTTCACCAATTAAGTGATTCTTTTTAATCTTTTATTGTTTGAACCAATTCTAATAAGTTTTAAACATATTCTAAACAATCTTTAATATTTTTTAACTGATCAAAACAGTTTTAAAAACTATTTATAATCACTGAAATCTGTTTAAAAACATATTTTTGCTTGGAACTAGCATACAACGGATTAATAAAACTTAAATAAAAGTGTTTAGAACATTTTCAAAGCTGTTATAACTATTTAAAAACTGTTTAAAACTTGTTTAATACTGTTCACAACTGGTTTAAAGTTGTTTAAAATTACTTAAATAGTTTTAAACTAGTTCTTAAGGGTCTCAGACTAGTTATAAAATTTTTCAAACAATTTCTAAACAGTTTTCAATAGTCCTAATAGTTTTAAACCATTTTGAACCAGTTCTACAAAGTTTCAAACAAATTCTAAAACAAAAAGTTTTAAATCAATTCGAAATTGTTCTGAACTAGTTCTAAACTAGTTCTAAACATTCTTAACAGTTTTAAGTAATTCTAAACAGTTCTACACAGTTTTAAACTAGATATAAACAGCACTAAGTACTAAACAAATTTAAGTGAATATTAATATTTCTATTTTTAAAAATAATTAGTTAAAAAACATAGAATATCAAATAGCTCAGGTAAACCATATAATATATAGCAAACAATCTGAAAATTAATTTGCGATTATTAAATAATTTTCAGATTTATACGAAAACCATGAATTTTTTTTTGAAAATTGTCCTGGAATTTTCACAAAATTTGTTGTGGAAAACCTGTAAAAATCATGAACTTTTTAATCCAGACTTCTGTATCAACCAGTAATTATTGTCATGAATATTTAAATTTTTTACACAAGTTTCAATTATTTTCTTTAAACTTAAATTATTTGTCATTATTTTAGTATTTTTGCTCTTTTTCAATTATTTTCTACATATTATTCTATTATTTTTGCAATTTTAGAGTTGTTTTCTACAAATTTCAATAATTTTATTCAATTTTTTTATTGTCATGAATTTTTAATTTTTTTACACCAGTTTTAAATTTTTTTTTTTTAATTTCAATCATTTTTGTCATTCGTTTTATTATTGTGATGAATTTATTAATTTTTTATACCTTTTTCAATTAATTTCTACAAATTTCAATTATGATTCTAAAACTTGAATTACTTTCTAAATAATTAAATTTTTTTGACATTTTGACATTTTTATGTCTTGAATAAAAATTTTTGAATTAATGTCTTCAAATTTTAATTATTTTCCTCAAACTTGGAATATTTTTTTTAATTTTTCAATTATCGCATTAAAATTTTTAATTTTTACTCCAGCTTTCAATTATTTGTGTCTTCAATTATTTTCTGGTAAATTCAATTATTTTTTAAATTTTTAAATTATTTTCTTCAAATTTCAATTATTTCATTTCAATTTTCCAATTTTTATCCTCATTTTTGATTTTTAATCAAATTTTCATTTGGTTTTGTCATTTAAAATTTTTTTTTAAATTTGAATTATTCTTGTCATTTTTAAATTATTTTCTTCAAACTTTAAATAATTTCTTTAACTTTCAATTATGTTCCTCAAACTTTTAACATTTTTCTCAATTTTCTAATTATTGTCTATAAATTTTTAATTTTTACACCAGATTTCATTTATTTATTTTATTATTCAATTGGTTAATTAAATTAACTAAAATTAATAGTTAATTAATAAATTAATAATTAATTTGCGATTATTAAAGAATTTTCAGATTTATACGAGAACAATGTTTTTTTTTTAAATTGTCCTGGAATTTTCCCAAATTTGTTCTGGAAAACCTGGAAAAGTCATGGAATTTTTAATCCAGACTTCTGTAGCAACCATGATATTATTGATCATTATTGGGTTCTACGCAGATTAAATAATATGTTTGCTTTGTTTAAATTAAAGATTCTAAATAGTTCTAAATAATTTTGAACCAATTCTAAAGAGTTAAAAGCAAATTATAAACAGTATCAAGTTCTAAACAGATTAAGAAATTCTTAATATTTTTACACTGATTTTGAACGACTTCAAAACAGTTTCAAACAAATTTTAAACAATTTGTAACCAGTTCTAAACTGTTTTTAATTATGTTATAAACAACTTTAAAATAGTTCTTAACAGTTTCAAGCTAGTTCTAATTGGTATTTAACAATTTAAACATTTTTAATATTTTTTGTATAGTTGGAAACAATTTTAAATCAGTTCTAAAGAGGTTTACAATAGTTCTGAACAGTTTTAACTTATAAAAAATAGTTCTTAACAGTTTTGAACTAGTTATAAGCAGCTTTAAACTAGTTTTAAACAATTTTAAACAAGTTCTCAACATTATTTATTTCAGAACAGATTTAAATGGTAGTAAATGATTCTCATTTATTTTGATCTAGTTCTAAAAAGTTTCGAACAAGTTCTAAGCAGTTTTAAAGCAGTTTTTTGTTCTAAAAAGTATTAAACAATTTCTGAACAGTTTATAACAAGTTCCAAACTAGTTTCTAACAGTTTTAATTTAGTTTTAAATAGTTTTTACTCGAGACTTCTATCTGCGTACTGATTTTTTATGTTGATTATTTTTAGTATTATTATTATTTTATTTTTTGTATTTCAGAAACTGAATCCTGGCATCTTCTATCATCGAGCGAATGTGGTCCAGCAGCTCGTCATAAACATTCTGCAGTTTTGCATGATGATGCTATGTATATTTATGGAGGAATGACAGATCTTCAAGAAAGAAGTGACTGTTGGCGATGGGACGTGCATACAGCATCCTGGTGCATATTAAAAAATAAACCAGGACCTGGACCACTTCATGGTCACGCCGCCTGCAGATTACCAAGCTGTATGTTAATTTTTGGTGGAGAAAGTGGAGGTCTGGCTACCAATGAACTCTGGAGGTTTCATTTTGGTACGTTCTTCTACAATAAGTACATTAAAATAGTTATTCCATAAATAAATATAATCACTGAACTGTAGTTAGTTTTACTACAACTTTCTGGTTAAAGTAACTACAATTGTAGCTAGTCTAACTATTCTATTATAGTTGGAATTACCAGAATTCTAGTTAACTCTTTAAGCCCAAGTTGTATATTTTTTTTATTTGGAATAACCACAATTCTGGTTACTTGAACTATCACTAGATTTAATATTCTTGAAATAATACTCACATATTCAATGATAAATGACAAATGGAAAAAATTATAACAAATACAGAAGCAAAATTATAAACAATTATTAATAAATAAATTTAAAAAAACGTTGTTTTACAAGAAAAAGTTATTTTAAAGGTAGTTTTGGGTAAATTACAGCCAAACAGAACGATAATTACAATTCTAGAGACATTTATCCAAAATTCAAAATGGTGGCTCTAGTATGGTGGTTGACTTTTTTAAATTTATTAAATTCACTTAAAACTCATTACTCAGGTGTTTTTGGAATCTCTAATTCCGGATTTAAAATAGCTGTGGATTTTAGAGAAATTCAAAAAGCCGAATCCAACATTTGGTGGACAAGATTTTTTAAAAATTATCCAATTTTAACGAAATTTTGTATTTGAAGATCTTTGGGGTCGCTGATTGTAAAATCGAATTTAATTTTGACAAATTTACAATAGACGATTCAATATAGTGGACGACTTTAGAAAAAAATTCTTTTAGATTTTTATATAACTCGGTGACAATAGTCTTTGACTAAAAATCTATTGTCAGAATTACAAAATTCAAAATGGTGAATCGAATATTGATGAATTTTGTAAAAAATATTCGATTTTTATATAATTTTATATTTAGATCATTGTAAATTGAGATTATTAAAATTTTGAAATAATTATTTTTAATAAAAATCTAAGTTAGTAATTAAGAACCAACATATATTTAAGTTTTAATTTATTGAAGTTTGAATTTATCTAAATTTTTATTGGTTATTACGCTTTAAATTATCTAAATTTTAATCAATTCTTGCCTTTTTTTTTTATTCTGATTATTAATAACTAAACATTTAAACTTTTCACAATTTTAATTTTTTTTGTAAATATAAATTTCACTTAATTTCAAATTCCATTAGACACAATTTTCATTGATTCAAATTATAGTCTAAATTATTATTTTCAAAATTTTGACTGATTAAAGCTTTAATATACAATGAAATTTTTTTGTATACATAATTGGAAGTTTTTATATAATGGTTAATGTTAAAAATAATTTAAATATGCAGTATTAGATTTTGAAAATATGTAAAGTTTATAACAGTTCAAATTTGAATAATTAAAATTTTTATTATTTAAAATTTAAAGGAATTAAAAAAAATTAAATATAAGTCCTGTGACTTTAACAAATAAAACTTTGAATTAATTGAAGTTTAAATAAATTTGAGTCAACACTTTGTTGAAACGGTTTTAAGTTTAGAACTATTTTAAATTTGGAAAAATTTTTTTTTTTAAAATATTTTTTATTTACTTTCACTCATTTGTTTAATTCTTGAAGTCGGCAGTAATTTTAATTTGCATAGAATAAAAGTTATATTTATCTAGAATATTAAGTTTATTTGAATTACAAATGTCATTAAATTATTTATCTTATTTGAACTTGCAAAAATTTATAGTTGTAAATGACCAGAAACAATTCAATGTTTTTCAATGCTTATGTTTATATTATTTTCAACAGTTTTCAATATACAATTATTCTCTTTAAATTTTATAATTATTCTTTAATGTTTTTTAAATATTTTATCCTGTTGTCGACCATTCTCTACAGATTAAAAATTTTTTTTTCAATTGTAAATTATTTTCCTTATTTCTAAATTATTGTCTTTAATATTTAATTATTTTAGTCATTTTGCAAAATTTTCTTTCAATTATCAATTATTATATTGAAATTTCAATACAATTCTTTAATTTTAATTTATTTTCTACAATTATATCCATAATTTTCATCAGTTATAATTGACAATTTATTATTCTTCAATTTTACGATTATTCATTAAATTAAAAAAAAAATTCTAATCCCGATTATTTTTCGGTTTTTTTTCAATTGATAATTATTTTTTTTTAAAGGTAAGTTCTTTCGTCATATTGTAATTGTATTTTAAATTTTATAACTAGTCTTTAATTTCTTTAGATATTTTGTTCTGCTGTCGGTTATTCTCGACAGATTACAAATTTTTCTTTCAATTATAATTATTTTCCTCATTTCTAAATTATTGTTTTTAATATTTAATTATTTTAATCATTTTGTTAACTTTTTTTCAATTATCAATTATTTTATTAAAATTTCAATACAATTCTTTAATTTTCATTTATTTCTACAATTTTGTTTATAATTATCATCAGTTTTTAATTTACAATTTATTACTCACCTCCAATTTTATGATTATTCATTAATTTAAAAAAAAAACATTTTCTAATCCCGATTATTCTCACCATTCTTCCATTTTTTTTCAATTGTTAATTATTTTTTTTTAATATTTAATTATTTTCGTCATATTGTAATTTTATTTTTTAATTATAATTTATTTTCTTGATATTTTCATTTAATTCTTTAATTTTTAATTTATTTCTTCAATTTTTAATAATTTTCTTTAATTCTCAAATATTTTCTTTTATTTTCAATTATTTTTATCGATATTCCATTAATTCCTAATTATTCTACAATTCTCAGATTTTTTCAATTACTTTTTTCACTCATCAAAATCGTTTTAAATTTTAATTCAATTGTTGTTATTATTATTAATATTATCGACTATTTTCTATTATTATTTTGATTATCATTAGAATTTTTTAATTTTAAAGTAAATTCTTCAATTATTTTCTTTAATTGTTAATTCCATTCTTCAACTTTTAAGTATATTCCACAAATTTAATTTCAATTCTTCAATTTTAAATTATTCTTTTCGATTTTTAATCCAGGTGTTAAATGTGCAATTATTTCCAACAATTATTCCTTTAATTTTCTTAATTTCTCAATTTGCAATTATTTTCTATAAATTTAATCTTTCTTGTTTAAATTTTTCAATTATTTTCTTCAGTTGTCTATAAATCTAGTCATTGTTCGAATTTTGTTTTCAAATGACAGTTATTTTCGTTATTTTTCACATATTTTCATGAATTTTTTAATTAATCTCGTCGTTTTTCAACTATTTCTTTCAATTATTAATTATTTTCCGCAATTTTAAATTATTCTCTACAATTTTTTCAATGTTCGATTATTATCTTAAAATTTTATAATTATTCTTTGATTATTTAAATTATTTTGTTCAGTTGTATATTAATCTAGACATTTTTTTAATTTTGTTTTCAATTATTGAATATTTTCGTCATTCTGTAATTTTTGTTCCAGTTATCAATTATTTTTTTCAAATTTTAATTTAATTCTTAAATTGTCAATTTATTTCCTCGACTTTTGATTATTTTTTTTCAATTGTAATTATTTTTTTCGATTTCCAATCCAGTTGTTCAATTTGCAATTATTCCGAACAGTTGTTCCTATAATTTTAAACTAATTTGTTTAAATTTAATATTCATTTTTTAATTTTTTAAACCATTCATTTCAATTGTGTAATTATGTAGTCATTTTTCGAATTTTTTTTCAGACGTTAATTATTTTCGTCATTTTTCAGATATGCTCTTCAATTTCGTAACTTCCATTTTGCAAAAATTTACAGTTTAAATTTCAGTGTGAAATTCATAAAAAATATCTCAAAAAACTCCTGTAAAAATATTTTTATTTTTTAAATTAATTTTATAAAGGAATATATACCGCTAAGGAGTTATCTAAATTGTACTGATCTAGATAATCTAACTCGAATAAAAACGCAAACTTGCTGGAATATTTTCCAATGTGAATATATTTAAAATTTTAAATAAAATGAATCTAAATAATGATACTGAGAATTATTTTTGATTTCTTGAATCACAGGAACGGAAACGTGGGAAAAGCTCGCAGTTCCGGGACCAAAGCCTCAGCCAAGAGCGGAAAGTGTTGCTCTTGCTGTTTCCGAGCTGGTAATTCGTGGCAATGGTTTAGATAATTCCAGACCTAGACCAAGAAGTCAAAGAACCAGACCTCCTTGCAGCAGAATTTCTCCCAATGAGGCGCCGGCAAGACCTAGTTTTCTCCGAGAAATTTCTAAATTATCCCAAATTAATTTATCTCGACTTAGTCACCCCAACAAATGCAGCTATTCTGTACTAAGTGGCCACGACGACATTGAAGAAAGCCCCAATGATGTAAGTCTAAAAAAAAAACTGCAACTCGCTTTATTGTAATATTTGGCACGTATGATTATTTCATAAATTTCAATCTAATAATGTTTGCTCATAGAAATTATTTTTTTTTAGAATACTTTTGGATTTATTTTAGTTTACGAATTACAATTTAATGTCATTTTTATTTATTCGAACTGTAATTCAGTATGATTTTTAAAGAACGGAATTGTGCTCTGACATAATTTTCATTTTGAAGAAAAATTTTTTATAGTCAATGTTTTTTTCTAATGATCATTTTTGAAAATGCTAATAATTTATTTACAAATTCCTATGCCTTTGTGGAGAATTTTTATTTCAGGGTGATTCTACGTCAAAAATATCACAATATGCAAGTGGTTTACAGAATTTAGTGATACTTGGTGAAATTGTAGTATAATATGAGAGAAATTAATCAGCAAAAAGAATTTTCAAAATATCATAAATTGTAGGAGTTATAATACTTTGAATTTTAATGCAACATTTTCTTAATTATTTTATATCTCGGTCAATTTTAAACCGAGTTTGATGCGTCACTCTCCAATTTCTTCATAAAATTGTGTATTCTTAGAAAATCATAAAGCAAAAAACAAAATTTATTATTAAGATAGTAAAAAAGTGAAAATAAAACTTTATTTATATTTTTTTTCAATTTTGACCCAATTCTTTAATTTTTTAATTTTTTAATAATATTCCCCTTTATTTCATCTTTATTTTAAAATAAAGATCATCCAGGAGACTTTATTAGATCTTGTGATATCGTCCTTTTACTATCATCATCTCAAAGAAAGATAATACGTAAATTTATGTTTTTACATTCATTTGTTTTTTGACAGTTTTTTTAAATTAGAAACTATTTACTGTGAAGATTTCTTTTCAATTTCTCTATTTAAAAAAGTGAAAATCCAATAAAATTGTTATTGTATTAAGAGATTTGGAAATAATTATTAATTTTAAGTAAAAATAAAAACATTTAATTAAATTATGGAAATTAAACAATTCAATACAGAAATTAATTAAAATTAATTTTTAATTAAATGTTTTTATTTTTACTTAAAATTAATCATTATTTCCAAATCTATTAATAGAATAACAATTTTATTTGATTTTCATTGTATTTAATAGAGAAATTGAAAAGAAATCTTTACAGTAAATAGTTTCTAATTTAAAAAATAATGTCGAACAACAAATGAAGGTAAAAACATAAATTCACGTAGTATTTTTCTTTGACATGATGATACTAAAAGAACGATATCACAAGATCTAATAAAGTCTCCAGGATGATCTTTATTTTAAAATAAAGATGAAATAAAGGAGAATATTATTTAAAAATTAAAAAATTAAAGAATTGGGTCAAAATTAAAAAAATATATAAATAAAGTTTTATTTTTACTTTTTTTTATTTAAATAATAAATTTTGTTTTTCGCTCTATAATTTTCTGAAAATACACAATTTTATGAAGAAATTGGTGGGTGACTCATCAAAATCGGTTAAAAATTGACCGAGATATAAAATAATTAAAAAAATGTTGCATCAAAATTCAAAATAGTATAACTCCTACAATTTATGATATTTTAAAAATTCCTTTTGCTGACTAATTTCTCTCATATTATACTACAATTTCACCAAGTGTCATTAAATTCTGTGAACCACTTGCAGATTGTGATATTTCTGACGTAGAATCACCCTTCACGAATTTCAATTTATTAAAATTTTTAATATTCCGTATTATTATTAAGTGTAATTTTCTTTGACTTACGTTTTTTTATTATAATTACTAGAGTTGCAAAATTCTTGGTAATTTAAAATCCGGTTACATTCTCAAGAATATAACCTAGAATATTCTCCTTCCGGAGAATTTATGAGAATTTTCTATGTTTGAATGAGCCACACTATTTTGAAGCACAAACAATTTATTATGAAAAAACATGTGAATGTAACAAAATAATTATCATTACAAATTAAATATAAGTCAATAAAGTGTAAAAATTATTATTAAATATAACAATTATGAACAATTTTAAAATAAAAGAAAGTAATTTAAATTTAAGAAAAAAAATTTTAAATCTCGGATAGAAATTGAAAAATATTAGGATAATAAAAAATTGGAGAAAATAATTGAAAATTGAAAAAAATGATTCAAATTGAGATAAATAATTACAAATTTAAAAAAATAATTTAAAAAATTGCATAATAGATTTTAAATAAAGGAAACTTGTACGAAAGGGCTCCTTTTTGTTTTTTTGTCCGTTTATGTAAATAAATAAATAAATAAATTGAAAGAAAATTTCAGAAAAATACTTGAAACTTTTGAAAGTTAATTGCAAAAAACAGAAGAGTATTAAAAGTAGAGAAAATAAATAAAAACAGATAAGCATAATTTGAAATTGAGAAAAACAATTTTTAATTTCAGAGAAATAATTGCAAAACATACAGAATATAGGTACATAAAATACAAGAAAATCGTAGATATAATTGTAAATTGATTAGAAAAATGAAAATTTCAAATAAATAATTAAAAACTTTTTGGAAATTATGAAAAAGAACGTAAGTAGGTAATGAAAACAATAAACAAGTAATATAAATAATTGAAAATTGAATTAAATAATTAAAAATGATTACAAATTAAAGAAAATAATGGGAAATTCGAGAAAAAAATTTTAAAATTTTAAAAAATAGGAATTATTAAAACTTGTGGAAAACAATTGGAAAATGATTTTAAAATTTCAAACTTCAAGACAATAATTGAAATATGATGAAAACAATGATAAGTTGAAAAAATTTTGTTATTTTTCTTTCAATTATCAACCATTTTTTTAAAAATTTTAATTTAAATCTTTAATATTCAATTTTATTATTTAATCTTACATTTATTTCTTTAATTTTCAATTATTTTCTTCAAATTTCAATTGCATTCTACTTTTTTCAATTACTTTATTCAAAATTCAATAATTCTCTAATTTTCTGAATTATCAAATTTTTTCTTGAAATTTCAATACAATTATTCAAATTCCAAATAATTTCTTTAATTTTCATTTATTTTTTAAAATTGTTTCCATTATTTTAATCAGTTTTCAATAGATAATTTATTTTTCTCCTTGAATTTTATGATTATTAATCAATTAAAATTTTTTTTTTTTCAAATGCCGATTATTCTTACCATTTTTTCAATTTTTTTTTTTCGATTTAATTTTTAAATTTCCAATTTAATTCTTCAATTTTAAATTATTTTCTTCAATTCTCAAAAATTTTCTTTAAATTTCAATTATTTTGATCGATTTTCAATCAATTCCTTATTATTAATTAATTCCAGCATTTTCTCAATTATCAATTATTTTCTTTCAATACAATTCTTCAATTTCCAATTGATTTCTTTAATTTTCATTTATTTTCAACAATTTTTTTCCATAATTTTCATCAGTTTTCAATTGGCAATTTATTATTCTCCTTCAATTTTATGAATATTCGTTAATTACAAATTTGTTTTTGTACGAATGAGGATTATTCTCACCATTTGTCGATTTTTTTTCAATTGTTAATTAATTACTTATTTTCGTTATATTGTAATTTTTCTTTTTGTTATCAGTTATTTTCTTTCAATTGAAATTTCACTTTTTAATTTTCAATTATTTTCTTTAATAAAAAATTATCGCTTTTATTTTATTATTTTTTTCGATTATCATTAAGTTTCTTTAATTTCAAATACAATTGTTGAATTACTTTCTTTAATTTTTTATTCTATTCTTCAATTTTTATTTTCAGTTTTCAGTTTTCAATTGTTTTCTTCTATAATTATTAATTCTCGGCTTTTTTAACTTTTTTTTCAATTTAAGTATATTCCATAAATTTTCCATAAATTCTTCAATTTTCAATTATTTTTTTTCAATTTTAATTACTTTTTTCCATTTTCAATGCAGTTGTTAAATGTGCAATTATTTCCAACAATTATTCGTATAATTTTCTTAATTTTTCAATTTGCAATTATTTTCTTTAAACTTAATATTTCTTGTTGAATTTTTACAATTTTTTTTCAATTGCCTACTAATGTAGTAATATTTTGAATTTTGTTTTAAATTGACAAAAATTTTCGTAATTTTTCACATATTTTCTTCAATTTTTTCAATTTTTAATTATTATCTTAAAATTTTATAATTATTTTTTGATTTTTTAAATTATTTTGTTCGATTGTGTATTAATCTAGTTATTTTTTAATTTTGTTTTGAATTGTCAATTATTTTTGTCATTTTGTAATTATCTCTTTTTCTCCAGGTAATATTACTTCTTCGCAACTCTAATAATTACTATGTTTTTAGTACGCACATAACCTAAAATTCGTTATTACTAATTGACATTTGACATAAGTTTAACATTGTAAAAAAACACATAACCTACAATTTCGTAGAATAATAATTGTGAACTGGCATAATTTCCATATCACCGAAATTTCAAATTTCCTAACTTTCGTTTTGTCGATATATTATTTTACATTTAATTTAAATTTATACTTTGTTTAAAATTCAGTGTACATAAATATTACATCATTTTCGAATCGCTATGAGACATAAGATTCATTCAAAAGAAATTTCTTTGGTCCTAAATATTTTTGGCAATTTAAAAATTATGTCAGTTAGTAATAATGAATGTTAGGCTATATGATAAAAAAAGACGTAAAATGGAAATAGTGAATAATAATACGGAATATTAAAAATTATAATAAATTCAAATTTTAAATTCGCCAAAATGAAAATTATGTTCAACAGCATTTCGGCAATCTAAAAATTATGATAGATTTGATTATGATAGAAAAGTTGATTTTATGGTAAAAAATAAATAAAAAGATTTAATATATCAATTAGTTATTATATAATGTTGACTATCATGGCTATAAAAAAAATCTCATCTAAATACTGTTTTAAATTCCCCATCTTTTTCAATCCCAAAATAATTTCCTTATATATTTTTCAAAGCTAGAATATAATTTTGAGATTGAAAAAGATTGAAAAAATAAACCAATATTAAAATTTGGTATCAATAAAGAGTTCCTTTTAAGGTAAAAGTAGGTTCTGTCATAGCAAACAACTTTTTGGAAAAAGGGTATTCAAAAATATTCAAAATTTTTAATACTTTTTAATTACCTTCTTTTTACTGGGGATTTAAATTACGAATTAGTAAATTAAAAAATTGCAGTATATAAAAAGAGGGATAGTGTAATAAAAAATTATTTATTTGGACATAAAGAAGAATTGAAAAAGATTGGTTGTTAATTGTTATTCACATATAAAAGGGATAGAATGCGATTAAAATGTGTAAAGAGAAGATAAAAGAGAAAAAAGCTTCCGTAGTTTTAAACGGGTTAAATAAAGAATTTTGCAGTATTTAAAGTGATTTATTTGGATATAAAAACCAGGGATTGAAAAAGATTGGTTATTATTTAGATCTGAATAATAAAGGATTAAAGTGGATTAAGAGAAGATAAATTTGTGTAGAAAATATGGGATAAAAAATTTGTATACTGCAATTTAAGCGGGATAAAAAAAGACTCAGGTGGGATTCAAAATGATTTATATTTTGTATATGGAAAGAAGGGATTGAGAAAGATTGCTTGTTATTTTAAGAAAATAAGAAAACAGTATTAAAGTGGATAAAAAGAAGATAATTTTAAATAGAAAATTAGAGATAAAAATGGATATACTTCTTTATAGTTTTAAGCGGGATAAAAAAAGATTCAGATGGGATTCAAATTATTTATTTGGATACAGAGAGGAGGAATTGAAAAAAATTAGTTGTTATGCACATTCAGCGTGAATGAAAAAAGATTAAAATGGATAAATGAAGAATAGATTTAGATAAAAAATTAAGTTTGAGATAAAAGTGGATAGATTCACTTAGAGAATAGAGATGGATAGACAGAGATCCAAAAGGATAAAGTTGAGATTAATCTTAATAGAGTTCCTAAAATTAAAAAAAAAGATATTTATGATGGATAGAAATGGGGATTAAAATGGATTGGTAGGACAGAGGATAGAAAAAGATAGAAATGAATAGAAAAGGATAAAATTCACCTTTTCCAGACTTAAAGATTAAAAGAGATTCAAATGTATAAAGTTCCTATCTCATTATTTCCATTCGGGTACAAACATTATGAAATTGAAACATGGGTAATTTTCACGCGCCTCCTGATTTAAAAATTATATTATTATTTATTTATAATATTCAGTTTTACATTATTAGAATTTTTCTCTGATATTTTTATTTCGCAAAATAGAAAATAGTGCTGCTATAGAAACCGATATTTTAAAGAATAATTTATCTTGATAAACTTTCAGTTACTTTTGTGTTGAATTTGATTAATTCATAATTTTTTTTTATTCTTAAGTTTAATTAATATAATTTACCGCGAGAATAGAGCTTGAATGAAGCTAGCCTGCCTGCAGGCAATTTCTTATTTTTCATTTCAGCAAGTGGATGTGGAGATTGTAGAGCCATCGACTGGAATGGTGAAATCTCGAAGTGCCAATGCTTTAGCAAGAAGACGTCAGAAGATTCCAGAATCTGCAAGAAATTCCGACCAATCATGTTCCGGAATGACAAGGGATCCAATCTCGGTGCCAAATTTTAGAGCCTTGACCCTTCCAACGCCAGTTTTGACCCCGGTTGAGGCTTCCAGGCTAGTTTTTGTTGATCCTGACGAGGATAGTGACGAGGATAGAAAGGAACCTCCAACCTCTCGATTAATTGAAGTTCCCGAGGAGGAAAAGTAGGTTATAGTTTATTTTAAAAATTTAAAAATAAACTTGAAACTTTATTAGATTAATCTAAATAATTAATTGAATAGATTAAAAATGATTATTGATTAATTTGCAAATAGTTTAAAATTTTTGAGTTTTATATGGAGAGAGAAATTCTCGGTTGACAAATACAGAAAAAATAATAAATTAAAACCGAAAATTTGGGGGTAAAAATAAATTTGGCAGAAAACAATTTTCTCTGTTTTTACGAGGAAACTATTGGCAAATATAATTGGAATTTTAAGAAAATATTAAGAGCATGTAATGAGAAATGACGTCACAGGTGTTGGGAAAATTTATCCGTAAAAATGAATTTTGAGAATTGAAGAATATAATTGAAGAAAATAACTTAAAAATTTAAAATCCGGTTTGCAAGATTAACAAAGTAGTAAATTAAAGTTTGCATTTTAATTTAAAATTAAATATTGAACTATAGAAGAAAATAATTGAAAAATGAAAAAAGTTAATAAAGATGTAAATATTATTGTAAAATGAAGAAAACAGAATTGAAAATCGAAGACAATAGTTGCAGAATGACGAAAGTAATTGAATATTGAGGAAATTATTACAAAATTAAAAATAATTGTGGAATGAAGATATTAATTTAAAAAATTAAAGGAGATGATTGAGAAAATTAGAGAACTAATAAGAATTTAAAGGAAAAAATTGAATAAAATATTTAAAAAAAAAGTATATTTAAGAAAGTCATTGAAAAATGAAAGAATGTAATTGACAATTGAAAAAAACTAGAAAACGATGAAGAATTAAAATTTGAAGAAAATAATTGAAAATAAAAAATTAATTGAGTATTAGTTCGAATTGAAAAAAGTGACTAAAAACTGAGAATGTATAAAGAATAAAAAACAAATACTATTAAAATAGTAGAAACTATTTGGGAAAAAAGAAAAATCATTTTAAGAAGATAGTTATTTAAAAATGAAGAAAATAGTTTAAATCAATTAAATAGTTGAGAAAAGAATTGAAAATTAAATTATTAATCAAGAAATAAAAAAATATTGAAAATGAAGAAAATTATAAAAAAAAATACGAAGAAAATTGAGAATTTATAAATCAAGAAATGAATTAAAAAGGTTAAAGAATATAATGCAATGTTGAAAAAGTGGAAAAAATTAATTTAATGGAAATTTAAACTTTTAAGAAGATAATTATTATTGAAAAGCAGTTATATTGAAAAATTAAATAGTAACGAAAATAATTGAAATGTGAAGAAAGTAATTAGAATTATTTAAAAATGTTATTGAAATAAACAAACTATAATGTAACATTAAATAAATTATTTTATAAATAGCAAAAATAATAGAAAATTAAATAAAATAACTAGAAATTGGGAATTTGAAGAAAAAATTTTATTTTGCTAAAAAATTACTTCAAAATAAAAAATGAAAAATGTGTAAAAAATAAAAAAGTAGAAAGAACAAAATAGAGATTTCACTGAGAAAATAAGCCTCTAGCCAAGCAGCTTTATTTCTAGGTTAGGGTTCCTCGGGACAAAACAAACAAAACACCGGCTATGACAATCAAACTTCTAGGATACCGGAGCATATGCTCTGCTAAAATCAATTAAGTGCTTTGCAGGTGCTATATCAACAACCTCTCTCTGCTAAATTTAATCAAAAATTGGTTGTATTTAGTCAACTTATTTTCTCAGTGTTCTGTTAAAATTTAAGAAAATATGTGAAAAATAATTTTTTTTTAATTTAATATAGTAATTTAGAAATGTAGATTAAAAAAGTTTAAACTGAAAGAATTGAATTTGAAGAAAAAATTATAAAATCTATATAATCAATTAAGAAATGACGAAACGAATTAAAGTTGATAAAACTTATTGAATGAAGACAAAAATAAATTAAGCTTGAAAACAATTAATAGAAAAAGTAGACGATGATATAATTAAAATTAGCAGAAAATATAATTGAAGAAATTAATTGAATTTGATTTTGACAAGAATAATGGATTATTAACAGAATTAATTGAAAAATGAAAGATATTATTTAATGTTGATGATAATAATTGAAACATTTCGAAAATTGATCGAAACAATTGAAAATTGGATAATATAATTTAAGAATGAAGAATATAATTATTAAAAATTGAAAAAATGAATGAAAATAGTAGAAAATTATATTTAAAATTTAAAGAAATTAATTTTAAATTAAAGACACTAATTGAAATAATATAAGACTAGAACAAAAATTTGTAGAAAATTGTTTAAAGTCGAAGAAATAAATCGACAAATGACGAATACAATTAAATATTGAAAAAAATAATTTAAAAATGAAGAACATAATTAAAAATTGAAAAAAATGTAGATATCAAAATTGAGAACAATGAATAAAAATTAGAGGATAATTAAAATTATGAAACAATAATTCAAGGTTTAGAAATTAATTGGATTTTTGACGACAATAATTTAATAGTAAAAAAGCCATTGAAAAATGAATAAATACTATTTAATATTGAAAATAATAATTGAAAAATGACGAACAGCAATGAAAATTGATGGAAATAATTGAAAATTGAATATTTCAAAAATGTAAATAATAATTTCAAAACTGAATCGGAAACTTTTAGAGATCATAATTGAAATTTGAAGAAAATAGTTTAAAATTAAAGGCAAGAATTTCAAAAAGACAAATATTATTAAAATATGCAGAAATTTTTTTAAAATTGAAAAAGTTAGTTGAAAAGTGTCGAAATTAATTAAATATTGAGAACAATAATAATTGCAAAATGACGAAAATAAGTCAAAATTAAAGTTGTTAGTTCTTCTTAAGGGCATGAGATGAAGAATGACGTCAATGGTATAAGAAAAATTTGTCCGTGAACTTGCTCTAAAAATAATATAATATATTTTGACACCAAATTTTGCACAATTTCTTAAAATATCATTAAAAAGTTCTGCCTTTACCCAAATGTGTTGGAATTTTGCTTTAAAATTAATTTTTGAAAAAATGCGTTGATTTTTGTAAAAAACAAGTTAAAAAAGGGTTTAAAAAGTAGAAAAACATCTTACGTGCTGATATTTGTCAATTATTGTCCTTTACCTGAGGTTATGTATCTTACTAGGTTTTTTAAGTGAAAAAAAATATTTATTAAATAAATTGTATGAGACGCAGGACTGTTTACCAACAGTCGATAAATTTGAATATAAATTACGAAACATGTTTACTTCAAAAGATAAATAGTTCTATAATTTATAAAAAGAAACGTAAGAAAATTATAAATAATAATTATATTATTATAATATATTGGCACGTTGTCAATAGTTCTATGACTACTACAAAAATATTCAAGTTATTTTAAGGAATAATCGGATTTTTCTTGAATTGAACACAGAATTAATGACATTTTGAGAAAATTTATTTTTTCAAATTTACGTAGTTTAAGAAAGTTTAAATGGTGAGAAACAAAACATGGTAACTAATTTTACTAAAAATCATCAATTATATTAGAATAATAATGTTTTTTAATCATTATTAACGTTTTTTATCATTGCGAAACAAAACTTTTAGAATTGACTGTACGAAATTGTAATCTAAGAAAAAAAATTTAATGAAAAATAATTTTTCTAATCTATTAGTAAATATGATGTAAATATACTTGAAAATTATTTTAGAAAGCAGTTATCACAGTTTGAGAAATTTATATTTTTAAATTTAGCGCGCTTTAATGCAAAGATTTGAAAAAGTAGCGATCTTCTTTACCGGCAGTCTTTATTTTTTCTACAAAGAAGTCGCCATGCTTACAAACAAATGTCAAAAGATTTGTGTTTTTCTACCTATTTTAATTATTTTCTTCGAAACTAATTAGTAAGTGTATAAAAATTTAATTATTTATTAAAGCTGACATCTTGAACATATACACATATTATTTCAGGTAAAAAAATTTGACATGTATAAATAGCATTTTTTTACTTATGAAGATCCGAGAATTTTGATTCTCCATAAGAGAAAATGTTAAATTAGTAAATTTTATAACTTTTAAACTACGTGGACAAAAATTCTGAAACTTCGTAAACTTGTTTTATAATATCAATCCTCAAAACAGGAGGATTGATTCACTTGAAAAAACATACATAACCTCACCTAAGGGACAATAATCAACCAATATCAGCCCGTAAGTTGTATTTTCCACTTTTTAAACTCTCCTTTAACTTTTGTTTTTCAGGTACAAAATTTCTAAAAGTTCCAATTCCTTAAATGCAAATTGCCACGAAATGGAACTTTCAAAGTTCCACCCGGTAAGAAGCGTTGAATAGAGAATAATTGAAATTTCTTTGTTTTAACCTGAAAGTGCAGAATATTGTATTCTTTTGAATAGGCGAATTTTCCGTTTCTAAAAAACACTAACTGGAAATAGAATATGTGAAAAATTAATTCCCTTCAATACGTATTTCAACTTTTTAATTCTCTGCTGATATACGTTTTTCCAACTTTTTTATTCTCTTTAATCGTAATGGAAGCGAGCATAATTTTATTTCAACCAATTTTTAAATTCAAGCATGAAACATCTATTATTTTCTTATACTAATTCTTTATAGAGAAATAGATATTCAGAAAAGCCAATTGACTTTTTGGTTTAGTACGTTTGTCTTATGGAAAATCAGAAACGTGAATATGCTTCTAAATGTTATGATTTGACAATCACAAATTAAATAATTTGTTGCGTGTATTATATGTGTTTAAGTTTTGAAATAAAACGACAGTTAAAGACAGTTAATCGTGTATTTTTAATAGATTTTTCGGAATTTACTTTAAATTTCTTATGTAATAATTATACTACCTCAAGGTTCTAAAATTAATTAATTATAATTAAATTTGTGAATAAAAAATTTTTCGGTTATGTTACATTGACATCTGATATAGGTACATTTTAATATTGTGAAATGTCATTTAAAAATTACTTTTTGATTTTTTAATATTGAGTCTAATTCAATAAAAGTAAAAAATGCATGGGCATTTTTATTGTAATATTACATATTTATTTTTTACAGATTTATTATAATACTGGTGGGGAAAAAATAAAAAGAATAGACATATTTTTATTTCAATCTCTATATTGGAATATTTTAAATGGAAAATTCGCCTATTGAAGGGGATTCAGATTCTGAATTCTTTTCTATTCCTCTGCTCTTACCGGGCAGTTCCCTTTGCTCGACATCCAATAAATTATTTTTTACTGTGACATCTAAAATAAATCAAAACTAATACAATCAATTTAATTAATAAACAATTTTTTTAAGGGACTTTGCGACAATTCACCAGGCTTGCCAACCGACTCGAGGCGAAAGTTACAGTTCGCATCTTTACGAGGCTGCCCTAACCCCAAAAACTCCAACAACCACAAAAATTCCAACTTCAGCTTCCGTCCGATTTGCCGATCTTGAGGAGGGTGAGGAATCGACTTCGGATTACGCAAGCATAGAAAAGTCAAGTCCAGGGGATCCTTTGGGCGACGATGACTGGCCCAAGAAAACAAAACACAAGACATCAATTTTACGGGACGGTCAATTTGGATTTTGTAATCCGAATTATCTCGGACTTGAATCCAGCAATAATGACGGAAAATATGCAAAAATGCTGAACAGTCCTCCAGACAGTGTCCTGGAAGATGAACCAGGAAGATCAGCTTCCCAGACTTTCACGGAGTTGCTTGAGTTGCAGGAAATCAGGCCAAGAGCACCTCCAAAGAGTCTGCCCCTTGGTTCGCCTTCGAGGAGGGCAGTCAGTGCCTCCAGGGCGGAAAGACAAAGAGCCAAATTGGCAGCCAATGAGACTAATCCAGGTCCAGCTCCTCTTTATGTTTTTTTAGTCGGTGGAAAAGAAAAAGGCCAGGTCACAGTTTTCGCGAGACCAGTCTCGCTTTGGAAACTTTCACTGGCACCTCATATTTTTTAAAAAGTTCGAGACCAACGGTCACTATTGAAATTTCCATAATTTAATCTTTAGGCATGATGTATAGTTTGATTGAGGTCGTTATTTTAATTGGTAATTAAATTTCAATTAATTTTCGACAACATATAAATATTTTGTTTGATAGCAGTATATTTTAATTTAAATTTTAATTGATGAAGGATTTTTTAGATTCAATAATTCGAGATTGATAAATGGTAGTCGCGTTACAGTTTCGACAAAAATTTTGTGCTATTTTTTGTAAAAATATATCAGTTTGTAACTATATTGCTAACGACCAAGGTATTTATAAGAGGTTAGTTTTTGTCAACGCTTTCCAGCCAGCCATTTTTGATGCGCATAGACTAACCTATCTTTTATAACGACCATCGCCATATTTCTCCAATTTTGGCGGGAAAGAAATATGGTAAACGACGATATATTTCAGTTCTTTATCAAAAAGTTTTCCTTTAATTTTCTTGTTAACAAATTTAAAACGATATTTATTTTTCTAGTAACTTTAAACAATTTGTAATTAAAGAGAAACTCGCGTTAGAATTCTATTTCTAAGAATGCGTACTGTGGAAAACCTAACCTCTAATTACACGTCTTTCTCGCCTTAGTAATTAATTTGCAGTATTCAATCCTGCAATTATTGATGCATTTAAAATTATCTTTAATGTTTTAAATTTGTTTAAATAGTCAATTTTTACAGGATTTTGGTATAAATAACTAAATTATTATTTTATCTGGAAAATGGAATTGCATGGAAGAACTTTTTTAGATTCGTTTCTTATTAAAAGAATTGACAACATAAGTGGTGATATTTGTTAATAATTATCTCTTTGGTAAGCTGATTAACGTTTTTTGTTTTAAAAAAATTAATTATCATAACCTGTTAGTTTTTTAAAAAAAAATTTCTTGTCGACAAAATTAATCGACTGTTGGTAAACTTACCAACAATCAATTTTAGCTGCAAGAAATTTTACTATATAAATACTAGTTTCTTCCTTTTTAAATAAAAGTAAACAAAAATGTTATTTTAATATAATTTAATTATAACTTAAAGTGATAATAATTTGTTATTTTCCTTTAAAAAGAAAGAAAGTGATATTTAAAAAAGAAATTGTTGCCGCCAAAATTAATCGACTGTCGGTAAACAGTTCTACATTTTCTGCTCTTTCTACTCAATAGCCTAACGCACAATGAATCGTAATCGCTAATCCTTAATCGTAAGAATGAGAGGAAGTAGGACAGATATATATCTCTGTCCTGCTTTCTCTCATTATTACGATTAAGGATTAGCGATTACGATTCGTTGTGCTTTAGGCTATTCTTAAACTTAAATGGAACTTAACCTCTGTCTAAAGTAAAATGACAGTTTATACTAAACATTTGTTGTCTTATTTTTTTAATATAAAAAATGTTCTTCGTCTAAGAGACAATTATTTACAAACATCGTCATATAAGTTGCTTTTATATAGCTTAAAGCATCATTTCAATTCTTTTAATGAGAAATAAATCTCAGAAAGTTCCAGTCAACAAAATACAATAAACAGAACTAGGACTCAAAAAGTTCCAGTTCTTCTTTCCAGTTATAATTTTTTATTGGGCTAATTAGACGTATCATAATGGCACTAAATTTTTTATGATGCTAAAGTGCGCAACGTTTCTGAGAAACAAATTTTTTTTTACATTATACTTAAAATTTTATGGTTAAATAATAATAATTATTTATTAAATTAGCTATATAATTGAACTAAAATAAATTTTAAGTGTTTTATATTTGATCAAATAAGTTTTAAAAATATTTTGTTTAATTTATTCTTTTTGTTCATTTCTTAAAAACGTTGCGCACTTCATCAGCGTGATAATTTTTGTTGAAACTGTCGCTATTAATGTTTTTAAATACCAAAAAATATTGTTTGACGTGTTTATAATAGAAACTTATTTTTAGACTGCTTGGACCGAAGGTTTTTTTTATACATTGTTAAAACAGATTATTGTTAATTTAATTGTTAATTAAACTAAATTTAATTTGTTATTTATATTAAATTTAATTTGTTAGTTAGTTTCATTGTAAAAGGTTTTAGAAAATGAAAGGAAAAGTTGAAAGAAATCAAATGAAAATATCATACGAATCAAAGTTGTATTACTATATAGAAAACTATTAGAAACAGATTATAAGTAATAAAAAGTATTATTTGCTTCTAAGTTAGTGGAATTTTTGAAATTCAGTTAGGTACTAAAGACAAAATACAGTATTTTTGTCAAGAATATTGTCTATCTAGGAAAAAAATGACTTTTCAATATTCAATAAATTTGTTTCATCAAAAAATCAAAATTTGATATTTTGGAAATTTTCTTATAACACAAAAGTTTTAGATTCAAATTACTTACAATTGGAACGTGACAAAGATTTCGTAAATAAATTATTCAAGTTTAATAAATATTAAAATATAATATCAGACACTAAAATTTAATAACTTATCAAAAAATAAATAATGTTTAAACATCCAAAAAATATCAAATTTTAATTTTTTTTCTCAATTTAATCAAATTTTACAAAAATTCGCTTTTTACAAAATTTGAGTGATCGATTGTTGTAATTTCTTCTGAATTAATTAATGTTCCTTTTTATAAAGATCAGTAGCTAGGTTTTTAAATATATATATATATATATATATAATTAGGGAACTTATAATTAGAAATTTAAAAAGTATTAAATCATGTTTGTATACTGTTGTAATAATCGTTGCCAGAAGTCATTTTTAAAAAGAAGTGCAGAAATATTAATTTCACCGAATGGATAAACTAGACTAGAAATAATAAATACATATAAGCATGATAAAAGGAAACAAAATTTTGAAAATTATTTTTAAATAAGAATAATTTTCTTCGTGCAAAATTGACACGAACGTGAAATTAGGCTAGCAAATTAAAAATCGCAGAAAATACAAGTTCATATTGAACATTTTTGTGCATAATTAATTATTTATAAGTGTCACTGTAAAGAAAAAGAGTCATTGGGATCAGGCGTGCCAAAGTAACACCAGATAATAGTGTTCAATTCACAGAAAGAAGTCTATTTTTGATTGAACCCCCTTAATTATAATATTTTAATGGTAATATTAATGCCAAGTTAAAAGGATTTTATTACTGCCAATAATAAGCAATGTAGATATACTGGTATTTTTAATAAATATTTAATTGCGAATGAATTTAAAAAAGATTATTTTCGAAAAATTGGCTCGTCTGCTCCGACACAAAAAAATAATATACTCTGTGTTATAATTAGATTATCATGAATTTATTGTCAAGAGGGTATCTACGAGATAAAGAATACAAAAAAGAAAAAAGAGCGAGTGATTCGAAAAAAATAAAGGAAATGCTCAAAATCCGTTCTTGACTCGAAAACGTGAATGTTGATCATTGGATTGTTAAATTTATGCAAAAAAGAACAGAATTCTGATTTATGTGCGTATTTATTTTCTTTTTCTATTTATATTTATTAAATTAGTATTGTTAATAAACTGTTATTATGTATAAATTGTTCTCATTAATTGTATCATAATTTATAATCGAATTTTTTTGCAAAAATTTTACAATACAAGCGCTCAAGAAAATTTGTACATGTATTATTGTATTTATGGTTGTAGAAATTGAACTCCCAAATAGATTTAGCGAAAAATAGAAGTAGGTAATCGATAAAATTTAATGAGAGGAATCATCTTGTAGAATTTTTATGCCCACGGTGGCCCAACACATGTAATCCATCCATAAGTAGCAAAAGGTTGAAGTTGCTCGTAAGTTTCTGAAATTTGGGAATCTCTTATGTTAGTAGATTTCAATTGTTATCTCTTCAACTCTACTTGTTACACAAAATAATGACTGAGAAATTTTTAATTCAATTAATTTAGATTTATATTTATTATTATAAACTTAAGTTAATAATTTGTACCTCTTTAAGTTTGAATTAGTTAAAATTTTAACTAATTCAGAATTGAAGAGCATGAAAAATAATACAAGAAATTTATAAACTTTGTTGTATAACAATTCGTGGAAATTTATAATTTTATATTAGTTAAAGAGTTTATTAAATTATTTGAATATTTAATTTTATTTGTTTCAAAGTTAATTCAATTAAAGATTTAATTTTATTAGATTAAAATTTAGCGGTATTGAAAGTCAGAATTATAATGTCCCCTATTTTTTTACACATACGATCCTGTTTCGCATTTATTTTAATCTTTTAGATATATGAAGACGATATTTGGTTAAAAAAAGTCTGGTTCTTTTCAAATATATCAAAACTTTGTTGTAAATGAGTTATTTTTCCGAAATAATCGCATAACCTAAAAATTGTTGCATATCATGCTGGAAAAAATACATATGTTTTGATAATTATTTAGTAGACACTAATTGCAAAATCCAATTAAACTCGAAGAATTTTACGACTCTGTGTTAACTCGCGAATAGATTTCGTTACCGAATTGAAATTTACGAAAAAAATTACGATTGGTTTTTTTAGTGTTTTGAAGAAAACGAAACTGCACGAAACTGTTAAATATTTCTGAAGCGCTACTAGCGGTAATTTTTTTAAGTTTGTCCCAATTGAGACTGTCGGTAACAAATTCTCTTTGAATTAATTTCAATAAATGTGTCAATTTCTAAAGATAAATATCTTTTCTCTGATTTAATCAAAATAAATTATAAATACAAACCAGGACCGTACGTATAAAAAAATACTAGGGGTGGGTCCCCAAACCAATTTATAATTCTTTTGTTGAACATCATTAACACAATTTTTTTAAGGATTAATTTAATTGAAAGTTATTTGTAAAGAAATAATTTGAAATCAATTTTAAACTATTATGATAATTGTATTATTAAAAACATAAAAGTAGAAAAATCTTATTTTTGGGAGAGTGCAATTAGAAAAGAAGACATATCGAGAAGTGTAGTATCCGTTGTTATTTTTTGTAAAATAAATTTAAAATCCTCGTTTCCGGACTGTACATATGCGTAATTATAAAAAAGAGATTCCCAACGTACAAAAACGACGAATTCGCCCAAAAAATCAATGTTTTCCAATCGTAGTTGATTTAAACTCTCTGTGTACAAAACGTTATTTAAATAAATGTTCGTACCCTTAGAACCGGAAGACTCTAACAGTATTCATAAAAATCAGCTCACTGAGAAATTACCAAATTTTTGAAAAAAAATTTTATGTAAGATCTTAACAGAAATAAATAAATAAAAATAAAAAATAAAATTTTAAATCAATATTATTACAAAAATTGCATTTTCATTTAATTTATCTTTGAAAGTAAAGGGGGTAAAAAATTTGAAAAATTCCTCAAAAAAAGAATGTGAAACAAAAATTCTTTTTCCAAAAATTTGGTGAAATGTGAGCGATAAAAATGTTTAGATAAAAGCGCTTTAGATATAATTTTTTTAATAATTCGAGTATTCCCTAGATTGAATGAAAGCGAATGACAAAAGTTGCTTGATTTTTGATAAATATGAAAATGAAACGAAAATTATTTTTTGAAAATGACAAGAGGGACAGCTATGAAATTCCACATGAATGGACACAAATCGCAATAAGGTATAAATAAATCGTGATATAAAAATGCACTTACAGCGTCAGTAAAATTAAACGTGTAACATATTTTAGCTTTAGATCAGCTTGTAAAAAATAGTAACTTATCTTCAAAAAAAAAAAAAATATCCGATAAAGTTCAAAGAAAAATAAAAATCTTTGGTACTTCGGTTAAAACATTTTTGCATGGCAAATGTTTAAAAATCATTTATTTGTTAAATTTTTGTTTCATGTAGAAAGAATGGGGTTTTATTTAAAAAGTATTTTATTTCTTATTCAGTTTTTTTTCTATCCTCTGTTTAGAAAGTATTTTCTGTTTTAAAAGTATCTTTTTTTAAAAACATTTTTCTGGAAAGTATATTTCTTGTATTAAAAATATTTATACTCAGAAAGTATCTTCTGTTTAAAAAGTTGTTTCTGTTTTGAAAGTATCTTCCATTTAAAAATCATCTTTTATTTAAAAATTATCCTCAATTTTATTTTCTGTTTAAAAAGTATTTTCAATTTAGAAAATATTGATTAAAATCTTTTATAAAAATAAATTTTTTATTTACATTCTATTTTATTTCTTTTAAAACAGTACCTTTTGCCTAAGCTTGCTAAATAAATTTTTTTTTTTTTTATAACCAAGTAGATAAGTTACTGACAGTGAAATTTTGATGATTTGATACGTAAGCAATAGTCAATTATTGAATAGTCATTAACATGACTTGATACGATGCCAAATGGTTAAGGATTTTATTATTTGGAGAAGCGAAAAATAACAGAAAATTTTTTCTTTAACCAAAGTGAGTGCCTACTTTCAGCTAAATAATGCATCCAATATTTTTCTGGTCAGATCCATCCATAAAAATTTCTAGAGAGTTTTGAACTATGCTTAATATTTCTCTAACAAAATAATGATTGTCCAATTGCAATTTTTTGCGAAAAACAATCCTTGCCAATTGATTAAAAAATGTCCATTGAAATTGTGTACAAAAAAGAGAAAAAAAAAGTGTTTGAAAAAAAGTTGAATTTGATTTCCGGATTTTAAAAATTATAGTAGACATTTTTCCAATAACTTAATGTGCTTTTGAAAATGTAATGTGCACACTGAAGGAAAAGTATTTTTGGCTCGAGATGTACATCATTTATTTTGAGATATTTTCATAATTATGATGACAAAAATATTTTCGATTTTGTTGAAGAGTTTTTCTCAAAATAGAAGATTGAATTAATTATATATTTGATTTAGGGTAAATTATAATTAATTTAATTCAATTAAAATAAATAAATCGTTAAATAAATTTTAACGAATTAAAACATTCTTGAATAAATTAAACATTTCTAAGAGAATACTTTCTCCTCAGTGTGTTTATCGTAAAAAATGTGACTCATCTTTTTGATCACAGTATTTTTTCAATGTGGATAAGAAAAAAATGGCAATAGAACAAGATGTCCCTGCCATTATTAAATGGCGATCAATTAATTGTTCAAATTTCGAATATTTCAACGAACCGATTACAGGAATACTCAGAATGCGATTCAAATTTATAAATGAGCTTAGGTTTAAAAAATGTATGAATTAACAATTTTTGTTTGAAATACTTTTTAATATTTTGCTCTTTACAGTTTTCTAGTCTGACTTTTAATGGTTTTAAAAACCTTTTTTTGAGAATGTGATCCAATAATATTAAGTTTGTTGTTAGTAAAATCCTTATTTATAATTCTTATACTTAAAAATTGTAGATCCTGTTCTAGTTAAAAGAATTGTGTTAATTTGATGTTTTTTTTACGAATCGCGAATCTTGAAGCGGAGTCTTAATGTTACGAGTTTGTTTAAATATTATATGTAGATTTAATCAGTAACCGATATCAATGTACATGTATCGATTAGTTTATGCAATGTAATGGTTACCATAATGCCACTAGTATTATTATATATATATTGCTATAGAATAAAAATATAATTCGGTAAAAAATACATCTCTGTTTTTTCTACCCTTCTTTTGATATTATTATTTTTATTATTAAAAGAGCAAAAAGACCTTAAAGAACGTTTCCTTATTATTTAAATATTGAAAATATAAATTGAGAACAGGTATAATTTTTTACGAATTCTGATAGTTTTTATTAGTAAAATCTAATGGATTAAATGTAATGAGTTTTATATTAATTACACCAAAAAATATATTATAAAACACAGAAACGAAAAATGTCGATTCTTTAACACAATTCCGTTTAATTCATCATTTCTTTTTTTTCAAAGTACCAGATGAGCTGAAAATAAAATTTTATTTTAATTATTTTTCTGTTTATAATCATATTTATAAATATATAGATCAAATTGTTAAATCAATTAATTAATAAATGTTTGTGATTATTGGATAAAAATGTTCTCAAAATAATAAAACGAAAAATTATAGTAGTAGAATATAAAGTCGAGTTAATTGCCTAATGCTTAGTTTAATTCTTATTAGAATTAGAAAATATTATTAGAATTTTAATTAATTAATATTATTTACTCTGAAAGTGTCTTCAAATTTCTCCTTAAACATAAATTTGTGACGTTTTTAAATGGCAGTTCTATCGTAATAACGAAAAATAATGCCAATAATAGTGACATAATAACATCTCCGATAAAGTATCTTGCCTATAAAAAAAAAAATGAAATAATTAATAAAATATTAAAAATAAATTAGAATTTTGAAATTTTTACTTACAGCATTGTAAAATGTTGAAGTAAATGAAGTTCTTGTTGTTCCAAGGTCGTATTGTGGTATTAGAAAATGAGTAAGGTAAATTCCGTAAGAAAGCTTTGAAATAGGTTGAAACCATGGATATGTCATAAAATTATAATAAGAATCTAAAACAGTATAATGTACAAAATGAAGTCTTAATTTCAACAAAAAATAATTATTTATATATTTTTATACATAAATGGACCTGGTAATAAGAAAAAAATAGTACAATTACGAATTTTTCAGTAATGTCTGTCTGCCTGTCTGTCTGTCTACGATATTTAATAGGATCATGTATAAGAAAAAAGACAAAAAAATAATAATACCCTGCTAACTGTCTTCATAATAAAAATAATTATACTGTTTTTGTTTTGTATTATTAATCATAAATTTATAAATTTCATGAACTATATGGTTATTACATATAATTTATTTGATTCGTTAATTATAATTACCTAAACCTTCACAAATTGTCATAAAAAGAGGTATCAAGCATATACAAAGAGCAAAAAGTGGCCGGTGAACAGCTGCATAAAAAGCTTTTTGAAAAAGACTTGTTTCTATATTAGGATTGACAAAAAAATGTCCAATCGATGGAGTGACAAAAAATAATATAATCACTAATGGAATACAAACAAATTGAGTCCAGATCTAAAAAAAAATAAAATAGTTATGTACCAAAATAGCAAAAATAATTAATCTTCCCCCTCCCTCAAATAATCTAAATAATTTAATTAAAAATGATAATAATAAAAACGTAACTAATATACTCAAAATACACGGAGAAAAATCAAAAGCAAAATCTACTAAATTTTTAGACGAGTAATATATACTTAATTATTCGGGTAAAATTTATTAAAAGCGTTAAGTAATCAAATAAATAATGTTATCAGGAAAAAAATTGTTTGTCAAATTTCGACAATTGCAGGAATTCCATTCTAATTTTCAAATTCTTTTGACATTTATTCAGAATTTCTGTCAAAACTTTTTATAATTTCCTTGGCCATGGAAATTTCAATAGAATTCGGACTAAATTACATTTTGAACAACTTTTAGACAAATTTGTAAAATTGTAAATATTTGGTCAGCCATATTGGAGTCGACATTTTGAATTTTGACATTTTGAGTTCAAGTTGAAAATCAGAGGTTCTAAAAGCTTAGATATGTTTTATTCAATGTGTTAAGTAGATTTTATTTGTGATTGTTTTTCATGTATTATTATATAATAAAGTAATTGAAATATTATTGATTTATTAAATTGTTACCTTTGGAATACGCCAAGATGCAAATTTATAATCATAAATAAATACACCAATAATTAAACCAACAAAGTAAGGGGCTGAACGTATATGAGTTTTAACATAATTATTTAGAAAGCAATCTGATTCTTCTGGTATTCGGTGTCTACAGAAAAATATTATATTGTCATAAATGATCAAAATTAGCATTTAATAAACATTTGACAAAATTATGAAACTACCCTTTATTTGACGTTTGCTTATGAAAAAAATTCAAAAAATGGCTAGATTAATACAGAACTGAACCAAATTATTTTAAAAAATATTTACCTACTCGGACGTAAAAGGTTGTTAATAATAATTAAAAAATCAAGGAATAATTATAAAATTTTAAGTTAACAATTGAAAATTGAAAAAAATTGTGGGAAATAATTAAAAATTGTGGAAAATAATCAATAATTGAAGGAAATATTTAAAAAATGACTAGAATAATTAAAAAATTAAAAAAAATATGTGAAAAATGATGTAAATAATAAATTGTCAATTGAAAACAAAATGCAAAAAAATGACTAGATTAATAGACAACTGAAAAAAAATTGTAAAAATTAAACAAGAGATATTAAATTTAACGAAAATAATTAGAACTTTAAAAAAATAAAGAAAATTATAGGAAAAATTGTTGAAAATAATTGAACATTTAACATCTGGATTGAAAATCGAAAAAAAATCATTAAAATTGAAAACTGAATAATAAAAAAAAATTGAACAATGAAATTAAAAGCTAAAGAGAATAATTAAACAATTCTATTTGAAATTGAAGAAACTTAATGATAATCAAAAAAATAATAGAAAAAAGGCGATAATTTTTTAATATTAAAGAAAAAAATTGAAAAGTGGAATTTAAATATGAAGAAAATAACTGAAAATTAAAGAGAATAGCTCTAAAATTGAATAATTGAATTGGAATTTAAAACAATTTTTTGTGTAAAATAAATAATTGAAAAAATACGAGAATAATTGAATATTGAAGAATTAATTTGAAATCGATAAAAATAATTTAAAATTAAAGAAAATATTTAAGAATTGAAGAAAATAATTTAAAATTGAAGAAATAAATTAGGAATTTTAAAATTAAATGGAAACATCCTAAAAATAATTGATAGTTAAAAGAAAAATTGCAATATGACGAAAATAATTAAATATTGACGAAAATAATTAGCAATTAAAAAAGATAGTTAACAATTGAAAAAAAATTTGAAAGATTGTCAGAATAATCAACATTCGAACAAAACAAATTTTAAAATTAATGAATATTCATAAAACTAGAGGAGAAAAAAAATTGGCAGTTGGAAATTGAATAATTGTATTGAAATTTCAAGAAAATATTTGATAAATGAGAAAATGCGGGAGTTATTGAATTTTGAATAAAATAATTGAAAAACAAAAAATGCAATTGAAAATTGAAGAAAATGATTTAAAATTAAAGAAATAATTTAAAAATTAAACAATTAAAAAAAAAATTTTTAAAAATAGTTGATAATTAACAATAAGAGAAAAATTACAACATGACTAAAATATTTAAATGTTACAGAAAATAATTGACAATTGAATGAAAAATTTGAAAAGTGGCGAGAATAATCGACAATGGAACAAATAATTTTAAAAAATTAAAGAATAATTATAAAATTTACAGTGAATAATTGTATATTAAAAACTCTTGAAAATTATAGAAAAAAATAGATTTATTTAATAATGAAATTAAAATTATTTAAATTGATATTTATAAATTTTAATAAATTTAAATGAATTTTTAAAAAGTAACTGATTTTGTTTTCAATTGAAAATTTATTATTTACTTAATTTTTCACATCTTTTTTTCAATTTTTCAATTATTCTTGTCATTTTTCAAATATTTTCTTTAATTGTTAATTATTTTCCGCAATTTTTAATTATTTCTCACAATTTTTTTAATTTTCAATTGTTATCTTAAAACTTTATAATTATTCCTTGAATTTTTAAATCATTTTGTTCGATTGTGTATTAACTAGCCATTTTTTTCAATTGTCAGTTATTTTTTCAAATTTTAATTTAATTCTTAAGTTTTGAATTTATTTTTTAAATTTTGAATTTATTTTTTTAATTTTTTATTAGTTTCTTTAATTTTAATTATTTTTTTTCGATTTTCATCCCAGTTTTCAATTTGCAATTATTTGCAACAGTTATTTTTATAAATCTTTAATCATTTATAGTTTAAATTCAATATTTATTGTTTAATTTTTTAAACTATTCTTTTTAACTGTGTAATAATTATATTAATGAAAATAAGTATTTGGATACTGATTAAACGTATTTTCTTTTTAGCACAGGAATTAAACGTTTTTTTTTTTAATTAAAAGCGTGAAAAACATGCATTAAAAAAGGCCTTTTTTCTTGTCACTTGCTTCTTAAATTACAATTTACGGATGAAAAATAAAAAATTTAGCTAAAACAACTTCAGAAGTTGAATTTAGATACTTTAATAACACTAAAATATAATATAATATTTTTAAATATGTCAGCGATCACCTTTTGTCGAAAGTCAGTGGTTTGACCCTTATATTCTTAATTTATCAAAAATTAAAAAATTATTTTTTTTAATGTCCCGCTTCTTAAAAAGTTTGGAATACATTAATTTCTGTAACATCACTAAAATACTGAAATTTGCAATAAATAAAAATAAAATAATTTTAAAATTAATGTGAACATTTATAAATAAGAATTATTTGCAATTTTTTTAATATTTAGGGCTTCAATGTGTGACCAGGTGTTCAGGTGTTTTAAATTTTATATATCATTTGTATATATATATTTTTTGCCTTTAAACATTATTTAAAAGGATTTATATCTTACCTCATTAGAGTTTTACAAATTGCATCTAAGTTATAATTATATGTTAAATAAAACGGCACGGCCATTGAACAAATTAAGCAACAGCCCAAAAATGTGTAACCAATTTTTCGAGGCATTTTGTGAAATGCCCCAATTACCAACACTCCAATTAAAAAACACTGAAAATCGACTGCTAAATACCAGGATTGAATTATACACTATGAAACAGTAAACAATATAAAAATATCAAAAAGAGAATTATAAAATATTAATTATTTTTGGGTCACCATCATTTTCTCCAAAACACAATTATCACTTATCAGAACACGCAAGAGAACAAAATTTACTTATCCGAATATTTTACTTTTTCCGAAACTACATTTATCAGAATACTTACATTCACGGATTTATATTTGTCGGAACTTGATATTTGTTTATCTAATACATAAACAATTTCTGACAAAGGCAAATTCGGCAAGCTAAATATTCTGATAATTTGGGTTTCGAGAATTTTATGTTTTCGGATAAATAAATTTTCGACTATTGCACATTCTGTCAATTAAGTTTTAGAGAAAATATGGCGACTCTTATGTTTAAGTTCTTCATTACCTTCGTGGAAGCACTAAAATAATTATTAACAAAAAATAGATTGGCCCACCAATGAGAGGAACAGGCCTGTCGAGTAGATCCCATAGTGATCTCCCAAAGTGGGCCGTTACCCAAGTGATAAAATACAGTTGCATATGCAAATGTTACAAACATAAATAATGGGGTTAATCTAAAAAAATACAATTAATATTAGAAAATGTAAAAAAAAGAACGATAAATATCAAATATACCTCAAAAAACGTTTCAAAATCCTTAGTCCATTATTAAACTTTATTGGCTTATCCAAATCTGCCAACCAGAAATAAGACATAACAAGTCCTGACAAACCCAAGAATCCATCAACAATAATAAATGGAAAGTGGTGTAAGAATGCAAAATACGGCGTTGTCCCGACCTAGAGAATTATCATTTTCAGATATTTTAAAATTAAACAGCATCGTGTAATGTAAGAAAGAAGTGTAAATTAAATGTAAGATAATATTTTATAATTAATATGAAAAAAAATTATATTTAAAATTACAAATTTATGTCATTCATTTTCTTTCATCAATTATTCAGTTAAAAACAACCTAGTAAGTATACACTAGCGTTAGTGTTCCGGAAAAAAAGAAAATGTTTTTTGGTTATGACTTGTGCTTCTAAATTTGTTGAGTATAGAGATCTCAAAAAGTAGAATCAATCTTTCAATTCTAACTTCGGATTCGGGTTCAACGAAGAAAAATACGTACAAAAAAAAAGCAAAATAATTTCAGGCATAGCAGTACTTTTTATCTTCAAAAAAGATAAAAAGGTGAATTTTTTTCTGGAATAATTGACAGAAAGGTGACAAAAAATATAATAAACAACAAACTGGAAAGTGTTTAAAACAGGATATTGACGAAAATAATGAACAATTGAAAACAGAATTAAAAAAATCCAAGAATAATTATAAAATTTAAAAAAAATAACTGAAAATTGAAAAAAATTGCAGGAAATAATTGAAAAATTTCGGAAAACAATTGAAAATCGAAGAAAATAATTAATAATTGTAAGAAATAATAGAAAAATGACGAGACGAATTAAAAAATTAAAGAAAATATCTGAAAACTGACCAAAAAAATTGACAATTAAAAACAAAATTTGAAAAATGATTAAATTAATAGACAACTAAAAGAAATAATTGAAAAAATTATGCAAGAAATGATGAATTAAGAAATTAAGAAAATAGAAGAATTAAGAAAATTATAGGAATATTGTTGGAAATAATTACAAATTGAACAACTGGATTGAAAATCGAAAAAAATTGAAAAATAGAATTGAAATTTAAAGAGTATAATTAAAAATTGAAAAATAAATAATTAAAAAAGATGAAAATTGTAGAATATATAAGAAAATAATTAAAAACTGAAAAATTTAAATTTAAAGAAAATAAAAAATTAAGAAATAAATTGAAAATTTAAGAATTAAATTCAAATTTGAAAAAAATAATTGATAAAAATTGAAGAAAGGTAAGAATTACTGAATATTGAATAAAATAATTGAAAATTGAAGACTGGGATTTAAAATTAAAAATAATAATTAAGAAAAGAAAATAATTAAGAATTGAAGAAATCAATTAAAGATTAAGGAATTAAATTAAAATTTTAAGAAAGTAATTGACAGTTGAAAAAAAATTAGGAAACTGTCGAGAATAATTGTCAACAGAACGAAATATTGAAGAATAATTATAAACTTCAAGAATAATTGTAAATTGAAAAATTTGTAGAAAATAATTGAAAATTGCGGAAAAAATTATTAATTGAAAGAAATAATTGAAAAATGACGAAAATAATTGAAAAGTTAAAGAAAATATCTGAAATATGACGAAAATAATAGACAATTGGAAACAAAATTCGAAAAATGGCTAGATTAATAGACAGCAAACAAAAAAAATTGGAAAAAAAGAATAATAATAAAATTTTAAGAGAATAAATGGAAAAATTTTAGGAAATAATTATAAATTGTGGAAAATAATTAATAATGGAAAGAAATAATTGAAAAATGACGAGAATTATAATTGGAGAAAATATTAAAAATTGAAGAAATAAATGAAAGCTTCAAAAATTAAATTGAATTTGTAAGAAAATAATTGATAATTAAAAGAAAAATTACTAAATTAATTAAATATTAAGAAAAATACTTGAAAAATGAAAAAAAAGTAAAAAAAAATTCGAAAGCTGTCGAGAATGATCGACATAACAGAACAAAATAATAAAAAAAAATTAAAGGATAATTAGGTACAAAATTGAAGAAGAATATTGTATTTTAATTGTCAATTAAAACCTGAAGAAACTTATAGTAAAAATTTTAGGATATCAATGAAAATTTATTAAATCAATTGAAAATTGAAGAAGATAATTAAAGAATTATATTGAAAGTTCAAAAAAATAACTGACAATTAAAAAAAGACGAGGATTAATGAACATTGAATAAAATAATTGAAAATTGAAGAAAATAATTAAAAATGGAGGAAATAAATTGAAATGTTAAGAATTAAATTGAAATATAAATAAAATAATTGAGATTTGAAAGAAAAATTACAAAATGACGAAAATGGTATGTTCTGGTAATGTTAATTGTATTTACAAAAAATTATATCTTTTTGATCCCAAAAAAGGTGAAAAAGATGTAAAAAAGTGACAAGTCATCAAAAAAAGTTAAAAAAGGTGACAAATCATCAAATGAGGTGAAAAAGGTGACAAAATTAAAAAAAGGTGAAAAGGTGACTGTTTATGATGCCTGAAATTTTTTTCCTCATAGAAGAAGCAATAAATTAATAATATTAAATTCAATTGGAGAAGTTATTAAAAAACAGGAATTTTTAATGCAAAAAAATTAAAGAAACATGAATTATTTTACGAATTTTTGATCAATTATAAACTTTATCCTAATGGTCAGTCGATTCGTTTTGAAATAAGAAATATGATTTTTGTATTCACTAGGTTGTATTTTTAGCACCAAAATTAAAGACAATTAATCTTGATTGAGAAAAAGTAAAAAATTATCACCCATTCAAGATATGTTCCCAATAAATTTCCTCCAAACACGTTTTGAGATTCTCTGTGACCAAAAACTAAGATGCTTGCACAAAAAACTCGGATAAAATGCGTAGAGTCGAATCCACGATGTCCGTATGAAATACTAAAAATTTCTTTAAAGCCTCTACGAGCAGAGAAACAGGAAAGTAATTCTCTTGAGAAGCTAAGATTATTATCTTGGCCGGAATTTGTGTCCATAATAGTGCTGACAATCGCTAGAGTAATTATTATGAACCAGACAATGCTAAAAAAAAGTAAAACATCAGTGGGCAAAATGTATGTTTTGCCCTCTAAAGAGATATTAAAAAAAAATAGTTCTTACGCGCCTGAAATTAATTATAACTAGAAATTGGTTTAAATTAATTTGTATCAAAAGGTAGTTATCTGTAAAACTTACACAGAATTTTTCAATACTTACGAAAAAAGTATATCATAAAAAGAAAATTTGGAACTATCTTTCATAGGAGTACAATAATTTGGCAAAATTGATACATTTACTTCCAGATTATTTTGTAAACTAAATTTTTCAATAGGTTCTTCTAAGGCAATAACAATTTCTTTCGGTTGACACGCTGCAGGAAAACATAAAGCCAATTGCAAAAAATTTCTTCTATATCGTCGATAATCCTTATCCTAAAAAAACTTACAATTTTTAAAATCAAATCAATTTTTGTTTACTTCATACCTAATATAGAAGGAGAATATTTTCTGGTATTTTAAAAAATGATTTTAACAAAATATTTTCTTTATTTCACTACATAGTAAACAGAATATCAAAATTATTAAATAGTACTTAAAAGTTATAATTATATTTTTTTGTCAGAAGAAGATTATGCTAAAAATTAAAATTAATTGAAAGCTTTTATACTCTAATTGGCTCCCAAGCTGAATTCTGTGGATCGAAAAAAATATCAAATTTTTCAGTTACAGTTGAAGGTTCATATTTTTCTTTAAATAGTACGTCCACTAAACAATATCTGCTTCGAATTTCTTCAATTTTTCCATTTTCAATTACAGTTGTTTTTATTTGTTTGCACTGATCGAAACTGCCCAAATGTCGAACGTGACCAAAAAATATTCCGTACGGATATTTTGCGGAGGCATCAAACACTGTTAAATGAAACATTTAATACTTCACTCAATGTTCAGCAAATTTTATAATTTTTTGTAAATAACAGGTAAAAAACAAAATTATCCTCAGAAGCTAAGTGTTGGGAAAACATTGTATCTTATTATTTGTTCATAAATCCGCAGAAGCATGTTTGTTTATTATTACGAGAGAAAAAAACATGTTTTATTTAAAAAAAAATATCAATTGTTTCTAAAGATTCAGATAATTTTTTAAAAATTCTCAACATTTTGTAATTATTTAATAAAACTTACTTTCAGCAGCCCACAAAGTTCCATTTCTCAAATGATTGAGGTATAAACGTAATTGATTTTTACAAGGGCCTTCTGGAATTGAATTCGATGTGGCAACTACAATCGGTAACAATGGAACTTTCAAAAACCAATCAAAATTTTCACTTTTTGCACTGCTGACACTTTTCTCAGAATTCAACTCATTTTTTATGAGATCATCATTATCAAAGCTTATATTATAATAATTCGGAAAATTTCTGATTGAAACATCTTGTTCGGATAAAATATCATCTCCACACACTTTAGGAAAAATTTGAAAACTAATAAGCACTAAGTTTGTTAGAATCAAAATTTTGCAAATCATGTCTATTCATAAAAATTGTGAAACTAGTCTAATTGTATTGATCTTATTAATCTGGAACAATTTATTACTTTGTTGATTATGTTTATTAATATTATACATTATTTTGCTCAAAGAAATTCATTATGTTATTTACGTTACGAATTTTTTTATTATAAAAACGAATTAATATATTTTTATTTGACTTAAAACTTCACACTTCAAAAGACAATTGCGCTTTAATTGCTTTTCTTCAATATATTTAGAAATTATGCGAGACATCAATGAGGCCAAAATGTCATTTTAGGTACATATTCATAAAGTTGTTTGACTTTTTGAACTTGTGTTTTTCAAGTTAATTTTGGAACTTTTTCTTCTTAAACAACTCAAGAAATGTAGTAGAAGTTATATTAAGTAAAATATTATAAAAATTGCTGTTTTTTGTAAATCCAAATTTTCGTAAAATTTCAGTGTTTTACTTTCAAATTAGTTAAACGATGCCTACAAAAAAATATTTCTAGCATTGTTTTTCTTTATTATACTTTAGAATATCTATAGAAAAAATATTTTATACAGCAAAAATAATCAGAAACATTATAACTTTTTAAATAAACAAACTTTGATCCACGTCTTTGAATTTTGTTTACAACTTTGAGTTTCTAAAACTCAGACAAAAATGTCTTTTATAATATAAAATATAAATCTAAGTATGATAAAGCACTTTTTGATTATTCATTATCATCATTCCGTCTTTTCCAAAGTAGCAAGAAGCCCTGAAGTACAAATTTTATTTTAATAAATAATTTTGCTTAATTCGAATTAACATAATTAATTTAATTTTCACCTAATTGTGGAAAAAAAATTTTCTTTAAAATATAAAAATATTCTTCAAACATTATATTGCAATAAAATTATGAGGTTATATTCAACTTAATTTAAATTATTAATATTAATATTACCCAATTAATTATACTGTTAAATAATATTATTTACTTTGATGGTATTTTCATCCTCCTCAAATATAAATTTCCAAGTTTATTAAAAGTTAGCTCTATTAAAACAACGAGAACTAATGAAAAACACATTACATAAATAATATCTCCAATAAAACCTTTCAACTGTAAAAGAAAAATGATAAGAAATTAAAAAATTATTTTATATTGAATAAATTAAATATGCAAAAGTTTTATTTTAAAAAAATGAAGAAAATTGTTGAAAAATGATAAAAATAGATGAAAGTTGTAGCAAATAATTGAAATCCTAATAGAAAAGAATTGTTCAAAATTGAAAAAATTTTTAAATGTTTTTAAATTTATTATTCTCAAATCGTGGATTAATTAAATTGTTAATCAATGAAATATCAAATTATGTGAAGTTAGAAAAATTATAATATGTAATATTGTTAACTGTTGTTAATTAACTTAATTAATTAATTGCGTGCTACAATCTTAAAATGAAATTAAGGTGTAGCATTTTGGTTTTTTTCCTTATAATAATTTTAAGTTCATAATTTTTGTACCAACTTCTGTCAAATGTATATTTTTATTAATAAATAAATAAATAAATTTTCAACTACTTTTTGTCCTTTACAATTATTTTTTTATTCATTATCTAATTTTTTTATTATCTTCCATTTTTGACACAAGATTCAAAAATGAAAATGAATGGGAACCACAATTTTATAATAAAAATTAATTAGGTTATTAAAATTAACATTATGAATTAATTAAAATTGAACCAAAAAATTCCTGATTTCCCTTGAGAAGCCAAGTTTTTCATCTTTGCCAGAGTTTGTGTCAAGAATAGTGCCGACCATGACCAGAGTAATTATTAGAAAGCAGAGAATGCTGATAATTAAAAAAATATGTAAATTAGGTTTTTTATCCTAAGTAACTTAAAAACTTGTCATTGTAATAATTTAAAAGTTTTTAGTTCAGTTTATATTATAGAAATAATTTTAGAACATTTTAGAATATTACATCTTCATAACTATACCATCGACATCTTAAAATTTCGCTCTTATTATTTTTTTTAATTTTCATTCATAAAGTTAAAATGTCTATGATACAAAAAATATAATTCAAACTAGTCAATAAAATATTTTTGAAATAAAATCGAAGTCTTTAGTATCAAATCTTAAAAAAAAAAATTTCTTCGACAATCTAGGGATTTTTTTATTGGAATATTCTTAATATTTATTTTATGAAAAAACTAGTAATTTTTTTTATGAATATTCTAAAATTTTTCTATAAAATATTCCAGAAACTTTTTTGTAAAATATTCCTGGAATATTTCTATAAAATATTTATCTCGATTTTTTAAAGTACTATAATTAATATTACATGTAATATTTTTCTAATTTTTCTACAGAATATTCCTTAAATTTTTAAAGGACATATATAATATTATTTTTATGGGTGCCCAAGCAGAATCTTGTAGATCAAAAAAAAATTCGTATTTTTCAGTTTCAGTTGATGGTTCATATTTTTCTTTGAATTGTACGTCTATTAAACAATATCGGCTTTGGATTTCTTCAATTTTTCCATTTTCAACTACAGTTGTTTTTATTTGTTTGCATTGATCGAAACTGCCCAAATGTCAAAAATTGCCGTCAAATATACCATATGGATATTTTGCCGAGGCATCAAACACTGCTAAATAAAACATTTAGTTCGTAATATAAAAAAAAAAATTTTTTCTTTAGTTAGAACAGAATTTTTATAAAAATATACTATTTCTATCAAATATGGTTGTTCTAAATATTTTTGGAGTATAAATATTTTTACGAAACTTACTTTGAGCAGCCCACAACGTCCCATTTTTTAAATGATTGAGATACAAACGTTATTATTCATTGTCACATTATTATCATTATAAAAATTTTCCAAATTTTTTTGAATATCACCAACATAAAAATGTAAATTTTAAAATGCATTTCTTAACAAGATTTGGAAAAAATGTAAAATTGTGTTTATTTTATTGAAGAGAAATTATTTTTTATTTATTTTGCTATTTACTGATTTTGCAATTTAAGCTAATCGTGATATTTTTATTGTATTATTTACTGTATCAGGTAATTTTATTTTTAAAACTAATTATTGAGCAATAGAACGTAATAAAAAATTCGTAAGCTTAATTTTTTTATATTTTATGTTATTATATTGGTTTTGCACATATCTTAAACTTTCGCACTCGAATACACAACTTTGCTTTGATTGCAATTCTTTGGAATATTTAAAATTGATGTTTGATTTGTTATTGATCTTCTGAATTAATATCCAATAAAGAATTTGTATTCATGGCCACAGTAATTATACGCAGTGCATTATTATTTCAAAAAATTTTAATTTATTCACTAGTGTTCATTTTTAAATGTTATATTAAAATGTAAAACTTTTTTAAGGTCCTGAACTTCAGAATATATTAAAAAAAAGAAAAATTTTCTTCACTCTAAACAAACATTTTTTGTAACATTATCGCCAGCTTAAAGGCGAAAAATCTAAAAATTCGTGCATCAAAATAATATGTAGAGTTTTTCTTGAAAACTAATTTAGTTAAACTGTAATAACACACAGTCCTGGATTCCTTATTTACGTCATTTTTTCTTTTTCGAAGTATCAGATGTCCTAGAAAAAATTTTTTTTTTTTAAGGTTAAAATTAAACTATATAGTTTTAGACAGTTATGAATTATGAATAATTATGAATTATTTGTCAATCCCCCTTTAAAATTACGTCACATTTTCTTGAAAAATTATTATTGAAATTTTGTTATTTTACATTTAAAAATATGTATTGAAATTTTTGTATTTTTAACTCTTAAAAATGACTCCTTTTTCTACAAAACATGAAAAAAACTTTGTGAAATAAGATCTACATTTTTTAATGTAGGTATTATAAAATTAAAAAGATTAAGAATCTCTTAAGCAAGAGTAACTAAATGAATAATCTTTTTGAAATTCCAATTATTTTCTATTGTCATTTCAATTTTTTACAATAATTTTCAATTTTATAAATATTTTTCGATTATTTTCTTAATTTTAAATAACTATTTTCATTATTTATAAATTTTTTCCCCTTATTTAAAACCTACTTTCCATAAATTATAATTCTATTCTTCTTAAATTATCTTTTTTTATTATTACATACAATATTTCCCTTAATTATGAATTAGAATCCTTATTTTATTTATTAAAATTATTTTCATCTATTTTTAGTTTCTTATATCATTTGTCAATTATTATCATAAAATGAAACATTATTTCTTTAAATTATATTTATATTTTTCCACTTATCAGTTTTAAATTAGTTCTATAAACATTTTTAAATAGTTTTAAATAGTTTTGAACCAGTTATAAACAAGTTCTAAAAAATGTAATTAGAATAACTGTTTAGTTAATTTTATAAAAAGTTACTAATATTATTTATTTTATTATTATATATTGTTAAATATTACTTACATTATAGACGTCTTCAAATTTTTGTTCCTCCTTAAACACAAATCTCCAAGATTTCTAAACGGATACTCAATCACAAGTACAAGAAATATTGATAAACATATTGAATAGATCATATCTGACGTCAAGTCTTTTACCTATAAAAAATTTTTTAAACAGATTTAAAAATTTTTTAGTTCTAACAATTTAATTATAAAAATCCTCACTGCATTGTAGAATGAAGTAGCCACTGATGTTCTAAGTACTCCAGTTTCGAAATGTTGTATCGCAAAATGAATTAGATAAATTCCATAGGAAAGTTTTGATATGGACTGAAACCAACTTAGTGTCATTAAATTATAATAAAAATCTGCAACAGAAGAGGAACATTTTTTAATTTTCAATATTTTGCATATCTATACCGACTTATTTTGATACTCAATGACTTATTTAATTTTTAATTTATTTTTAATTTACTTTAATTTACTTATTTAATAATTCGTACCTAAACCTTCGCAAATTGTTAAAAAAATAGGCACAAAACATATACCAAGTGCAAACAGTGGTCTATGAATGCTTGCATAGAGAGCTTTTTGCAAAGCAGTTGTTTCTACATTTGGATCCACAAAACAATTTCCCATAATTTCAGTACCAAAAATTAGTGCTATTGTTAAAGGGACGCAAACAAAATTCGCCCAATACTGAAAAATATAGTAATATTATAGAAATTTTTGAAAAATATCTGATAAATATTGTGAAAATAATCTGAAAAATATTTTATTACTATAAACTTTAATTTTTTCTTACTAAAAATCGAAAATTATTATTAAAATTCGGCCTCCTTAGTGTGATTTTAACAATTCATAATATATCAATTATTATCTTATTTAAATGTTACCTTCGAGATTCGCCAGGTGGCGTATTTATAATCATAAATAAAAGCTCCACAAATTAAGCCAACAATGTACGATGACAAATGTACATAGGTTTTAATGTAATAATTCAGAAAATATTCCGAATCTTCTGTTGATTGCACTCTAAAGAAAAAATTTTAATCCTTTATTTGACCCAAAATTTATAAAATCGTAGCCTTACTTTAAAATGGTTTAGAAGATTTGATTTTGAAAAATCGACTTTTCAGTTCTTTTTCAAAAGAAAATTGACATAAGGAATTTTTTATTAGCTGACAATATTATCTTACTGAGTATAAGATTGGAAAATTGGTGATATATTATTTATGAATGTCATGTAAAATGACACTGTCATTGCAAATAGTAGCGCACAGCTCAAAAATAAGTATCCAAATTTACGAGGCAATTTATAAAACCCACTCATTAATAGTAATCCAATTAAATAACATTGAAAATCGACAGCTAAGTACCAAGATTGAAGTATACACTGTCAAAAGGATAAAATACATATAATACTCTTTCAAATTAAATTAGTTAAAATTGCACTTATTCAATTGAAGAGTGAGTAGATAAATAAATAATACCAGTTGAAATATAAATCAATTAGTTTTAATTAATTTAAATATGTATTTTTGTTAAAAGATATAATGTAAAAATCTTATAATGTATAAATATTTATTGGTTGTTCAATACCTTCTTTGAACCTCCGATATAATTATTTATATAAAAAAGATTCGCCCACCAATAACTGTTACAAGAATTTCGAAAAAATCCCCAAGTAGCCTCCCAATATGGCCCGGAACCAAAGTGATAAAATACAGTTGAATACGCAAACGTTATGAACATATAAAGTGGAGTTAACCTGTTATAAAATAATTATAAAAATTAAACATTTATAAATGATTATAAAAAAATGTTATTTAAACTCGCAAAAATTAATTAAATTAAATTTATTATCTTTCTCTCTATTTATCTATTTTTGAAATCAATTTTATTATACAGTACCTGAAAATTCGTTTTAAAATATCACGTACAATATTCAAGCTTTTTGTTCTATACGAATTCTTCAACAACGAATAAGACATTAAAAGTCCTCCCATCCCAAAGAATCCATTTATAATAATGGTCCCATTGTGAAAAAATGCAAGAGACGATGTCGACATAATCTAAAGAAATATTATTAACTAGCAAAATAAAACGCGCGCCAGCGCGCGATTAGTTTTTCATACATTTTAGAAATTATAAAATACAATAATAAATATGGCAAATCGGTAAATAATATTTATCTAATAAGAAGAAATAAATATTTTAAATATAATATTTAAAAACCAATTAATATAAATAAAATAAATATTTAGTTAGGACAAAATTTATAATCTTTTAGAATTAAAAAGAATTGCAAAAAATAATTGAAATTAAACAAAATAAATGCAAATTTTGCAAATTAATTGAAAAAAAAATGAAATCAACTAAAAATTGGGGAAAGTAATTTAAACAATCATAAAAATGTTTTAAACCTACAGAAAATAATGAAAATTTCAGAAAAATACTTGAGAATTTTAAAAGTAAATTAAAACAAAATTAAATAATGAAAAATTAGAGAAAATAATTGAAAATCGAAAAAACATGGTTAAAAATTGAGATAAATTAATTAAAATTTGAGAATATAATTAAACAAATTACATAAAATATTTTAAATAAAGGCAAATTAAACAAAATTTAAGAAAAATACTTAAAACATTCAGAACTTCATTGAAATAAAAGAAGATAATAATTAAAAATTAGAGATAATAAATGAAACAAGATAAACATAACTTAAAATTAAACAGAACAAGTTTTAATTAAAGAAAAATAAGTAAAAACTTTTTAACAATTAAGGAAAAATAACGAGAAAAAGAACAAAAGTAATTTAAAATTGAAGAAAATAATATAAAAAATGAAATAATTGAAAAGTCAGATAAATAGTTAAAAATTTTTTAAATTATGAAACAAATGTAAAGAATTAAAAATTGAAGGAAATAAATTTCGGAAAATAATTGAAAAATGGATTAAAATTTTATAACTTGACGAAAACAATTAAAACATGATACAAACAATAATAAGTTGTAAAAAAGAAATGACATTTACACGGAAAAAATTATTTCAGTATATTTTGCAGAACTAATATAGGAGTTGCGGATAAACAAGATTCAAAAACGAAGTTTTTTATAATCTCAGAAACTTTCATTATTTAAAGCGGAACATTTTAGGAGTAACTGTAAATAGTTTTGTAATTTTTGAAATAGATGTTAGTGTTAAAGCGTTTTGTATTTCATACAGAACAATCATCAGAGTTCTGTAATATTCTATATCACGTTGTATAATGTCACGTGATACTTGTAGGCCGCGTGGTCGCACAGAATAAGGCAGTTAATTGAATTTTTATTAAAAAAAACACAATTATTAACAATACTTAACCTATAGGTATAATTATTGAAATTTTAATATCAAAACTTTAAACAATTGATTTTATTTAAGAGAAATTGATTTGACGTATAGGTAGAGCCGCACGGTCAAGGGTGCTTTAGGCAACACATATTACAGAATGAATATACAGAAACTCTTGTAGTAGTACGTCTGACCAGATAAAGCAAAATTTAAATTACCTATATTTTTAAATTCTACGGATATTTTCTTTACATTTTCCTGAAACTCCCCTTAAATAATAGGGGAAAGTGGGGCAAAACCGCTAAGCGGGGCAAAGACGTTTTTTAAAATATCTCCCTTATTTCTAGACCGTTTCAACTTATGTTTAAAGTTTATCATAATTGTAACTGGAGCCATTGTTTTATAAAAAAAAATCTTGAAAATATAAAATGCTTTAGCAAATATACCAAAAAAATCTTTTTTACAAGTATGAGATGAAAATTTTATTGATCAAAACTAGTAAATTTTGAATCTAAATGTGAACTTTAAAATGTTTTAAATGTCACGTTCTAATAGAGTAATCATTTATCTACACAATCTCTGTGGAATCCAGGTTTAATTTTCAATCTAAATATATAAAATTTTAAATTAAAAAAAAGGTTTGTCGTTTGGGGCAAAGACGCTTGGAAAATATTTCATAAAAAACAATTGAATATTAAAAACTGCATTAGCATGTAATTTTAAATGATGCGAACTTCATGCTAATCAACTGTTAACCTGCATTTTTTCATCAAAACAAATAAGTATTTTTGTCTGTTAAATTTATTGTTATTATTATTATTATTTAATCATTAAATTATTTATTAGCGTTTACTACTAATTTGAAAAAAAAATTATGAATTTTGATTATTAAATAAGCATTATTATTTAATCATATTTTCGCATGGTTATTTAAAAAACATTCTATTTTTGAAAAGTCGATAAAGTAGATTTTGAAACAAAATAAAAAACAATTAAATTGAAAATATGAGGTTAAAAATACAAGTCGTCATTATTTTCAATAAAATCGATGAAATTTCTTTAAAAATCTGTAAAATATTTATGTTTTATAATTATTGCACCAATAAATGTTATTTAAAGTATATTTTAGATCATTTATTATATTTGCAATAATAATATTAGCAAAAACGTCTTTGCCCCAACAGTTGGGGCAAAGCCGCTAATTTGAATCTTTTTAAATACAATTAAATAATGTAATTATGAATATGATAAATGTAATAACGACTATTAAAATCTGTTACTGGTTAGTTTTAGTCATGTTACAAACAAAAATGACTCCAATTGAATGTATAGTTAAAAATTTGTGCATCAGTAAATTTAAACCTAGCGGTTTTGACCCACCTTCCCCTACTAACTTCTTCTCTGCGTCGGCTGTTCCGAAATTATTTGTGTAAAATATACTGAAATAATTTTTTCCGTGTAAGTGTGATAATTAAAAAAACTACAGATTTTTTTTTAATATAGAAAAAAATAATTGAAATTTAAAAAAAATACATCAAGATCTTAGAAATCAATTAAAAAAAAAGAAAATAACTAACAATTGGAGAAAAGAATTGAAGAAATGAGGCCCATTTTTACACAAAAAAAAATTTTTTTTTTTGAACAGTGGAAAAAAATGCAAAATTTTTTTTTAAAGTTAGTCAACTTTTTTTTTTATTATAATTTTTTTTTTCGAAGAAATTTTTTTTTAATTAATTTTTTTTTTTTTTTTTTTTTTTTGAGGAAGGAACTTGAAAATTTTGGGCATGTATGATGAAGTCAATGTCGTGTTTTATTGACTTCCAAGCGGTTTCCCGCTTGGAAAAATGCATTCTGAATTGTGTTTAAGACAATTACGAGTGCAGAATAGTTTTTTTCTGACAATTACGCATGCGGAATTGTGTTTTATGATAATTACGCATGAGAAATAAAATGCAGAATTCCGCATGCGTAATTATCTTAAAACAATAGGTAAATAATTATTATACAAATAAAACAAAACAGTCAAATAAGTTTGTTGCGATATAGTGTTCACACGCATCTTCCTTGAAACTAGTGACCTACTTCAATAAGGGACAACAGTTGAACCAAATTGTTTGGCTGCCAGGCACCCAAAAGTGGGAAAGCAGTTGTACCAAATTCGTGGTAGCAGTACTGGGTGTGCTGATGACTCAAAGGTTTCTCAATGCAAATAATGCCTGTCTTTCTCTTTTGAATTATTAAAATGCTACTTATCTATTATTAATTTTCTAATGAAAATAATTGATTTATAACGCTGTGCAAAAAACTGATAACTCGAAACTGATACGAGTCCAGTTTAAGTCTGTTAAATACTCTAAATTTTTCAATTCCCTATTACTAATGATTAAGATTCTTGAATGATATGAGAATTTTACAATTTTAGTTTCTCTACCAAGATTCGGGAAATTTAATTGATATAATTATTAAGAAAACATGGCTCATTGCTCAAACATGGCAATGTAATTTAACCTTTTTTCATCTAACTTAGCTTTAATCTTGTTGCAAAACAATTATTTGCAAGTCTTTTTATATATAATGATAAAAAACTTACGCAATTGTTGGGTTATACGCAATATGATTCACAATAAGATTATCTAATTTACTTTACATTTTCAAGGTAAAAAAATAAAATTATGTATTATAAACACCTGTTAAAGTTTCCATATTTGACGGCAAAGGATTTTCCATAGGAATTTCTGTAACAAAATTGTATTTAAGATTATGTAACAATACTAATTGTCTCACTAAAACTTACATCTGAAATACACAAACTGTTTGTAATATCGAACTATATTGTTGTCGCATAGGGGAGACCGAGGAGGAAAGTAACAAAAATCAGTTTTTTGATGCTAGCATTAAAACTATTTGTCGGATAAGTTCTGTGAACATATTAATCAAAAGCTTTGACTTCCACCTGGGTCAAAATTTCTCAAAAAAATCAATGTTGGTCTCGGGTCTTTCGATTTTTATGAAACTTGGTGAAAATGTAGTATTATATGACAGAAGTTTTGCCCAAAAATATTTTTTGAAAATTTTCAAAATTGTGGTTTTTACAGGGTGTCAAAATTTTAAGTACCGTTTTTTTCAAAAACGAATATCTTTGTGGCATTTTAATCAATTTTGTTCATATTTATGGTGTTTATAAATAATATACCAACACTTTAAACGTAATATAAGACCAAAAAATTTTTTCAAAATTTGCCCCGAAAAAAGTCAAAAAAATTTTTGATTTCATTTTTTCGATCAAAAGCACCCCTACGATTTCTTTCTAATAACGATATTTCGTTTCCTTATTTTTTTCTGAGTTGATTAAAAAAAAAAAGTTCTGGAGACATTAAAAACAACCGAGATATTGGACTTTTTGTGACGCGGCCTACGCTCTCTGAATTCAGGCCGGGACACGGACGCATTTTTTCAAGCATTTTCAAAGTTAATTATTTTTATTATTAGGCATGTAAATTGGTTTTCGTAATAACATTTTATTACGTATTTTTATCACTCTTTCATAATCTGTCATCAAAATTGCAAAAAAATAAAATTCCAAAAAGCTATAACCACTTTTTTGGAAAAAAATGCAAATTTTTTAAATGTTTGATTCAAAAATGATTTTTTTTTCACATAACCAGTGATCAGAAAATTTCTGCCCCTAAAAATATCGTGTCCACAATATTCAAGCTTCAAAAGGATGAACCATACATTTAAAAATATTAAGATGGCGGATCCAAAATGGCGACGACAGTATTTTTTCTTCAAAAAATTGACACCCAGTTGATACTTCTTTTAATTCTTTCTTTATTTGTATGAAAATGAGTACCTGAATGTTTCTGGGGTCGCTGATTGTTAATCTAAAGTCGTATTTCATAAATTCAAAATGGCGGATCCAATATGGCGGTCGATATTTTGGGAATTGATCGGATTTTTTTGAAACATTCTACTCGGGGGTTTTTGGGGTCGCTGATTGTGAATCTGAAGTCGGATTTCCAAAATTTAAAATGGCGGATCCAGTATGGCGGTCCATATTTTTGGAATTGATCCCAAAAAACCACGGGTAGCATGTTTCAAATAAATCCGATAAATTTCAAAAATTTCGACCGCTATACTGGATCTGTCATTTTAAATTTTTGAAATCCGACTTCAGATTCACAATCAGAGACCCTAAAACTCCCGGGTAGCATTTTTCAAATAAATCCGATCAATTCGAAAAATATCGACCGCCATATTGGATCCGCCATTTTGGATTTTTAAAATTTGACTTTAGGTTTACAATCAGCGACCCTAAAAACCCTTAAGTAGAATGTTTCGAATAAATCCGATCAATTCCAAAAATACAGACCGCCATATTAGATCCGCCATTTTGAATTTTTGAAATCCGACTTTAGATTAACAATCAGCGACCCTAAAAACCCTTAAGTAGAATGTTTCGAATAAATCCGATCAATTCCAAAAATACAGACCGCCATATTAGATCCGCCATTTTGAATTTTTGAAATCCGACTTTAGATTAACAATCAGCGACCCAAGAAACATTCAGGTACTTATTTTCATACAAATAAAGAGAGAATTAAAAGAAGTATCAACTGGGTGTCAATTTTTAAAAAAAATACTGTCGTCGCCATTTTGGATCCGCCATCTTAATATTTTTAAATGTATGGTTCATCCTTTTGAAGCTTGAATATTGTGGACACGATATTTTTAGGGGCAGAAATTTTCTGATCACTGGTTATGTGAAAAAAAAAATCATTTTTGAATCAAACATTTAAAAAATTTGCATTTTTTTCCAAAAAAGTGGTTATAGCTTTTTGGAATTTTATTTTTTTGCAATTTTGATGACAGATTATGAAAGAGTGATAAAAATACGTAATAAAATGTTATTACGAAAACCAATTTACATGCCTAATAATAAAAATAATTAACTTTGAAAATGCTTGAAAAAATGCGTCCGTGTCCCGGCGTTAAGCTTGCCTGAATTCAGAGAGCGTAGGCCGCGTCACAAAAAGTCCAATATCTCGGTTGTTTTTAAAGTCTCCAGAACTTTTTTTTTTAATCAACTCAGAAAAAAATAAGGAAACGGAATATCGTTATTAGAAAGAAATCGTAGGGGTGCTTTTGATCTAAAAAATGAAATCAAAAATTTTTTTGACTTTTTTTGGGGCATATTCTGAAAAATTTTTTTGGTCTTATATTACGTTCAAAGTGTTGGTATATTATTTATAAACACCATAAATATGAACAATATTGATTAAAATGCCACAAAGTTATTCGTTTTTGAAAAAAACGGTACTTAAAATTTTGACACCCTGTAAAAACCACAATTTTGAAAATTTTCAAAAAATATTTTTGGGCAAAACTTCTGTCATATAATACTACATTTTCACCAAGTTTCATAAAAATCGAAAGACCCGAGACCAACATTGATTTTTTTGAGAAATTTTGACCCACCTATTAAATAAAATTAAACATTAATAATAATTTGATAGTTCACTGCAGGACTTCTTAAGCAGCTCTTTATTTGCTACTTTCCTGCTCACTAGGGAGGTCCGAAAAAGATTTTTTTTTTAGAATCAAATGGTAATATTGCGGAAAAGTTGCATTTTGGTCTCATGGAAAAGTATGCAAAATTTGAGATTTATTAATTAATATCTTCTGTCCCTAACAGAAGCCTAAATATTTTCATTTTTCTACAAAAATCACTAAAACTACTTTATTTCTACAGTACTTCCTTTTTTAACCACTATCTTTCTTCCCCTTCATTCCTACAGTTTCGTACTACTTACCTATCCCGTATACTCGTTGGCTTCACACTCATTCACACCAGTACGGATAGATGACGTTTTCCTTACCATAAGTGATTAAGTCTGATGACAGAAACACTTACGCCAATACTCTTTTTTAGAAAAGTGTATGCGTTTTGAATTTGTACTTTCTACTGCTCTATCTAAACTGTATTATTGTCATGCCAATTAGTTCTAAAGAATTAATAAAGAAAGAAAATTTTAAATCAAAAAATAAGAAACGTAAAAAAAACAATAAAAAACAAAAAACTAAAAAAAAAACAATAAAATACAAAAATAAAAAAAAATAAAAAGGAACTCGAAGAGCAGCTACCTCCACGTGGTGAGTTCTGGGCCATTTTAAGGCAACAAAAAGTGGGCTAAAAGCTGTTAATAACAAAAAATTTTTAAAAATGATTTACAATTAAAAACTTTATTCTTCTCGCATTTTTAGTGATTTTTGTCGAAAAATGAAAATATTCAGGCTTCTGCTAGCGACAGAAGATATTAATTAATAAATCTCAAATTTTGCATACTTTTCCATGCGACAAAAATGCAACTTTTCCGCACTATTACCATTTGATTCTAAAAAAAAAATCTTTTTCGGCCCACCCTAGTACGTATGTACGATCTCATGTGCTAACACACCTACACTGAGAAAAAATTTTGGTATTAATTCCTGTGCCTTCACTATAAAATCGTCATAATTGACAGTCTCCGAAATTTTACCGCGCTGTTTTACAATTTTTACCGGATTATCTGGTAAAAATTGTTGGAAATCCGGTAAAAATTGTGAGACAGCACGGTAAAATTTCGGGGACTGTCAATTAAGACGCTTTTATAGTGAACAGCACAGGAACTTTTACCAAAAAATTTTCTCAGTGTAGCTGTGAAATGAAATATGTTAAATTAAATATATTATAAAAAAAAATTCTCGCTAACGGGATTCGAGCCCATCTAACCTAAGCCTAAGTACGCCTTCAAACCCTCGGCCACCGTAGTTAAAGAAACAGTTTCACAAAATCTTAGTCATGTTTAATAAATTTCTCCGGAAAGACATGATTAACATTTTGTAAAGTTGTTTTTATAACTACGGTGGCCGAGGGGTTTAAGGCGTACTTAGGCTCACGTTAGATGGACTCGATTCCGTTGGCGAGAATGTCTTTTTAATAATATATTTAATTTAACATATTTAATTTAACACTTACGTTTGTTCGCACATCAGCTCGTACATACGTACGCTGTTTCAATTTAATGGGGCGAAATTTCTGTACCGATCCAACTAAAAAAAAAATTTCCTCCGATTGGGCTAAAACTTGCCCTAAGTTTAGGTCTATGCATGAGTACATTAGCCACCAAGTATTACTAAATTTCATCATTAACTGTGTAGTGGGGAGGGGGGTCAAGTTTTTGATGAATGGTGGGTGGACTAGTTTTTCATAACTCGTAACTTTTATACGGTCAATCGCACAAATTTTTGACCTATATACTTTTGAAAGGGTTCTTTCTGCTCTTTCAAACGGTAAAAAGAATTTTTTCGAAAATTAAAAATTTGACCCTTTTTTTTAAAAATCAAAAATATTTTTGACTTTTTTTTCAAAATCGACATTTTTTTTTTTATTTTTTATTTTTTGAAAATAAAGTTTAAAATGTGTACTTTGAGTACACCAAGTATGAAAAGGTCCTTTTTTTTTTGTTTTCGAGATATTAAATAATTAATTTTTAAAAATTAAATAAAAAAAAGTAATAATTCTTTAAAAAAGTAAATTTAGAATTAATATGAATTTTTATTCTAAAGACAATAAAAATTTACATCCAACAAAACCCAAATATATAACATTTTGCATAAAAAGTATTAAATAAAAAAAATTTAAATAATTATTAATAAAAAGTTAATTATGACATTCTTAGCGTCCAAATAAAAAAAATCATAAGGTCAATTCTCTTTTTATTGTATGACTTATTTATTTGTTTATTTATTTATGTGGATGTTTTTTTATTTATATGTTTAAAAAAAATATCAAAAAGTACCTACCTATATTTTTACAATCGCTAGTAAAAAGAAATTAAGGAAAATAGCTATCCGTGTACTTTAAGTAGGATCACAGTTTATATCCCCTTTGTCCACAAAATTGTTTTCGTTTTTTTTTTGTCTTTAAGAATATAGTAAAATATTGTAGTACTGCTGTCTTCTTTTTTTATTTCAATTATAGAAGTATTAAAATACTTTTTCTGTTGTAATAAAATAATCTTGTTTTGCCTAATAATGTATCCTTTGCTTAGAGTAGTTCAAATTTTGGCGCCTATTTAAAGTAGTATCAAAAGTTGCCACAGGGTGGCCAACTTTTCTATTTCTCACAGTACAGATGCGTATTATATTTTATATAAGAGCTTAATATTCAAGTTTTTTATTCTATAAGGATACGTTTTCAGGTTTGTAGAAATTATCTTAGTTTCTTTTTCGTATTATATACTTTTAAAAAACTAATAATATTTTTGTATTGTTGGAATAAGTTTTCTGTCAGATATTAGATCTTTTAAATTCGAGTTTTAAATCCATTAAACGCAGGTTTGTAAATCTCTCTTTTTATATCGTTTGCTAACATATAGTGTAAGTAAATTTAATATTTTCTAACAATCGTTTTATTTAATAAAATAGTTTTCATTTGTTTATTGGTATTTTAATCAAACATGGCTCCTAGTAAGCCATTAAAAGTTTGTTATAATAGATGCCTTAATCCCTTTAAAAGAAAAAGCCATCCAAATAGAGCATTACGTCCCGTAGCTGGGAGTGTACAAAGTAGATACTCTTTTCCACCAGGAGCAAAAATTTGCTTGAAATGCAATTTTGATTTAAAAGAAGAGATGAAGACTTCAACAACAGTTGAAAAACCTTCAAGCTCATATATTGAAGCACAGGAAAATGAAGTAAGTAAAATAGATCTTGAAAAACCTGGTGGATTTATTGAAGAAAATGATGATCGGACAAATGATAATGACTTTGTTTTAACTCCAAAATAAAATAACTAAGTCTAAATGTTTTGATGACGATTATGAACATCACAAATCGTGTTTAGAAATCTTTGATCAAATTAAGGAAAAATTTGAGAACTTAGACAATTCAGCAGAAAAATTTCAGCTTCTTACACTTTTACCAAAATCTTGGAGTCGTAATAAGATAATGACAGAATTTAACGTTTCCGATAGACATGCAAGAAATGTAAAAGATGAAGTAGCTAAATATGGTATTTTGGCTTTTCCAAAACCAAAAAAAGGAAATCCAATATCGACTGAAACAGTGAATTTAGTTAAAGATTTTTACAATCGTGATGATATCAGTCGCATGATGCCTGGCATGAAGGACTTCATATCTGTCAAAAATGCAGATGGAACTCGTCAACATGTACAAAAAAGGCTTTTATTATGCAATTTAAATGAACTGTATGAGCAATTTAAATCAGAACATAAGAACGTCCAAATAAGTTTATCAAAATTTTCCCAACTTAGGCCTACCCATTGTGTGTTGGCTGCAAGTAGTGTAACACACACTGTTTGTGTTTGCACGTATCACGAAAATGGGAAATTTATGCTAAATGAAATTGATATTGAACATTTAACTAAAGACCATCAATTACAATTAGCTGATTATCATGATTGCATAAAAGCTATAATTTGTCCTATTCCGAGTACTTCTTGTTACTTAGGAGATTGTGGACTATGTCCAGGTACAAATGTTTTAAGAGAGATTTTAATTAAAGCTTTTGACAAAGATTGTGTTGAAGAGGTAAAATGTGAAATTTGGATGCAGACCGACAGATACAGTTTAAAAACACTCGTACTAAATGTTGATGAATTTACAGAAGATTTATGTGAACGCTTGAATAAGTTGAAAGTACATGATTTTATTGCCAGAGAGCAAGCATCTTTTTATAAAAATCTAAAGGAAAAATTAGTGCCAGGTGAGTTTGTCATTTCATGTGATTTCGCTGAAAATTATGCCTTTATTGTTCAAAACGCTGCCCAAGCTTTTCACTGGAACAACAATCAAGCTACCATCTTTACAGTAGTCATATACTATAAAGTAGAAGATAATTTGTTACATAAAAGCATGGCTATTATTTCGGACAATTTGTCACATGACACTGCGAGTGTATATGAATATCAGACTGTCATCATGAACTATTTGAAAGAAAATTTTGAAGTAAAAAAAGTTTTTTACTTTACAGACGGAGCAAAGCAGCATTTTAAGAATAAATATTCTTTTGCTAATCTTCTAGCTCATGCACAAGATTTTGGAGTTCCTGCAGAATGGCATTATCATGCCACTGCCCATGGTAAAGGTGCTTGTGATGGCGTAGGAGCTAATATAAAAAGAGGAGCTGCTCGTGCAAGTCTCCAAGCCTCTTCAAAAGAACACATTCTTAATGCAGAAAATCTATTTAACTGGGCAAAGAAAAACTGCAAAGAAACTCACATTTTTTTTAAAAGTAAAGAGGCTCTTGCTTCAACTACCCAAATGTTGAAATGCAGATTCGATAGTGCAGTAACAATAACTGGTAGTTCTCAATACCATTCCTATATACCACAAGAAGATGGTAGAATTCAACTAAAAAAATTCTCATCTGCGATGGAAAGTGACTTTTTTCCGAAAACGTTGAACAAAACTCCAAGAAAAAGAAGGAAAAATCCAAAAGCAGTCAAATCTAATACAAAGGTTTCAAAAACAACGAAATCAAACAAAACCAATAAAAAAACTAAGTAAAACAAGCTCAATCATTTAAATCAAATTACACATATGAAAAATATTATCATACAACTCATTACACAGTTACAACATAAAATACGAATCATATTTTTAACAAAAGTTAAAATTAACATATTAACACATTTACATATTACACAGCTGTAATGCAGGCATTGAAATAACTCACATGCCAGTCTAAACCCTGTAAAATGCAGATAGCAGTACTACAATATTCTACTATATTCTTAAAGACAAAAAAAAAGAAAACAATTTTGTGGACAAAAAGGATATAAACTGTGATCCTACTTAAAGTACACGGATAGCTATTTTCCTTAATTTCTTTTTACTAGCGATTGTAAAAATATAGGTAGGTACTTTTTGATATTTTTCTTAAACATATAAATAAAAAAACATCCACATAAATAAATAAACAAATAAATAAGTCATACAATAAAAAGAGAATTGACCTTATGATTTTTTTTATTCGGACGCTAAGAATGTCATAATTAACTTTTTATTAATAATTATTTAAATTTTTTTTATTTAATACTTTTTATGCAAAATGTTATATATTTGGGTTTTGTTGGATGTAAATTTTTATTGTCTTTAGAATAAAAAATTCATATTAATTCTAAATTTACTTTTTTAAAGAATTATTATTTTTTTTTATTTAATTTTTAAAAATTCATTATTTAATATCTCGAAAACAAAAAAAAGGACCTTTTCATGCTTGGTGTACTCAAAGTACACATTTTAAACTTTATTTTCAAAAAATAAAAAATGAAAAAAAAAATGTCGATTTTGAAAAAAAAGTCAAAAATATTTTTGTTTTTTTAAAAAAAGGGTCAAATTTTTAATTTTCGAAAAAATTCTTTTTACCGTTTGAAAGAGCAGAAAAAACCCTTTCAAAAGTATATAGGTCAAAAATTTGTGCGATTGACCGTATAAAAGTTACGAGTGATGAAAAACTAGTCCACCCACCATTCATCAAAAACTTGACCCCCCTCCCCACTACACAGTTAATGATGAAATTTAGTAATACTTGGTGGCTAATGTTCTCATGCATAGATCTAAACTTAGGGCAAGTTTTAGCCCAATCGGAGGAAATTTTTTTTTAGTTGGATCGGTAAAGAAATTTCGCCCCATATATTCAGTAACGTCATACGCGGCGCATGACGGAACTTAATATAAGAACTTACATGCGTTCGTACCTATGTTCTTACATAAGATCTGATATGAGTTCTCGTCTGTGTCACCTGAGATCTTATGTGCGTACACATGTAAGTACATACCTACCTTCTTACGACAGATCTCACGGACGTTTTTACAGTAGGGTTGCCATGTTTTGAGCGCTTAAATGATTACTTTTAAACTGGCGTTAAAAGCTTTATAATACATTAATCCCTCGATAGTCGTGACACTCGATAGTCGTACGCTTTGTAGGCGGGCCCCAACCACGATAGTTGTACCCTTTGCAGCGTGCGCGTGTCAATAGTCAGAGCAGGAGAATAATCTACATTTGTGAAAATTAAATACAATAAATATTTGTTTTTAAAAAAGTTAATTATCTGTTTACAGAAATTAAAAAGTACATTAAGATATTTATAACTCAGAGAATGAAATTAAATAAATTTTAAGTGAACTTCAAAGGAACTTTACGATTTACAAAATCAATATCCTCTGCATGAACAACCAGAAAGTATTATTTATTGAATTCAGATACTTAGTAACATGTTTGAATTTTAAGAACAAATTTTATTAAATTGAATCAGATTTTAAACTATGTATTTGAAATTAAATTGATCCAGAGTTTTTATTAAATCTAAATTTTTAAACTCTTTATAATTTTCTTAATTTTAATTGCATTCAAATTTTATACACAGAAGCTCCAATTTACTGAAATGTTTAGATCTATTTAATAATTATATTAATTATTATTAATACTATAATATCAATTCTTAAAAATATTTCTATAATTGTCGTCTATCTCCGGGAGAAATTTATGAAGCATACATTCCTGAAATCGTAAAAGAGGCGTGATTTCTGCGGTGTATGACTATCGAGGTTGAAGGGTGGGAAAATTTCATAGGTTGTCACGACTATCGAGGGATTACTGTAACATGCGCGAAAAGCTGTTTTTCCAATCCTTCAAATGACATATTTTTTTCGTATTCAGGCAAATTTAAAATACTTTCATTATAAGATTTCCAACTTCCTCGTTTCAGTTACTTTTGTCTTATAAGTAGGACTCTGAAAGTTCTATCATTAATGTGGTAGAAAGGCATAACACATTTGTCATTTAACATTTAACATAGGAACAGCTGCACTGAGAGAAGTTTGGAACAGTATTGGTACTTTCACGTAGGCAGTGTTGCCAGTAACAGAAACAAGAACTATGGAATAGTCTTTATGAAATTATGGTATTTTCCTTGCAATTATGGCACGCCTGCGCAATGACATGCGCAAAGAAGGAGTGAGAGAGAGGGATAGTAAAAGACTTAAAAAAAGCTTTGTACACAACGTGGGAACATAAACTTATAAAACTTATAAAATTTGTAAATAGTACAGCAGCTACGGTATATGGTACAGAGCTATACATTATGACACGAATAAATAGTTATGGTACGGGTTGGCAACGCTGCACGTACTCCAGCTGCGCTGAATGCGGTACTCATACCGAACTTTTTTTAGTTCGCAAGTCGAAATAAAATTGAGCGACAGCAGCGCCAAACAAAGTCAGACTCTGTCCCTCTCTATGATATAAACATTTCTAGTAAACTAACATATGCGCATATGTTTAAATACAGTTAATATATAAGATGTTAAGAAGATGAAGCATCTAAGATATTAAAAAGAAATATCCAATATATATGTCGGCTTTCTTGTCCAAAAGACGTTTTAAGGACGTTTTTTGGTTTTTTTGCCGACTGGGAGGTTAAGTGGGTAGTCTGGTGTTTCAGTCTGTTTTAAATGGTTATTCCAAAATTTTTTTTTTATTATAAAATAATTTTTAGTAACATCAAATCTTCTTAACATCTTTTGTTTCTATTATAAATTGTTTAAAAAAATTCTATTTCACTATTTTTCAATTAATATTGATACATATACTTATGAGTAATATTGTTAATAAAGAAAATGAAGATTCTGGCGCAGGTGATAACATCCGTTGGCGTTATCTAAAACAAGAAAAAAAAAGAAATTGGCTATTGTTCTGTATTTAAGTGGCTATCGGCCGAACTAAAATTATGAATTTTTATTAAAAACTTTTGTTAGTTTTTAACTTTTCATAAATAATCAACAGTTATTTTTTTACTTTTCTTGTATGTTAGTCCGTCATTTTGTTTTTAATTAACAAAAATGTTTTATTCTAGTTCGGGCGATAGCCACTTACATACCTAACAATAATCAATTTGATTTTTTTGTTTTAGATAACATCAATGGATGTTATCACCTGCGCCAGCGTCTTTCTTTAGTTTCTTTATTACAAATATTAATTAAAAGTATGTATATCAATATCAATTTAAAAATAGCGGAATAGAATTTTTTTAACAATTTATAATAAAAACAAAAGATGTTAAAAGATTTTATGTGATTAAAAATTATTTTTTAATAAAAAAAAGACTATTGGAATAACTTTTTAAAACAAGCTGAAACACCAGACTACGGCCTTGAGCCAGTATCATTTTGACACATGACTTAATTTGAAGATTGTTATATTGTACAGAATGGAAATGTTATTTTGTACAATTTTGCAAAATGATTTTGTTATTTTGTAGAATTATTTAAAAAATGGTTTTATTTGCAATCCCGAAGGTTTTTAGCTGTTTTAAAAAATTGTACAAAATAACAACTTCATTTTTTAAAATTGTACAAAATAACATTTAGCAGTTGTACAAAATAACATTTCTATTTTGTACAATATAAGAATCTTCAAATGAAGTCACGTGTCAAAATGATACTGGCTCACCGCCTTAAGGGATAAGGATCCCACAAAGCACCAGAAATTCCCTGAATTTCCCCTGAATATTGGTTCACATTTCCCGAATATTTAAACCTAATATTCAGGGAAGTTTCGTGGAAGCATAAAAATGTCCGCCATGGGGAATATTGGACGCGAAATTTTCCCTGAAAATGTATTTCTAATTTTCAGTGAATTTCTGCATCTAATATTTCTAGAATATTCAAGGAAAGTTGAAAAAAGTTCCTAAAATTTTTTTGATATGGTAATTGATGAAAATTGTATGTTATATTTGACACTCGTAGGATTCTACAACGTTAAAAACTACTGCGCAACCGAAAGTGTCATAGAAACCAAGTTTGACCATTGCGCATCATGCACAGGGAATTTACGAACACTGTGAATATTGAAGGAATATTAGATGCTGAAATTGCCTGAAAATTAGAAATACATTTTCAGGGAAATTTCGCGTCCAATATTCAGGGTACATTCAGAGAATTTTTTATGCTTTGTGGAATATTCTTTATCAAGATTTGCAAATTCAACTTTACAAGTATGAATATTACAAAGAATAGTGTACAATTCAAAATTGTACAAAGGCAGACCCAATATCGCGTAAAATCTATTGCAAAGTATTGAATGTAAAGCAAATATTTTACCCATCGCTAAAGTATCATCGAATTTGAGTGAATCATTTTACTTAGAGGTTCTCGTGATCACTGATCACAAATCTGAGATTACATTTTTGAAATTAAAAATTGTGGATTCAATATGGCAGAAGAAAAAAAATTGTAATTCATTTATAATCTTTACTTTCTGAGTTTTTGAGGTCACAGATTAGAAATATGATATTACATTTCCGAAACTTAAAATTACGGAAATCCAATATGGTGGAAAAAAGTTTTTAATTTTTGTCCTATTCATTTAAGATTTATGATTTCGGGGTTTTAATGGTCACTAATAAAAAAGAGACAATGTAATGTAAACAAAACAAGAAACTCTAAAAGTCTGAATTAGTCATTTCCTACTAATGAATTAGGAAGAAAGATAGGTTACTAGTAAATAGTGAAAAATTCCACTATTTGTTATTAGAAAAGTACTAGTTATTAGTAGAAAGCTACTAATTTAAATGTTACATCCCAGTAACCAAATTTTTATTTTCTTATGTCATTATAAATCTTATATTTCTGAAAACATCTTAGCAGCTGCGAGATAAATTACTCAGCAGTATATAATTTCACATTATATTCACTAATTTTGCAAATTAGTTTAATATGTTTTAACAGCTGCAAAGATAGATGAAATTACAATGTTAGCAAATGCAAATGATATCAATCCATTGTTTAGTCTCAAGAATATTCTAGTCTAAAAATGCAAGTTGTTGACAAACTAGTTGATTTTACCGTTTTATGTAAAGGTTCATATTCTCATAATATCGTCTAGAAACGACTAGTAACTTGATACTATCCGTTCCTACGACCGTGAGGAATGTACGTGACTTTTGTAAAAGATCACACGTGCATTCTTCCTTAAATAAGCAAAACAAAGTCTAGACGAGTCTATGAGAGTTTGGCTAGTTGTTTAAACTATATTAAATACCGCATTTCTGGAAAACAGAAAGAAATATGAGACAAGAGAGTATCGATGTCATTCGCGAGTGCGAGCGCATGTGCACTTTTTGAAGCTTCATCAATTTTATCTTCTACCAATTGAATTAAAGACACGCCTGTTCCTAGGAAAGGGTAAAAATCATATTCTTTTTACCTCCTACCATTCAAATCATTGACACGCTTGTTCCTAGGAAAGGGTAGCTATTTTCTTTAAATACAAGCGACACTTAGAATAATTTGTCTAATACTCCGGTAGCTTTGAAAGCGCGATATCGTCGAGTGACCCGTCGGGCGTCATATACTGTTTTCACCGTAAGACTTGCGGTAACAACAGTATGTAACTGTTGTGTTGGCCAATTTGAAGACCGGTAGAAAGAACTGCTTTCTACACCCAAGCCTACAAATTGGCATACGCGTTATAATCGCCGTTGCCGTGAGCCGGTTGAAGCAGTATTGGCCCCGCCGTATTAGTCCGAGTCGAGCACTTTCAAGGAAGTGTCTTGGTGAAGAACTAATTGTAAAGTGATCCGTCGGAATCGAAATTAAAAGCAGCATCTTGTATCACGTATTGCTAGGAAAATCACAAGTGATATCGTAGACTTTATAGGGAGCATCGTGCTCGTTAATTTGTGATCCAACGAGATATAACTTTAAAGAAAAGCGTTTGGTGAAGTGTACATCATTATAGTTTATATCAACGATACGGCATCGATTGAGTGACATCTTGGTTATCACAACGATCCTACGCTATTCCTATTGTCTCCAAAAAACCCAACAATCTTATGTAAGTATCTCGCATCTAATAACTGACTTGAATATTGTTTAATAACATAAAATTATAAAAGAATATTGATTTACGTATGACGATTGGACCGAATGAATGACTGCGCATTACGATTATGTACGAATTATAACTAGAATAACATTTTACTTATATTGAATGCTTATAGTATAAAATATTCATAATTCGATCTAGCCAATACTGGCTAATACTGGTCCAGTATTGGCCTCTTTTATTTGAACTTTAAACAGTTTAATATCAATTTAGATAACATAAGAAAACATATACATTGTCTTGTTCATTTGAATCACTCTCTTCAATACTGGCTCAGTATCGGCCGAACACTTGTTCAATACTGGCATTCAGTAAAAGCACTTATTATTTGTCTATTATAAAACTATGAATATTAGGAGTTGTTATGATTGATTTTCTCATGTTTTGACAATCTTATATTATCAGATTAAATTGAGTATTTTCTGTAATCCAGTCACATAATATGAATTACTATAATAAACATCATGTAAGAAATATTTGATTATTTATTGACTCAGATCCCATAGATCTGTTAGTGAAAACGTTCCCTAATAAAAATAAATATAAAAGCTAGCCTCTTGTTAGCTGATCAGATTGTTGCTATTCCTTTCTTATTTAAATATTATTTTAAATAACCTCGCTTTCGCTCGGATGTAACAAAAATTAAAGTATTTACTAATTGAAAAAGGTTAAATTTCACTATTACTACTACTAAAAAAATCAAATCTTTTATAATTTCATACTAACGGGTTACTAGCTAATTCATTACAAAATAACTACACTGCAAAAACAAATGTCTTAAGTTAAGACGCTTTTGATGTCTAAAACGCGAAAAATGTCTTTAAACAGGACACCTATGCCGTCTAAGACACCAAAAGTGTCTTAGTTTAAGACACCTGTTTTTGCAGTGTAATTCAGATTTAGAGCGTACAGGCACCAACGTGTAAACAGTCAGAATTTTTAACCGCAAGTATGAAATTAAAAGTTTCTCTGATCTTAGTTCTGCATAAAAAATATTGCAAAATTGTTTATTAAACAATACCAATTGCTTAAAAAGTTTTAAATTTAATCGCTTAACAAAGCTTTACAAATGTTACAGTACTATACATAGAAAGTAAATATCTCATATATTTATTTAAAATAATTACTTATTGAAATGAAACGAGTAAAGATATTAAAAATTTTAATTTACAAGTCATTACCGCTAACGTGTACAATATATATATTACAATTTTTAAAACGCTTGAAACATTTAACAATAGTTAGTAACCTGCTTTAAACGTCCCGCAAGGTTTTCCGAAGTTTGTCTCTTTCTCGCTCAAGACATGCTTTAGATTAAAAGACGGAACCTAAGCTGTACCTATCTCTTCTTATAGCACAAGCTTGCTCCTCTCATTAGAATCGTGGAACTAGCGCGGTCTATTCTTATATGTCTATGGGAGTAGCCTTAACTCCCTATCTACATGGAAGCTGATTCTGCGGTTATGCGTAAATACGCGGAACGCATAAACATAGAATTGTGAAAGAGACAAGGACAGACAATGTTTGTTATTGTTGCCGTCCTTTTCTCTCTCATTGGCTTTATTGCGCGTTTTGACGCATGACGCAGAATCAGCTTCCATGTAAATAGGGGTCAATTGCAAAGCAACAAAAGAAAACGCAACACGCGAAAGTTTAAGCGGCACGATGTGAGTAGGCCAGCAGCCGTTGACTAAATGTGTTAGGACGGAGGGGAGAGGAAATCTAATGCGTCATCTAGCAACAAAGGACGTAATGCGCAGCGATTTTTAACTTTTTTTAATTTAGATTTGGAGAACTAAAACTACAGGTTATGTATTTTTACAAGTTAAATTGAAATGTGTATAAACCTCAATCAAGAGTGTGAAACTTTTTTTGAACAAGTTTCAAATCTAATCGTCCAGGGGATCTAAAGAAAGAGAAAAGAAATTTTAAACATAGAATCAGCACGCTTGAACCTGTCGACTCAAGCGCGTCATTGTTTGAAATTTTGAAATAAAAGAGTCAGTTTTACTTTTCCTGTTTAGCAAGAAAGGGTGGGTGAAATTAACTTTTTTAACACAAAGTGACAAAAACTCTATTAACAAATGTTATAGTTAAAAAGTTAAAAATGTAATTATCTTAAAATTTTTGTTAATTCTTTGTTATTTTTTATATCATAATATCTGAATAATTTAATATATTTATTAATGGTCATTACAAAAGGGCTTTAATTTGAATTTTGATTTATTACAAATATTTAACTTCTTGGTATAAGTAGAAAAAAAATTATGAGGTGTTTTAAAAACGCGATGAACTTACTTCTTGGTGACTAAATTGGACAGGGGACACACAGATTGAATTTATAACTACATAAAAAAGTAGCAATTAATGATATTAACTGAATATTATTCTAATTTTTTAACTGCATGCAGTTTCAATTTCAGGTGCATTACACAATTTAATATAATTAACGAAGTCTTAGAAACAAATGGTTTCCGTAGAACAGAAAAACACTTTAGATTTTCAAGGAGAAGCACAAAATCACAATTCACTTAGAGGAAACGCGGAACGCGAAAGTTTAAGCGGCACGATGTGAGTAGGCCAGCAGCCGTTGACTGAATGTGTTAGGACGGTGGGGAGAGGAAATCTAATGCGTCATCTAGCAACAAAGGACGTAATGCGCGGCGATTTTTAACTTTTTTTAATTTAGATTTGGAGAACTAAAACTACAGGTTATGTATTTTTACAAGTTAAATTGAAATGTGTATAAACCTCAATCAAGAGTGTGAAACTTTTTTTGAACAAGTTGACAAATCTAATCGTCCAGGGGATCTAAAGAAAGAGAAAAGAAATTTTAAACATAGAATCAGCACGCTTGAACCTGTCGACTCGAGCGCGTCATTGTTTGAAATTTTGAAATAAAAGAGTCAGTTTTACTTTTCCTGTTTAGCAAGAAAGGGTGGGTGAAATTAACTTTTTTAACACAAAGTGACAAGAACTCTATTAACAAATGTTATAGTTAAAAAGTTAAAAATGTAATTATCTTAAAATTTTTGTTAATTCTTTGTTATTTTTTATATCATAATATTTGAAAAATTTAATATATTTATTAATGGTCACTACAAAAGGGCTTTAATTTGAATTTTAATTTATTACAAACATTTAACTTCTTGGTATAAGTAGAAAAAAACTTATGAAATGCTTTAAAAACGCGATGAACTTACTTCTTGGTGACCAAATTGGACAGGAGACACACAGATTGAATTTATAACTCCATAAAAAAGTAGCAATTAATGATATTAACTGAATATTATTCTAATTTTTTAACTGCATGCAGTTTCAATTTCAGGTGCATTACACAATTTAATATAATTAACGAAGTCTTAGAAACAAATGGTTTCCGTAGAACAGAAAACACTTTAGATTTTCAAGGAGAAGCACAGAATCACAATTTACTTAGAGGAAACGCGGAACGCAAAAGTTTAAGCGGCACGATGTGAGTAGGCCAGCAGCCGTTGACTGAATGTGTTAGGACGGTGGGGAGAGGAAATCTAATGCGTCATCTAGCAACAAAGGACGTAATGCGCGGCGATTTTTAACTTTTTTTAATTTAGATTTGCAGAACTAAAACTACAGGTTATGTATTTTTACAAGTTAAATTGAAATGTGTATAAAACTCAATCAAGAGTGTGAAACTTTTTTTGAACGAGTTGACAAATCTAATCGTTTAGGCGATCTAAAGAAAGAGAAAAGAAATTTTAAACTAAGAATCAGCACGCTTGAACCTGTCGACTCGAGCGCGTCATTGTTTGGAATTTTGAAATAAAAGAGTCGGTTTTACTTTTTATCCAAATTTTAATTTGTCAAAAATCTAAATTATCAAAAATTAAATTTATCAGACTTCTTAGTTGTCCGAAATTGCATTTAACAGAAATCTAATTTGTCAATATTTCCAATTATCAAAAATCTAATTTGTCCAAAATTGCGCTTATCAGAAATCTTATTTGTCAAAACTTGCATTTATCAAAAATCGCATTTGTCCGAAATCGCACTTATCGGAAGTCTCATTTATCCAAAAGATTATTCTTCATAACCTTCAATTGTGAGAAAGTCCATGTACAAGAAATCTCATTTTCTCAAACTTCCATTATCCCAACATTTCTCTTTCAAAGCGAGTTGCCCATCCCTGGTCTTTTCGATAGTTTCGGTGAAACAGAATAGATGTCGCTCCGAATTCCTACGGAACTGCACTCTGTTTTACCTGTTAGACCAGGGACGAGCAACTCGCTTTGAAAGAGAAATGTTGGGATAATGGAAGTTTGGGAAAATGAGATTTCTTGTACATGGACTTTCGCACAACTGAAAGGTTGTGAAGAATAAGCTTTTGGATAAATGAGACTTCCGATAAGTGCGATTTCTGATAAATGCAAGTTTTGAAAAATAAGATTTCTGATAAATGCAATTTTGGACAAATTAGGTTTTTGCTAATTGGAAATATTGACAAATTAGATTTCTGTTAAATGCAATTTCGGACAACTAAGAAGTCTGATAAATTTAATTTTTGATAAATTAGATTTTTGACAAATTAAAATTTGGATAAATGAGGTTTTTGATAATTGATTTTTTTTACAAATGAGATTTCTGATAAATACATTATCAGACAAATGAGACTTCTTATAATAACAATGTTTCAGAAATGCGGTTTCTGATAAATGCAATTTTTGAAAAATAAGATTACTGATTATTAACATTTTTGATAAAAGAGACTTCTGAAAAATAATATTTCGGATAAATGAGATTTCTGATAAATGCAATATCGGAGAAATGAGATTTCTAATAATTGCAATTTCTGAGAAATGAGATTTCTGATAAATGCAATTTTTGATAAATAAGATTACTGATAATTAACATTCCTGACAAATGAGATTTCTAATAATTGCAATTCCTGAGAAATGAGATTTGTGATAAATGCAATTTTTGATAAATAAAATGACTGATAATTGACATTTTTGACAAATGAAATTTCTGATATATAATATTCCGGACAAATGAGATTTTTGTAAAATGCACTTTTGGATAAATGGGTTTTTTGATAATTACAATGTTGGGAAAACTAGATTTCTTATAAATGCTATTTCGGACAGATGAGATTTCTGTTAAATGCTTTGTCTAATAAATTAGGTTTCTGACAAATGCAGTTTCGGACTAATGAGATTTCTGATAATTACAATTTTTGATAATTCCATTTTTGGACAAACGAGATTTCAGACAAATGCTATTTCGGATAAATTAAATTTTTGATAAATACAATTTTGGATAAATTAGATTTCTGACAATTTACCTTTTGGACGAACGAGATTTCTGGTAAATGCATTTTCATCAAAATTAGATTTCTGATTATTTAAATTTCGGACAAAAGAGATTTCTGATAAATGTTTTTTTGGATAAATAAGATATCTGATAAATGCAATTTTGGATAAATAAAATTCGGTCAAATGGATATTCTGACAATGGAGTTTTGGAGAAAATGTGGGCGACCCCTTTTGGTAGTCTTTCCAAATCCATTGGAAAAATTAAAAAATATTAAAAAATAACAAAATGGCGGTCATTTTACTAAAAAATTTAAAATTGAATTTATTCAAAAACCCCACCTTTTTTTTGCTAAATTTTTTTGGGAATTGTGTTCATAGGGAGGAATATTTTTCATAAGAATTGAACTTGTGCCCGACTATGGTAGAAGAGAAAAAAATTTTTTTTTATTTTTTTGAAGCAAAACATCAATTTTCTCAAGAAATACACTAGATATTAAAAAATTTCGCAAATAAAAATTGTTTGTCTTTAAAAAATATAAAATAAAGTCTTTTGTCGTTTTTCTGTAGTTTGCGTTTTTTCAGTGAATTTTGAAAAAATCAATAAAACTCTCTGTTGTTAAACTCTTTTGAACTTTAAACAAAAGTAATGATGACATTTCCATGCAAAAATCGTGTAATTATTACCTTTGGTTTTTTCAAAAATAATATATAACTCATTAACGTCTCAATATTTATACTCGCTATTACTTTATTGAACACAAAAATTGTCAACAATTGTAACTTTAGTGACAGCAAAGATAATAAACTATTTATATGTTTCTGTGGAGGAAAAAAAATTTAAATCAAAAAGATATTGATACCGACATTAAAAACGCAACGAATTTTCTTATTTTGTAATATTTTTTAATTTTTCCAAGGGATTTGGAAAGACGAACAGAAGCCCTTCCAGATGGAAGAAGAAACAATAAATTATCTTAATTACTTAATAAATTCCAAAACTGTAAAGATTTTTCCTCTTAAATTTTGTAGAAACGAAGTTTTAGACTTTTAAACTTAAAATCCAACACATATAATTACACAATTCACATGTTATTAATTTAATTACACAAATATAATCAGATGAGAATGTAGAAATTTCATATTAATGAAAACCTGAAACAGAAAAATTTCATTAGTCATGAAGATTCGAACCCAGGTTTTCCAGCTGCCAGTCCAGTAGGCTAACCACCAGCCCATGAGAGATATGAATGACCAATATGGAATAAACCTTATAGGTAGACAGTTCAGTAACAGACACCGTTGGCTTAACTATCAGACCCAGGTTCGGCCGACCGTCTGGTATTATTTTTTTATTTAGATTTTATTTATATTATTATCGGCAGCTTACTTACAAACTAATCACCATTTTTTTTTAATAATTGTTTGGTTGTCACAACCAAATTATGTTTAGATGTCACAACCAATTTCTGTTTGTTTGTCACAACCAAATTATGTTTGGTTGTCACAACTAAATTATGTTTGGTTCAACTAAATAAAATCAACAAAATAATATGGTTGTCCCAAACAACTTGATGTGTTACGCCAACCAAATCGTTTTGTTATACACCGAAAAAAAATGAATATGCGATTTGACTATGCTCCTAGTTACGAGAGGAGCCCACTAGGAATTCAGAGTTAATTTAACTAGGGATCCTGGTTAAGATATCCAGGATCCTAGTTAATGTGACTCTGAATTCCTAGTGGGCTCTTCTCGTAACTAGTAGCATAGTCAAATCGCCTATTCATTTTTTTCTGTGTACCAATCAAAATATTGTTGTTACAACCAACAATGATCAACTAAAAAATATTGTTGGTAAAACTAAACCTTTTTTCTCAGTGTTAACTGCTAAATGTACGTTTGGGGATCGTTTATTTAGGGACCCCCCAAAGGGGTGTAATTGTAAAAACATAATAATAATCGACGGTATCTTCAAGTTTAAAAATTTTTGAAGGGCTTATAAACTTTTGAGCCTTTTTCAGTAATATTTTCATTAATTTTTTTAAATTTCTTAAAAAAATCCATTTTTTGCCATGCATTTTTAATGGAAAAGTAGGGGTTGCGGGCGGCTGGCCTTAATATTTTCAGATCGAAAAATAAAAAAATAGGGGTAATTTTTTTTTCACTTTGAGTCCATTTTTTTGTTCTGGAACCAAAACTCAGAAATGTCCATTTTTTGAACCACCCTAGCGAGTATGTACCCCCTCGGTTTTTTTCATAAATACTTAATATGTATTTACATATATATATTTTTCAAAAACTGTAGGATTCATTTAACATTGTTTTGTCAAATATGTTGAACGTTTTGTTAATAATGTAAAGTAATAAAATAATACTAATAAAATAATAATGTTTTGTTGAAGATATTCTGTACATGAAATATTCATCTTTAATTTTCCCCAAAACGTGTGGGATGTGGTTATTAAATCGTGAACACTAAATTTATATACGTAAACAGACCATTTTCAACCTTTTACGCCTAAAGTTTTATTTTGTTAATGTAATGGTAGTTTTTCGTTTTAAACAAACCAGAGGTTGCTGGATACATCATGATTTTGTTTTTTTTGCGTTGTCCGATAAAAAATACAGAAATGTTTGGTTCTGTTATATAAAACAATTTGTTTCTTTTTAACTTTATACCCATAAAGTTTGATTTTGTTAAATCAAGAAAAGTTTTTCCATTTACAAAAAAATACCAGAGGGTAATAATGCAACTGTAAATTTGATTTTGTGTTGTTTTAGATAAAAAATCAATGTTACTTAAAAGGCAATGTATATTTTTCGACTTTTTACATCTCAAGTTTGATACGTTAATTTAAGAATAGTTTTTCGATTTAAAGAAACCAAATTGTAATGGGAAAAGTGTTTTTCAGTTCTTTTGGGCAAAAATAAAGTGTTGTGTAATTGTATTTAAAAAATAATCCGTTATGTTACTATTCTTCCTGCAAAGTCTGATTCTACCCATTCAAGGGCAATTCTTTCGATCTACAAAAAAACTGTCAGGGACGGAACAGTTCTGCCTTTAAATTCGCTTTCAGCGGGCAAAAATGCTATAAGACATGTGACATCAGTTTAAAGTATAGACATATTGGCAACAATTAAAAAAGTACTTACCTTGTTATAATGTAGCACAAACTTTTTCAGTTGCGAACTTGCCGCCGAAGACATTTGTTTTTGCAGTGCTGTCACGTGATAACATTCCTGTGTAGAAATTACCCTAAATTTCCGTGTGCAATGCTGAAATATAGTATGTTTCTAGTATAGGGAAAAATGCAGAAAATAGTTAGATCACAAAATTTTCTAAGACGCTTGAATATTGTAAGAAATGTCTTGTATGTAATTGTAGCTACACTGAGAAAAAATTTTGGTAAAAATTCTTGTTCCTTATCTATAAAAGCGGCATAATTGACAGTCCCCGAAATTTTACCGTGCTGTCTTACAATTTTTACCGGATTTTCTGGTAAAAATTGTGGGAAATGCAGTAAAAATTGTAAGACAGCACTGTAAAATTTCGGGGACTGTCAATTATGACGCTTTTATAATGTACAGCACAGGAATTTTTACCAAAAATTTTTCTCAGTGTACACTGGAAAAATAGTACTTTGAGACGCATATGTCTCAGAGTGAGACACAATATGTGTCTTGTGTCCCCATATTTGAGACATTTGTTTGCATTTGTTTTTGCAGTGAGATTCGTAATCAGCGACTCTAAAAACAGTAGGTAGAATAATTGCAATTCATAAATATAATACATATACTTTCAGAGATATGAATATTTGCCAGAAATTACCCCTTTCTGGTCGACTGTGCAAAGGTCGTTACATATTTTTGTAGATACTATTTTTGTAAGTATTAATATTCTATAAAAAAAGTGCTGAAAACTTGATCCTTGCTAGGACCCTTAAAATGGCTAGATGGACCATGTGAAATTTCATTACGAGAATATTTAATGTCTGAGAATATTTAATTTTTCAATTTTGTAACTTTTAGGAACTGTAATTACCAGATTTATCATTGGTCCAAGTATTTAACCTCTCAAAACTCCATTTACCAGAATATTTAATATCTTGAATTTTAATTTGTGAGAATGTTAAAAGTAACGAATTTATATATTGCTTAAAAATTGAGTTTATTGGAGTCTTCATTTGTCCACACATTCAGCTAACCGAACCTTTATTTATTACAGTCTTTAACTTCCAGAATACAAAATTTCCAGAATATTTCCTTGACAGATGGAATATAAACTTTCTAAAACAATGTTAAATTTTGCAATTTTTGTATTTGGGAACTTTAAAAATCTGACAAATAAAGTTTCTGTTAGGTTAATGTTTAAATACAAATAACGAATTTGATAAATACAATTTCTGAGAAATATCTTTACATTCGAGAATTTAAGCATTCTAACAAATGAAAAATGGAGCAGGAGTGAATGCAAAAAAGATTTTTCTGAGATAGAGAGATAGAGATAGAAATATAGATAGAAAGATATAGCAATATAGTTGTGTGTAGATTATCTATTTTTCTCGCAAGTAAATATAAAACTCCAAAGTGATATAATGACCCCCCAAATCCCCCCCCCCCCCCCCTATCGTTGATGCGCCACGTGATTGGAGAGGTTAGATATTCTGAGAAATCACTGTAAAAACAGATGTCTTACACATGTTTTATTTTAAGACATAAGATATTCACAAAATGTCTTAAAGTAATATCAATTTACTATTTCATTTTTTGATAATTTTGTAAGACGGTCTCTCATTGGTTGGAATTAAGACACCCATAAATGTCTTAAAAATGATCACATAAATGTCTTTAAATAAGACACCTGTCTTTGAAGTGTATAGAGTCTTGAGAGGTTACATATTTGCATAAATGGTAAATGTGATAAATACAGTATATAAAAAATGCAAAATCGAAAAATTAATTGTCCTGAGAAATGAAGTTTTGAAAAATTAAATACTTAAAGAAAAGGTAACTTTGATAAATACAATGTTTGACAAATTCATATTAGGGAAGTCAATTAATGGGAAAAATAAAATATCAGGAAATTAAATATTTTAACAAATAAATTTCGGTCTATTGTAAATTCTGTCAATTGAGTTGCAGTCAAAATGTTGTCTTTTCTTAGTAAGCTCGAATTAGTTTTTCAATTACTGGATGCATGCGAAATTAAGTATGTTGTTTAAAAAAATGCACAGTACTGTTTGAAACAGAAAATGCATGTTCACGTTTATTACAAGCAAAAACGCGTGTTCAGTAATATTGAATTAATAAATATGTGCTGACTGATATTTGAAGTAACGCATAAAGCAAAATAAAGTTAGTGATTGAGAAATTACAGCTAACGTAAATGTTGCTTGCAACATTAATGCACATATATTAATTGACTATTGGAACACTACTGCGAATATAATTGCTGCTTGGAACATAAGTGCGCTTATTTTTGTTGCTTTGAAACATAGTGCATATGTATTCGGTATTTTGAACTTTGATGCGCATATCGCATATATTTCCCCAATTAAATTATTACCGTGCATAAATTTGTTGCTATGCGTATAATAGAGCATTCAGTTTTATGTTTATGTGCATTTACTCTACACACACACACACACACCCACATGTATCTTGAGCCATGTTTTCTTAATAATTATATCAATTAAATTTCCCGAATCTTGGTAGAGAAACTAAAATTGTAAAGTTCTCATATCATTCAAGAATCTTAATCATTAGTAATAAGGAATTGAAAAATTTAGAGTATTTAATAGACTTAAACTGGACTCGTATCAGTTTCGAGTTATCAGTTTTTTGCACAGCGTTATAAATCAATTATTTTCATTAGAAAATTAATAATAGATAAGTAGCATTTTAATAATTCAAAAGAGAAAGACAGGCATTATTTGCATTGAGAAACCTTTGAGTCATCAGCACACCCAGTACTGCTACCACGAACTTGGTACAACTGCTTTCCCACTTTTGGGTGCCTGGCAGCCCAACAATTTGGTTCAACTGTTGTCCATTATTGAAGTAGGTCACTAGTTTCAAGGAAGATGCGTGTGAACACTATATCGCCACAAACTTATTTGACTGTTTTGTTTTATTTGTATAATAATTATTTACCTATTGTTTTAAGATAATTACGCATGCGGAATTCTGCATTTTATTTCTCATGCGTAATTGTCAGAAAAAAACTATTCTGCACTCGTAATTGTCTTAAACACAATTCAGAATGCATTTTTCCAAGCGGGAAACCGCTTGGAAGTCAATAAAACACGACATTGACTTCATCATACATGCCCAAAATTTCTAAGTTCTTTCCTTAAAAAAAAAAAAAAAAAAAAAAAATTATTTAAAAAAAAATTTTATTTAAAAAAAAATTTCTTCGAAAAAAAAAAATTATGATAAAAAAAAAAGTTGACTAACTTTAAAGAAAAATTTTGCATTTTTTTCCACTGTTCAAAAAAAAAAAAAATTTTTTGTGTAAAAATGGGACAGCTTCGAAGAAATAATCTAAAAGTACTTGAAATTTACGATAAATTAATAAACAAATTTTGAAATTATAAAAACAAATAAAAATAATTAAAAATTGAAGAAAAAAATTGAAATTTTAGAAAAATTCTTAAAAATCTAAGAAAACAATTTTAGAAAATGAGAATAACTAAAAATTGAAGAAAAGACTAAAAGAATGCTAAAAATAGTTGCAATTTACGATAATTAATAAAAACTTTTGGAAATTACGAAAACAAAGAGAATTAATTAAAAATTGAAGAAAATAATAGAAATTTGAGAAAAATACTTAAAAAATTTTAGTAGTAATTATTTTATAAAATGAGACAAACTAAAAATTGGAGAAAAGTCTTGAAGAATGCTGAAAATAATTGAAATTTACGATAATTAATAAAAAAATTTGAAATTCTGATAACAAATGAAAATAATTAAAAAATGAAGAAATTAATTGAAATTTAAGAAAAATTCATAAAAGTTTTGGAAATTTATATAATAAAATGAAAAAATAAAAAATTGGAGAAAAGTCTGGAAGAAAGCTAAAAATAATTGAAATTTACAATAATTAATAAAAAAAAAAATTGAAATTCTGATAACAAATGAAAATAATTAAAAATTGAAATTTTAGAAAAAGTCTTAAAAATCTTATAAAATAATATTAGAAAATCAGAAGAACTAAAAATTGAAGAAAAGATTAGAAGAATGCTAAAAATAGTTGAAATCTACGATAATTAAACAAAATTTTGGAAATTACGAAAACAAAGAAAATTAATTAAAAATTGAAGAAATAATAGAAATTTGAGAATAATACTTAAAAAATTTTAGTAATTTATTTTATAAAATGAGAAAAAACTAAAAATTGAAGAAAAGTCTGAAAGAAAGCTGAAAATAATTGAAATTTACGATAATTAATAAAAAGATTTGAAATTCTGATAACAAATGAAAATAATTAAAAAATGATGAAATTAATTGAAATTTTAGAAAAATTCTTAAAAATTTTTATAATTTATTTTATAAAATGTGAAAAACTAAAAATTGCAAAAAAGTCTGGAAGAAAGCTAAAAATAATTGAAATTTACGATGATTAATAAAAGAAATTTGAAATTCTGATAACAAATGAAAATAATTAAAAAAATGAAGAAATTAATTGAAAATTTAGAAAAATTCTTAAAAATTTTAGAAAATAATTTTAGAAAATAAGAATAACTAAAAATTGAAGAAAAGACTGGAAGAATGCTAAAAATAGTTGAAATTTACGATAATTAATAATATTTTTTGAAAATTACGAAAACAGAGAAAAATAATTAAAAATTGAAGAAAATAATAGAAATTTGAGAAAGACTTAAAAAATTTTAAAAACTTATTTTATAATATGAGAAAAACTAAAAATTGGAGAAAAGTCCGGATGAAAGCTAGAAATAATATAAATTTACGATAATAAAGTATTGAAAATTGCAGGAAATAAATTTTGGAAAATAATTGAAAAATGTTTTTTACTTTTATAACTTGCCGAAAATAATTAAAATATGATACAAGCAATGATAAGTTGGAAAAAAATAAATGACATTTAAGTGTGCTAATTGAAAAAGCTACAGGATTTTTTTTAAATCAAGAAAAAAAGAACTGAAATTTGAAAAAATACATGAAGATCTTAGAAATCAATTAAAAAAGAGAAAATAACTAAAAAGTGGAGAAAAGCCTGGAAGAAAGCTAAAAATAATTGAAATTTATGATAATTAATAAAAAAATTTGAATTTCTGATAAATAACAAATGAAAATAATTAGATGTTAAAGAAAATATTTGAATTTTCAGAAAAATACTTAAAAATCTTAGAAAATAATTTTAGAAAAAGAAAAAAAATAATTAATAATCGAGAAAAATAATTGAAAAATGATAAAATTAATTCAAAATTGAAAAAAAATTGAAATATGCTAAAAATAATTAGAGATTGAGAAAGAAAATTGAATTATGATGAAAATAATTTAAATATGAAAAAATTGAAAACATTCAATACAATTTGAGAGAAATTACTGAAATAATAATAATAATAAAAAAATCGCAGAAATAACGAAAATTGATGAAAATAATTGCAATATCGGATAAATAATTGAAATTTTTAAAAGTAATGCCAAAATAATGAATATAATTATAAATTGATGAAAATCCAGAAAAATTGCAGAATTTATTTTTAAGAAAAAGAAAATAATTTAAAAATCGTTATATAATGTAAAATTGATGACAATAAGCTAAATTTGAGATAATAATTGAAAATTTAGGAAATTAAGTGCATGTGTATACACCCAGAGAAGTGATATATTTGACTCAAAGATATGTTATTTGTGCCAAATAAAAATATATTTGTCTCACAGCCTAGTAACTTTTTTATTTGTTTCAAATAAAAAAATTTATTTGAATCAAATAAACTTTTATTTGACACAAATAAAAATTTATTTGGTTCAAATAAAAATTTATTTGAAACAAATAAAAAGTTACTTGGCTGTGAGACAAATATATTATTTCTCTGGGTGTATAGTTTAAACTTCTTTAAAAACCATAATAAATTTTTAAAGCATTTTTCGAAACTTTTTTTTACACAAATGACAATTAAAAATCAACACAACACGATACTAGAGAAAAAGGTTACCTTATTCTTTCAATTCAAATTTTAAAATATTTCCTGATAAAGAGAGTCAAAATCAATCAAATAACAGGGACTAAGACTAACTTCACTTTAGTTTTTAAAACGTGGACGCAGAAAAAGATGAATAAATATAAATACTAACTAACTTCAGAAGTTTACGGAGATTATTATTATTTAATTCTCTTATTAATGAAATTATCCCAATATTAATAATAATCATTACTTTTATTTGGTGTATTTATTAAAGAGATAAAGATTATTATTGTTATTATTATTATTATTTTTATAGACAGAAGATGAAAAAAAAGAACTTCGATAAAATAAAATATTTCATCATCAACTGGAAGAGCTTTAAAAGTTAGGTTGTCAGAGCATCAGTCTAATTTCATTAGAAATAAAAAATATTATAATGTATTATCTAAACATAGATTATTATTAAAAGTAAATGATTCTAATGAAAATCATAATTTTGATTTGTCCAATATTGAAATATTATACATACAGAAGAAATTGAAAGAAAAAGATATGTGTCAGGAAAAAATTAAAAAAATAAAAATATGATTTATCAAATTAATGAATATAATATTAGTTTAACTTCAATTGTTTCATAATTATAATTTTGCTTTAAAAAAAGCTCTCACCCATTCAAAATAAATTCCAGATATATTTCCTCCCATCAAGAACAAAATATGCCTGTGACCCAAAACTGCAAAACATTCTATGACAAATCGAACAAAATGGATGGAATCCAAGCCACATGCTCCATTAGATATTTTAAAAATATTATCAAAATTTTTACGTGCATCGAAACAGGATAATAATTCTCTGAAGAAACTAAGTTCTTTATCTTGGGCTGAATTTTTCTCATAAATAGTACTCACTATGACTAAGGCAATTACTAAAATGCAAAAAACACTAGAAATTCAAATATTATCTGAATTAGACTATTAATTATTTTTATCTTAAATAGTGGCTACTGTGCTACATCAAAAGTATATCAAAAGAGCACAAAGATTTTAGGAATATTTTCATGTTTCTTTTCATTTCATTAAATATTTAATTTTTTCGTATTTTAAAGAAATTCTTAAAACTCAATGCCTTTTTTCCATTTATAGTTATTTTTAATCAATTTATATTTATCATTTTACGTTCTTGTAATTTTTATACAATTTTTAGTTATTTTTTAATTTAATCTAGTAGCGGATTTCAATAAAATTTTGACGGCTTATTAAACTCATGAATATCTAAATTTAGACACAAGGATTTTTTGAAATAACCAATCAAATTTTTGTAAGCACCTTTTTTCATAGAAACAAATTTTTTTCATGTTAAAAATAAAACTTGATTAATGCATACAAAAATCATATTCTTTATCTCAAAACAAAACGATTGCCTTATATAAAGTATATAATTGTTAAAAAATTTGCATGAAATTCATGACTTTTTACTTTCTTTTGACATTTAAAATAATTATTCTTTTTTTAGGTTTTCCAATTTTTATGTTAGAACCACAGATCCCTTAGATAAAATATTCTAGAATAAAAGGCGAACTAATTAATGTATATAATATTTCAAAAGAATTGCAAAATCGGAAAAATAAAATTTTGTGAACTGAAAATTCTGAAACTTCAAAAATATATAGAACACTCTTCTTAAATTTGTTTTCAAATAATCTTCCCGGAATTTATTTTGAATAATTCCAAAACCCAGACATAAAATTTCCTGGAAACTTTTGTGCCTTTCGGAAATACTTTTTATTAATGAACAACGTTACTGAATTGTAACTGAATTTAAAATTCTTTTCTTAGTTTAAAATTAAAAAAAAAATAGTCTCTAATGTTTTACTTACTAAAAAAGAATTTCATAATTAGAAAAAATTTCAATGTCTTTCATAGGATCGAGAGTGCAATATTTTGGTGAAATTGAAACATTAACTTGCACATTATTTTGTGTTCCAAAATTTTCCAAGGTTCTTTCAAAGAATTTACAATATCTTCCGGCTTACATTTCGCGGGAAAACATAATGCCATTTGCAAAGCATATCGTCGAAATCGACGAAAATCTCCTTTTTCCTAGAAAAAAATACTAAATGAGTAATAAAATAAATTTATTTTTAAAAATAATTGGAATAATAAATAAACATTTATTGCTGAAAAATAATTTTTAAAGAATGATTGTAATTATTAAACATTTATACTCTAATTGCATTCCAGGCTGAATCTTGTGGATGGAAAAAAATTTCGAGTTTTTCAGTACCAGTTGACGGTTCATTTTTTTCTTTATATTTTATTTCCACCAAGCAATATCTACTTCGAATTTCCTCCAATTCTCCATCATTGCGATTTACTGTAGTTTGGATTCGAATGCATTGATCAAAACTGCCCAAATGTCTATTTAAACCATCAAATATTCCATATGGATATTTAGCCGAGGCATCAAACACTTTTTAAAATAAAAGATAATTTTTAATCATCAAAAGTGCGACTCAATGTAGATTTTTTTTATTTTAAGAAAACGAATTGATGTGTAAAGTGTTCAAAGTTTAAAATGAGTTCCCTAAACTTTTTAAAAATCTTGATATAGTTGTATTGATTGATTTTGTTTTTATTCAACTTCAATTCAAATATTTTTTTAAAGATTACTTTGCGGTGCTTTGAGTAAAAAAACAGAAATAAAAAGATTTTTGTTTAACTAAATTAGTAAAATAGATTAACTGTCTATTTTTGTTAAAATATATTTATGAAATTCTATTTTAAACAGCAATCTACATAGAGTTGCAAGATTCTCGGTAATTTAAAATCCGGTTACATTCTCGAGAATATAACCGAGAATATTCTCCTTCCGTAGAATTTATGAGAATTTTCTATGTTTGAATGAGACCCACTATTTTGAAGCACAAACAATTTATTATAAAAAAAAAATGGAAATATAACAAAATAATTCTGTGGCTGAAAGGCATAACAACATAACTAACAATTTATCGAATTTGAGATAATATCAGATTTGAGTTTATTTAGTAATGCTCTTTAAAGTTTCATAACGGTAAAGTGATTTAAATGTTTATTTACGTAGAAAATAATTAATAACATAACAGCATAACTGCATTCAAATCGAAAAAAAGAATTGATATTCTTCTTTGAAGCGTTTATATTTTATTAAAATTGATAAACAGATGTAAAAACTACATTAGAAAATAGGATACAATGCCAAACACCAAAAATATTAGTTAATTTGTTGATTTTACAAAACCAAGAAAAAAAACAAAAACAGATTTTTCTCAAAACAATGAAAATGCAGTTATGATGTTCTGCCTTTCAGCCACAGAATTATCATTACAAATTGACTGTTAGGAATTTAGGATCTTATTTTTGAAATTTTAGAAAACCTGTACGCATGCGTCAGGGTAATTTTCCATGATTAATCATCTAATACTAGATAGAGAGTTAGTTGGGTTCGATGCTCGTAACGTGCCAGACGAGATTTTAATTTATGTATTTTGTGCCAATAAAGATACGTATTGTGACCCTTAATTTTGTTTCCTTTTCTTTTGCCATTTATTACTGAACATTGACTATAAGTCAATGAAGTGTAAACATTATTATTAAATATAACAATTGTGAACAATTTTAAAATAAAAGAAAGTAATTTAAATTTGAGAAAAAAAAAGTTTTAAATCTAGGAAATGAATTAAAAAAAATGAGAGTAATGAAAAATTGGAGAAAATAATTGAAAATTGAAAAAAAATTATTCAAATTGAGATAAATAATTAAAAATTTAGAAAATTAATTCAAAATATGATGAAAATTATGAAAAATTTAAGAAAATTATGAAGCTATAATATAATTAACTTAAAAATGAAGAAAATAATTAAAATTTAAAAAAATAATTGAAAAAATTTCATAATATTTTTTAAATAGAGGAAATTTAAAGAAAATTTCAGAAAAATACTTGAAACTTTTAAAAGTTAATTGAAAAAAAAAGAAAATAATTAAAAGTAGAGAAAACAAATAAAAACAGATGAACATAATTTAAAATTGAGAAAAACAATTTTTAATTTAAGAGAAATAATGGCAAAACATACAGAATATACACAGTTAAAAATTTTGTGTTAAATTTAACATAAATCACATGTTCCAAACGGTCCACTTAAAATTTGTGTTAATTTTTAACACAGGGATTTGTGTTGTTTTCTTTCTCGTCTGCTTGACAAAAGTAAAATATAATGCGTCAAGTTATAGAGTAAAAATTATTCAATTAGTATTGAACTTTACCTTTCGATTATTAAAATGAATTTTCAAAACGAAATTTAAGTTTTACAACAAAAAATTAAATGTAAATTGCAGTGTTATTACTAAGAAATTGAGGTTATGTTCAAGAATCAAATGACAATTATTAAATCAACACACGAAAAATTTTAAATTTTAACACAAAAAATTTAACAAGGACCGATTGTTTCACAAATACACAAAATTTTCAACTGTGTAGGTACATAAAATACAAGAAAGTCGTAGATATAATTGAAAATTGAATAGAAAAATGAAAATTTCAGATAAATAATTACAATTTTTCTGGAAATTATGGAAAAGAACGTAAGTAATTGAAAATAATAAACAAGTAATACAAATAATTAAAAATGGAATTAAATAATTGAAAATAATTAAAAATTAAAGAAAATAATGGGAAATTTGAGAAAAATATTTAAAAATTTTAGAAAATAATTTTAAAAAATAGGAATTATTAAAACTTGTGGAAAATAATTGGAAAATGATTTTAAAATTACAAACTTAAAGACAATAATTAAAATATGATGAAATAATGATAAGTTGAAAAAAATTTTGTTATTCTTCTTTCAGTTATCAACTATTTTTTTAAAATTTCAATTTAAATCTTTAATCTTCAATTTAAATCTTTAATCTTACATTTATTTCTTTAATTTTCACTTATTTTTTAAAATTATTTCCATTGTTTTCATCAGTTTTCAATTGTCAATTTATTATTATTATTATTCTTTAATTTCCAATTTCTGAACGCGGGATATATTATTAAATAATAAAATAAATAAATAAAATTTTAATTATTTTCTTTTCAAATTTCAAATATTTTCTTTAATCTTAAATTTTTTTTATCGATTTTCAATTGATTCCTGAATATTCAACAATTCTCTTATTTTTTCAATTAATTTTTTCACTGATAAAAATTGTTTTAAATTTTTAATTCAATTATCCAATTCTAGAACTACTATTCTCCTCAATTCTCAGTTATTTTCTTCAAATTTAAATTTCACTTTTAAATTTTCAATTATTTTCTTTAATATTAAAAAATTATCGCTTTTATTATTTTTTTTTCGATTAGCAATAAGTTTCTTTAATTTCAAATACAATTGTTCAATTATTTTCTTTAATTTTTTATCCTATTCTTCAATTTTTATTTCCATTCTTTAGTTTTCAACTGTTTTCTTCTATAATTATTAATTCTCGGCTTTTAAATTTTTTTTCAATTTTAAGTATATTCCATAAATTTCAATTCAATTCAAAATTTTCAATTATTTTTTTTCAATTTAAATTATTTTTTTCGATTATTAATGCAGTTGTTAAATGTGCAATTATTTTCAACAATTATTCCTATAGAATTTTCTTAATTTTTTAATTTGCAATTTTTTTTTAATCTTAATATTTCTTGTTTAATTTTTACAATTATTTTGTTCAGTTGTCTATTAATCTTGTCATTTTTTGAATATTGTTTTTAATTGACAATCATTTTCTTAATTCACATATTTTCTTCAATTTTTAACTATTTCCTTCAATTTTTTCAATTTTCAATTATTATCTTAAAATTTTATAATTATTCTTTGATTTTTAAAATTATTTTGTTCGGTTGTGTATTAATCTAGTTATTTTTTGAATTTTATTTTCAATTGTCAATTATTTTTGTCATGTTGTAATTGTTCTTTCAATTATCTATTTTTTTCAAATTTTAATTTAACATTGATTGAGAAAGTTTGACTTAATTTGATAAATAAATATAAAAACTTAAATTCTTATAAATTCTCGATTAGAAATTTGGTCGGTTATATTCTCGTTCTCATTACCGTTCTCCAGGTAATATTACTTCTTCGCAACTCTAAATCTACATATTCAATTATGGTTTTTTTGTAGCATCAATAAAAGCGTACAATATAAATAGGCTGGTAGGTAGATAATAGATTTTCTTGAAAAAAAGTGTTATGAAAATTAAATTATCTTGAGTAATATAAAAAAATATCATCTTTTTATTACCTGCAGTTGATTATAATATTTGAATTTATTATAATTGGTTTAGAGTATATATATATCATAATTTAAATAATTGAAATTAATTTACCACTTTCAATCACACTTTTATGAAAATAATTTTTAACCCACAGTAATATAAATATCATTTTATTATTTTGATTGTGTCATTTCAGAGCTTTTGTAGTTTTTAACCTGTTTTAACAGTCATGCTACTTTTTTTTCAAATGAAAAAAAATTTTTTTTTCTTTTGTCTTCTTTTATTTGTAGTAAAGAGTGAAAATAATGAAACTTACTTTCCGAAGCCCATAATGTCCCATTTTTTAAATGCTCGAGGTACAAATCTAACTGTCTTTTGCAGCCTCCTTTTGGAATTGAATTTGAAGTAGCGACTATAATCGGCAAAAGTGGAATTTTCGAAAACCACTCAATATTTTCACTTTCTGCAGAGTGAACAAATTCAACAGAATTTGACTCACTTAACTTCAGATTATTATCATCAAAATCTTTTAAATATTTATGATCCTGTGAACTTCGAGTCAAAGTTTTCCGCTTTGATGAAATGTCTTTTGCATCCACCTCAGGATAAATTTGAAAACTAATTGTCACAAACTGTAAGATAGCACAAGTTCCGATAATACCACAATTCATCACGTAAGCGAAAATTCGATTTCATGTATTGAAAAGAAATTAATTTTTTTGTTATTATATGAAATTTTAAAGAAATTTATTGAATTCTCCTGCTGGCTTGTTTGGAAGTTGTTTAAGACTTGTCACTTGAAGAGAAGATTCTTCTTTGAAAGGTTTTTGTTTGTTAAAATTACCAATTATGTTAATGATACCCATGACATGTATGAGATGTGCATTATATACATATATGTATTTTTTAAGTCTAATGTCGTTCACTACTTACATCTAATAAGTACAAAACTATGGAAAAGATGATTATCCATTTACCTCAAACAAGAATTTTGTGAAATCAATTATCTCGTGAAAAGGAATTTTACCATTTTGATTTAATAAGTTATGACGTCGGTCTAAACTTTGCACGACAGTTTCACAAGAAACATTTGTAAAAAGAGAACTGACGTCAATTAAAAGAAAGGTCAGTTCATCATTAATTTAAAGATTTTCTAATTTTTGTTTGTATGTAGATTCATCCAACGAAAATTCAACGCCCAGAATATAATTTTCTATGAAATATTTATTAAATAATTAAAGAGAATATTTCAATTATTTGAATATAAGATTAAAAATAAGATAAATAAATGAGATAATGCACAAAATTACAGTTATTCATAATTTATATAATTATATTTTGATAATTGAATAACATTTTCTGTAAAAAATGAATAATAAAAAAAAATTATCATTTATATTGTATATTACCTACTTTTAGGGGTCGTCCATAAATTTCGTAATAGGGGCATTCTACGTGAAGCGGACAGTCCACAATTTCTAATGTAAAAATCAAAATTTTTAAAATACTGCTATTTCTATTCAAGAGAGTGAAATGGAAAAAAATTATAGCTCTTTTTGTAGCAAATTTTACTGTCTTTAATTTGGTGTATTTGGTTTTTAAAATAAAATTAATTTTCATTGAGAAAAGTACAAATAGAATATTCAACTTCATTTTTGATAACCTTCGACCATTTAAAAAGTTTTTTAAAATAGTTTGAAAAATAGTTCAAACATTGGAGATTTTGTGTATTAAATGAAAAAATGGCAGCTTTTATATTTTAATAGTAATCTAATTGATCGCCTTGGTGTTTTATATTAAAAAATGTCGATTAATGGTTAGACATTTTCGATATTTATGCAACAGTGTTCACGGTAATGTTTAAACAAGTGACTTAAAATATGTGATGTTTAGCTTAAAAAGATTTTGAATTTATTTGAAGTCATAACCATAAAAATGTTTATTATTGTTTTCTTTAAGCAATAATTTAATTGTAATCTTGATAGAATGGCACCTTTTGGTGATCGATGTTTTAATCCTTTCCACATTGCTCGACATAGAAAAGCTGGAGGTATTCCTAAATAAGTTCGATAATCAAATTAATTCTATGTTTCTAGCGTGACTCTGGAACATCTTGTTTACACTAATATCAGACTTGAGTTCAAAAAAATTATTTAAAATAATATTTTTTTATTGTATTAAAATTATTTTTATTTAAAAATAATTTTGCAGAAAATAATAATTTATGCTTTATGCACGATTTTTTTGTATAATTGATGATGAATAAAAATTCCTTTTAATTACAAAATTATATTCGTTATTTTATTTAGGGATTCGGAAGATTTCAAAGAATTTATCGTTAAAATGGAACTTATTGAAGGATGTTTACGTTTGCACCTCATGTAGAAATCGGCTACAAGCTGAACGGTCTCAGACAGGATTCAATGATTTAATTAATAATGGTTATGTAAAGAGAGGTGTAACATCAAATTATCAGCCTGAAGAAATAGAGAGTAAAGTTATTATTGAAGAGGAGATTACAAACAATACTATAAAATCTGTGGATTCAGAAATTCTCGATCAACTAAAAACAAAATTTAATGACCCCTCTACGTTAAAGAGTACCAAAAATATGATTCTTACTTGTGCACCCAAATCTTGGAGTGAGTATAAGCTTGCAACAGAGTTTGGAACATCTAGAAGGCAGGCGAGAAATGCGAAGAAAATAGTTGAAAAACATGGGATTTTATCATCATCATCAAATTCTTTTAATGAACGACAATTGCCAGTTGAAACTGAAAATTTAGTCAGATCATTTTATCTTAGGGAAGATAATAGCAGAATAATGCCTGGTAAAAAAGATTTTGTATCCGTGAAAGAAAACGACGGGAAGAGATGTCATTATCAAAAACAATTACTTTTGTGCAATATAAAAGAACTCTTTGAGAAGTTTAAACAAGAGTTCCCTGATGTCAAAGTAGGATTAGCAAAATTCTTTTTATTTCGACCTAAGCAATGTATACTTGCTGGTGATTCAGGTTCACATGTAGTATGTGTTTGTACATATCACCAGAATGTAAACCTGATGCTCGCTGGAGGGAACGTTGCTTCTCTTACTGCCAAAACAGACATGCACTTGTCATCTTATAAAGAATGTCTTAAAAGAATTATGTGTGCTAATCCTACACCTGTTTGTCAGTTGATGACTAGCAAATCGCCTTCAAATGAACGCTGTTTTTCTTGTCCAGGAACTACTGCTATTGAAGATCATTTGAGAAAAGTTTTTGATGAAAATGATATAACTAGTATTCATTTTGAAGCATGGGTTGGTAAAGGAAATTTTTCAATTGCAACTCAAGTAATTGAAGTAGATGATTTCATAGAACGCTTATGTGCCGAATTAAATATTCTAAGACCTCATGCCTATATGCAAGATGCCGCACAGGCATTCCATTGGAATAATGATCAGGCGACTCTTTTAACCTCAGTATTCTACAACAAAGAAGGGCAAGATCTGAAGCATCAGAGCATCGTCATGATTTCTGACGATCTGAAACACGACACTGTCAGTTTTTATAGCTTTCAAAAAATTCTTCATCAGCATCTTAAAGAAAAGGGTTTGCAAGTTTTAAAAATTATTTTTGTGACAGATGGTGCCCCACAACAATTTAAAAATCGATTTAACATGGCAAATCTATATAATTACAAACATGATTTTGGAATAGATGCTGAATTTCATTTTCACGCCACTGCACACGGTAAAGGGTCGTGTGATGGACTTGGAGGAAACCTTAAACGTTTAGCAACTCGAGCAAGTCTTCAGCTGAAAAAGCGATCACGACGCCCAAACGATTATTCGATTGGGCGAAAATCGCCCTACCTGAAACTAATATTTATTTCTGCAGTAAAGAACAAATTAACGAACAAAGAAATGTTTTAAAACCACGTTTTAATACTGCTTTAACTATTCCTGGCACAAAAATGTTCCACGCATTCATTCCTACTCCGGATGGCATTTTAGTAAAGAGGACTAGCAATAGTACGAGCAGTAAACTTGTGAAAGTTGTTTAATGAAATTAGTTTTTTTTTAATTTTTATGTTGTTTTAAATAATAAATTCAAAACGATTTTGTACTGTACCGAATTCAATTTTCCTTCTAAGGACAAAATATATTTCATTTTAATAAACTAACCTGTGTATTTCTTATACACTAAAGCGTCGATTCAGTGGACTAAAATGTCCTGTGGTCCACTGAATCGACGAGGTTATTGGCGGAAGGTCACGTAAACAGTCAGGGCCGTATGAAACTTTAAAAGTATATTTCCCAAGTACTTATTTTTTATTTTCTTTAAATTCATACATATTTTGAACTATAATTGGAAAATAAAAGAATGGAAATTTAAAATAAATATTTAAGTATTAAACTATTGAAAAAATAGTAGGCACGACACGGTTTCGTTTGTAGTAGGGCACCACGCGCCCGCGAAAGTTAGAAGTTAGTACGCCTATGAATATGCGTGTTCGCCGAGCTCAGCGCCCCCTTCTCTCCGATCACCACTTCATCAACAAACTAGTCCACTCGACCGACGTCCACTGAATCGACGCTTTAGTGTAATTATAAATCTGTATTATTTTCAAATTATAGTTAATGTCAATAAATATGATTATTAAATTAACAAAAAATTTAAAATTTATAAATTAGATATTAGAGTACGTAGATAAATAGAAAAAACCTAAGATTATCCAGATTCTTCTAAAAATACAGTGACATTAATTTACTTCGAAAGCTAGAAATTTTTTTTTAACATTATCTCCTTTAATTATATTTAACAAAATATGAAATAAGCATATAAGAAGATTGCTTACAAAATGTAACTAGATTAATCTTTTATTGATTTAAATTTAAAAAAATTCAAAATATTAAATCACTTTTTTTTTTTTTTTTGCGTAGGATGTGAAAACCTGCCTTCAGGTACCCTGTAGCCCGTACTACAGGGTTATACGGGGGTGGCGATGTTCTGCCGACCCGCTAAAAACACACCCTTATTTGGGGACCTTAGGATCACTCCCGGCTAGCACTTTTCGCGCGTATCGCCATCGGGAGTAGTCTTATATCCCCTCTTCTGTCGCCGAAGCGACTTTCTCCCTTATTCTACGGGACCTCCATTCTTTGGCGACCATCGAGATCTTTGACCCTCATAACATAATGTATGAAGGTCTCGATGGTTCGCCAATCCTCGGGAGAGCGAGTCATAAGCGGGATCATGTTCTCCGGTGTAACCTTGCGATTAACACCGGTAAACATAACCCGCCTCTCCGCGTCCCAACGCTTACAGCTGAAGAGTGTGTGCTCTGGGTCGTCCACTGGGAACTTGCAGTACACACACTCCGAGCTATCAACCTTTTTAAATCGTTCCAGATAGGAGCCGAAACACCCGTGCCCTGTGAGAGCTTGGGTTAAATAGTAGGAAACCACTCCATGCTTCCTACTTATCTAGGTGGCGAGTGTAGGTATCAGCCGATACGTCCATCGGCCTGTCTCCTCCCCGCTCCATCGTTCTTGCCATCTGTCTACGAGTCTGCTTCTCGCATCTCGGCGAATTTGTTCCTTGCTGGGTCTATTATCTTCCGTATATACGGAAGAATTTCTCTTCTTGAAAAGGAGGAAAACTTCCTCCCTTTCTTGTGCCAAAAGATCTGCCGGCGGGACGCTGGCAAGGACCTGAGCAGCACACGTCGGCACTGTCCGATAGGCCGAAATAATACGTTTCGTAATAGTTCTCTGCGCGGACAGCACCCTTCTACAGATGGTATTGCTTCTGTCGTTTCGCAGGGTCGGGGCCCATACAGGTGCTGCATATAGCAGCTTTGAAAGGGCAACACTCGCCACTAGTCTCCTCTTTGCTTCAGAAGGCCCACCAATGTTCGGCATTAGACGAGCTAAACTTGCCGAACACTGTCCGGCCTTCTGACATGCCACGGCTATATGGTGTTTAAAATTCAAAAATTTGTCTAGTTCGACACCTAAATATTTGATATGATTCCGCCATTGGACCTCGAGTCCGTCTATCTGAATACCAGGGGCTGTATAACCACGTCTGTCTGTGACTAGCAGCGCTTCGGTCTTTTCCAGAGCCATTTGAAGGCCTCTGGCCTCCAGCCAGCTCTTTGCTCGTCTCAGACATTCGTTCACCAATACGCCCAGGGCTTCTACAGTTTCGGCAGTGCATACGATCAACGCGTCGTCCGCGAAGCCGATGATCACCGCGCCTATAGGTAGACCCATTCGCAAGAAGTCGTCATACGAGACATTCCATACGAATGATCCTATCCTCGAGCCTTGAGGGGCACCTCTCTGCATCTCCTCTTTCAGAGTGCAGGTGTCACCCTCGTATATTACCCACCTGTCGCTAAGATAATTATCCATTATCCGCAACAGGTAGGGCGGTATTCCTTTGTTTCTCATCGACTTGATGAGATCTTCCCATCGCGCGGTATTAAACGCGTTGCGTATATCGATGGCTACCAACGCGCAGAAGCCCTTTTTCTTCCCTGGTCCTAATTTGTTTTTTCCTTCTCTGGCTAGGTCCACCGCCTTCTGAATGGCGTCTACTGTGGACAGGCCTTTGCGGAAACCAAATTGGTTGTCAGACAGACTATTCTCTCCGGTCAAGTGAGATTGCATTTTCTGCAGAACCATGTCCTCTAGAAGCTTACCCATCGTATCTAACAGGCATATAGGCCTGTAGGATGCGACTTTATCTAGAGGTTTGTCTCCTTTCCTTAGGAGGACCAGCCTCTGTCTTTTCCAGTCGCGGAAAAACTCTCCTCTCTTCAGGCAGTTGTTATAGCAGTCTAGGAGAATCTGAGGTGAAGCAACGATCACTTCCTTAAGGATCTCGTTGCCTATCCCATCTAATCCCGGCGCTTTGCCTGGCTTTAACCTACTGCCTTTCTTTTTGTAATTCTGTAAGAGTGAAGAGTTCTTCCTCACCGACATGACAGTTACTCCAGTCCTTCCTAGGCCATGGCTCTGCTGGAGGAAACAAGGCCTTTATGATTTGCCGGACCCAATCGGGATTGTCTACTATAGACCGAGAGTCTTTTGCCTCGATAACAATTTCTTGTTAACGATTTTATAAGCCAGACCCCATGGGTCATTTTCGACTTCACCGATTAGGTTCTTCCAGCTCTTTCTTTTTGCAGCGCGTATCTCCTTCCTGAGGATTCTCTTGGCCTCTGTATATGCCTCCTTTAGCAGAGGATCTCCGTTTGAACGGTCATATCTCCTTCTTGCTTTGAGGCATGCCTTTCGCAAAGAGGCCAATTCCTCTGACCACCAGTATACATTTCTTCTTCTTGGTGTTATGCTTCTACAACGCGGCATAGACGCGACGCATGCGGTGACAATCATATTTTTCACCGTCCGCACTTCCCCTTCGAGATTGTTCGGCCTCTTCACCCATCCCAGATCCTCCATGAGGCGGGATTCTTCCAGGGACCGGCCGAACTTCTCCTTGTCGATTTTCTTAATATTCCACTTTGGGCCATTCTCACGGAGAACTCCGTGGTTCCTGGCCCGCAGCGTGTCTCCCCTTGAGACTGAAAACTCGATATACTGGTGGTCACTGTGGGTATAATCCTCCAGGACGCGCCAATCTTTAATCCTTTTTTGCAGGGGGCTCGTTGCGATCGTTAGATCGATGATCGAACCCTGCCCGTTTCTCCTAAAGGTCCAAGACCTCCCCTGGTTCGCAACCATCAGGTTGTTCCTGGAGATCATTTCTCCGACCAAGATTCCTCTTTTATCGAGCCTTGTCTCCCTCCATTCTGGTGACTTAGCATTAAAGTCACCTGTAATGAGGGTATCCAACTTTTAATCTAACCATTAATCGACATTTTTTTAATATAAAATACCAAGGCGATCAATAAAATTACTATTTAAATATAAAAGCTGCCATTTTTTCATTTAATACACAAAATCTCCAATGTTTGAACTATTTTTCAAGCTATTTTAAAAAACTTTTTAAATGGTCGAAGGTTATCAAAAATGAATTTGAATATTTTATTTGTATTTTTCTAAATGAAAATTAAATTTATTTTAAAAACCAAATACACCACATTAAAGACAGTTAAATTTGCTACAAAAAGAACTATAATTTTTTTCCATTTCATTCACTTGAATAGAAATAGCAGCATTTTAAAAATTTTGATTTTTACATTAGAAATTGCGGACTGTCCGCTTCACGTAGAATGCCCCAATAATAATGAATATTTATTTAGGACAAAATATATAAAATTTTAGAATTAAAAAAAATTGGAAAAAATAATTGAAATTAAATAAAATAATTGCAATTGTTGCAAATTAGTTTACAAAAAATCAATTAAAAATTGTGGAAAGTAATTTAAAAAATCATAGGAATGTTTTAAAAATAAAGAATATAATTTAAATTTAAGAAACATATAGGTAGGTAGTTGAAAATCTTAAAAAATAATTGAAAAAAATTAAATAATGAAAAATTAAAAACAATAATTAAAAATTAAGATACATAATAATTTAAAATTGAATGAAATAATTGAAATATGAGAAAGTAATTGAAAAAATTACATACCTAATATATTTTAAATAAAGAAAAGTTTATGAAAATTTCTGAAAAATACTTAAAACTTCCAGAAGTTCATTGGAAAGAAGGAAATAATTTAAGATTAGAGAAAATAAATGAAAAAAGACAATATAATTTAAAATTAAAAAGAATAATTTTTAATTAAAGAGAAATAATTAAAAACTTTTTAAAGGTTATAAAAAAGTACGAAAGTAATTAAAAACTGAAGAAAATAATATAAATAATAATATAAATAACTAACTAATTGAACTAAATAATTGGAATGTCAGATAAATAGTTAAAAATATTTAAAATTATAAAACAAATGAAAAAAAATGAAAATTGAAGGAAATTCATTTTGGAAAATAATTAAAATATAATACAAATAATGACAAGTTGTAAAAAAATAAATGATATTTGAGTGCAATAATTGAAAAAATTACATAATTATATTTAAATAAAAAAATAATTAAATTTCAACACTTTATTGTCTTATCATGAATTATAAATATTTTAAAAATAATAATCATGAATAAATTTATATAAATTAATAAATACATAAAATAAATATTTATTTAGGACAAAATTAATAAAATTTTGTAATTAAAAAAGAATGCAAAAAATAATTAAAATTAAACAAAATAAGTGCAAATTATGCAAATTAGTCGAAAAAAAAATAAAATTCTTCCTCCAGCTCTCTCAATTCAGAGTGCCTCTCTCTCAACGCAGGCTGGTGCGCACGCAACGTCTCAACACGTGTAGATCCTTATCGTCGCATAGAAGTTATTGCGGCAAAAAAAGAGCTCGAATGTACACTTGTTTCTTCGGTATCGAATTTAAATGAGCACGTATTTATCAAGTTTACATTGAATAATGTTTTATATATTATGGGTTGCTTTTATATGTCTCTTATTTATAGTTTAAATTTTTTCTGGCAATTGATTAGTGTTTTAGAAGAGGTATATAATATGTTTCCTTTAGCTCGTATATGTATTATAGGAGATTGAGTGCAAAGTTATTTAATGTTAATTGATATTACTGTACTTTATTGTAATAAATTAATTGCGGTTTGCAATTTCTTTTAGTTAGTAGGAGTACTCATGTACGAAAGGGCTTGTCCCGTATGTTTCTAAAATAAAATAAAATAAAAAATGAATTAAAAAATGGGAGAAATAATTTAAAAAATTATTGAAACGTTTTAAAAATAAAGAAAATAATTTAAATTTGAGAAACATACTTGAAAATCTCGTTGAAAGTCTTAAAAATAAATGGAAAAAATTGAATAATGAAAATAAGTAAAAATTGAAGGAAATAATTGAAATTTTAGAAAAATGCTTAAAAATCTTAGAAAATCAGAATAAAAATTGACAATCGGGAAAAATAATTGAAAAATAACCAAATTAATTTAAATTTAAAAAAAAAAAATTTAAATATGATGAAAATAATTTAAATGTGAAAAATGGAAAACATTAAATAAAACTTGAGAGAAATAGTTAAAAAATTAAAAAAGAAAGTAATTACAAAATTACGTAAAAAATTTTAATTAAAGAGAATAATTAAAAAATGTAGAAATAATCAAAAATTGATGAAAATAATTGTAATTTCAGATAAATAATTGAAATTTTTGAAAATTATTCCAAAATAATGAAGTTAATTAGAAGTTATTCACGGAAGGTTCTGATGCCAGGGCAATTAAGAACACGATAAAAACCTGTAATCAGGGTTTATTGGACACACAAAATACAAAAGTGAAAATAGAGTTCAAAAGGTAACACTGACTCGAAAGAAGGCAACTTCTATAGTGAAAATGAGCAAAGATATTATTCTTTGGCCTGAGTGAACCTGGCGTATAGATAGTGTAGAAAAGGTTGGCTCGTAATTTGAATTCCCAAATTTAACCAACAGAAGTCCATATCTCTATTTACAATTTCCAAAGAGGATCTACTACCACAAGTCCTATACTATAATTCTTTAGTCGACTCTCACTCAAAGTAAGGTTCAATTTTTACATGATATCATTGTTCTTGTTGAATTCTCATTTTTATAACCATAAATAAATATTCTTACTGAATTTTAGTGTCTCATTGACTTATCCTTATCCTAAATCAAATTCCTAATTGAATTTAATTCAAAGGAGGAATTTACAATTTAGGGTATATTTAGAAAGATTTCTACGTACGTTACAAAGTTAAAGAAAATAATAGAAAAATTGCAGAATTTATTTTTAAGCAAAAGAAAATAATTGAAAAATCGTTTAAAACATGGAAATTTGCAGTGGCGCCCATTGGATTTCTAGCAGGGGGGGCCAGACCCGTTTCCAGGACACCACCCCCCTTTCATGAACCTTAATTTTGAGAAGCAAAAAAAAAAAGGTTCTCATAATAAAATTATCTATACTCTCTAAATTTAAATCAGTCAAATTTCACTGATTTGTAGGATAAATTCTCACTCATTCAAAATTTAGAGAGTAATAATGAGTCAACTACTTTTTTATAAATGCCTTTAAATTGATCAAAATTTAAATTTATAACTAACAGTTGTAATTTTAATTTCATTATCCAATAAAGCTATATTTTTTTATTAAATTTTAAACAGTTTTCAATTTACAATTATTCTCCTTAAATTTTACAATCATTCTTAAATTTGCTAAATTACCTTGCTCCGTTGTCTAATATTCTCAACAGTTTTAGAATTTGTTTTCAATTGTCAAATATACTCAACAATTTTCGATTTTTTTTCAATTGTCAAATATTCTCAACAATTATCGAATTTTTTTCGATATTGGCAAATAATTTCCACTTGTCTCAATTACTTTCTTTAATATCAAATTATTGTCATTATTTTATAATTATTCTTTTTAATTTTCAATTAAATGTATTCAATTATGTATGAAAGAGCACTGCCCGTGAATTGTTAAATAAATAAATAAATTAATTAATTAATTCTTCAATATTTAGTAATTCCTGTCTTTTTTCAATCATAAATATTGTTAAAATATTTCAATTCAATTGCTTAATTCTAAGACTATTTTCTTCAATTTTCAAATCCATTCTTCAGTTTTCAATTATTTTCTTCTATATTTAAGAATTCACAATTCAATTTTTCAATTACTTATATCAATATTTAATTATATTTCTAATTTTTCTTTGAATTATCAATTATTTCCTTCAAATTTCATTGAAAATTTAAATCACGATTATTTTAATGAAATTTAAAATTATTTTCTTCAATTTTCATTTTTTTCAAATTTCAATTCTTTTCTTTAATTTTTAATTAAATTTTCAATAATCAGTAATTATGGGCTTTTTTGAATTTTTTTATTCAATTTTTAATTATATGCTTCAAATTTCAATTCGATTTTTCAGTTTTCAATTAGTTTCTTTTATATTCAATAATTCTCGCCTTTTTACAATAAATTTTTTGAACTTGAAATTATAACTTTTAACTTTCAATTCCGAATGTATGACAAATAAATAAATAAATTCCATTCTTTAATTTTCAGTAATCTACTTCAATTTCCAATTATTTGCTTCAATATATTCAATAATTCTTGGCTTTATTCAATTTCATTTAAATTTGAATTAAACTGCTTAATTCCATGCATCAATTTTTAATTATTTTCTTCAATATTCAATAATTCTCGGTTATTTTTAATTATTTTTCTATTAAAATTGTATAATTATTCATTAATTTTTTAATTACTTTTAAATTGTGTCCATTATTCTGGCCTTTTTGAATTTTTACAATATTCAAAAAATATTATCATTTGTCAATTATTTCTTCCATATTCAATAATTCTATGTTTTTTACAATTATTTTTTTCAAAAATCCTCGAAAAATCCTATATTTTACTCTATTTTCAATTATTTTCTCCAATTTCACATAATTTCCTACCATATTTAATCAATTTCGTCTTCTTTAATTATTTTCTATAAAATTTCAATTCCATTTTTAATTTTTCAATGATTTTCTTAAATTTTTAATTACTTTTTCGATTTTTATTTCATTTTTCAATTTTAAACAATTCTCGGCTTTTTCCAGTTATTTTATTCAATTATAAAAAATAGTTGTTAAATTGTAATTCAATTGTTTAATTCTACAAATATTTTCTTCAATCCTTATTTATTTTCTTTAAATTCCAATTATATGTATTTTCTTTACTATTCAAAAATTCTCGCCATTTTTCAATCATTTTTTCGGGTATCAATAAGTTTCTTTAATTTTAAATACAATTGTTCAATAATTTCGTTCAATTTTCTAACCAATTCTTTAATTTTTAATTCGGTTCTTTAGTTTCCAAATAGTTTCTCTTATATTCAATAATTCTCGCCTTTTTTCAATATTTTTTATAAATTTTTAATTATAATCTTTAAATTTCAATTCCATTTTTCAATTTTCAGAGATTTTCTTGAATTTCAAATTAATTTCTTCGATTTTCAATCCAATTATTCAATTTACAATTATTTCCCACAATTATTCCTAGAATTTCCTTACTTTTTTAATTTGAAATTATTTTAATTTAATATTTATATAGTTTTAAATAACCAATAACAGTGAAAAGATTCCCTTGGGCGGGCAGCGCGTTCATTTTGTTATTTCCAATAGGGAACTCTTGAATTTATATAGGAACATATTATTAATGATTAAAAATATAATTATTGAATAATTTATGGTTATAATTGAATTTGAAAACCAATATTTCAAAGACATTCTATCTAAAAAACCGCTACAGGAGTAAATATTAGGTTTACAATTATATTAAAATCAAATTAACCATAGTTCATATGTACGTAAGTTCATGGGGTGTTTGAATTCCGTACTTTTTTTATTATTTTGTAACGTAAAATTTAATTTTTTATTTATATTTTTTACCATCCTCCTGACACCACCCTCCCCTCGACCAGGGGGGGGGGCGGCCGCCCCCCCCTGCTCCAGCCGATTGGGCGCCACTGGAAATTTGCTTACTATAATCTAAATTTGAGATAATAACTAAACACTCAGGAAATTAATTGAAAAATAATAAAAATATTAAAAGATCGAGAAAATAATTTCAAAATAATAAAAAGAAATAAAAATTGAACAAAATAATTAAGAATTGGGATATATTTTTGAAAGTTTAGGAAATTAATACGGAAATTATAAAAATGATTAAAAATTGAAAATAATCTTTGCAAAATGACAAAACTATTGGTAAATTAAAAAAATTATTTTAAATTTGTCATGAATAATTTAAAATTTAGGAATAAATAATCAAATTGTTTTATTGTCGAAGAATAAATAATTAAAATTGAAAAAGTGATTGAAACAACCAAAAAAAAAAAAAATTTTTAATTTAAGGAAGAAAAATTTAAGATAAGGGAAAAAATTTAAAAATAAGTAAAAATTGCATAAAATAATGCAATTGAATAATTGAAAAATGATGAAAATAGTAGAAAATTGTAGTTTAAGTTATTGAAATCATAATAAAAAACAATGATTAAAAAATGAAGAAATTTTTAAATCCCTTCAAATTTGGTATTTTTGAAACGTGGATTAATCGAACTTTTAATTAATGGAAGTTCACATTAACTGAAATTTGAAGAAACTAAAATTGCAATAAATTTAAAATTCGATAACATTTTAAAAAGGTTAATTGCGATTTAAAATTTTAAAAGAAAAATACATCTAGTGACAAATATCAGGTGTGGAAAGAATGAATGATTTAAACTTGTAAATTATTATATATAATTTTAGCCCTATTTTCCTTTTTGCCTCAGGACCCTTGACCTCCTAGTTACGTCACTCACTAATAAAAGGGGTATTCCAATTTACACATTATTCTTGACATTCTTGGAACTCTACAATAGATACGTATAACAATTTATTATTCAAAAATTTATTATTTATTTATTTATTATTTATTATTTATTATTTATTATTCTTCATTCATAGAGGAAGCTTTGTGATCGCTAAGATTTTCGATTTTAAGAAAATGTCTAGATGTATGTGTGTGAGTGAATATGTGTGTAGTCACTTTTTTGTCGCCAGGATATCTAGAAATCGCTTTAACAGATTTTAAGAAAATTAAGATGGCTTATTATTATAAGTATCAATTTCTGCTAGATGATAGCGAACAAATTAATTTTTTATATTAAAACTCACATACTTTTTATTTCTAGTGTATAATTATAATTTTAAAAATTAACTTTTCAATTGTAATTTTTTGTAGTAAACAGATAATTATCTTGTTTATAGTCTAGTACTTATTAGATGTAAATAGTGAACGACATTAGACTTATAAGTAGATATATATAATTACACATGTCATACATGTCATGGATATCATTAACATGATTGGTAATTTTTTCAAAGGAAAACCTTTCAGAGAAAAATCCTCTCTTCAAGTGACAAGTCTTAAATAGCTTAAAGAGAAACCAGAAAAATAATTCTATAAATTTCTATCAATTTCTTTTATGCGATGAATTTTTGTATTTTTGGAATATGTGCTATCTTACTGTTTGTGATATTTTCTTTTCAAATTTATTCTGAGGTGAATGCAAAAGATGAAATTTTGATTCAAAGTTCACAAGATAATAAATATTTAAAAGATTTTGACAATAATAATCTGAAGATAAATGAATTAAATTCTATTGAATGTGTTCATTCTGAAGAAAGTGAAAATGTTGAGTGGTTTTCAAAAATTCCACTTTTGCCGATTGTAGTCACTACTTCAAATTCAATTCCGGAAGGAGGCTGTAAAAGACAGTTAGATTTGTACCTCAAGCATTTAAAAAATGGGACATTATGGGCTTCAGAAAGTAAGTTTATTTATTTTTACTCTTTACTACAAACATGCGATATAATAATGTATCATGAATTTATCCCATTTTAACCAAATTATTTTCTCACAAAAGCAAAAAAAAATTTTTTATTTGAAAAAAAAGTAGTATGACTAATAAATCAGATTAAAAAACTACAAAAACTCTGAAATGACACAATTAAAATAATTAAACGTATATTTATATTACTGTAAGTTAAAAAATATTTGTATAAAAAATATATTTTTTATATTTATAATAAATTTATTTATTATAATTAACTGTAATAAAAATTTGATATTTTTTTAAATTAACATAGACAAATATATATATAAAAAAAAAGTAGATAATTAAGCAAAAATCTTTTTATTGTTTTTTTACTCAAAGCACGTCAACGTAATCTTAAAGAAAAGAAATGATACAATTAGGCAAGATTTTTAAAAAGTTGAGGGAACATATTTTAAACTTTGAACACTTCACATACCATTTTTTTTCGTAAAATAAAAAAAATTCACATAGAATCACACTTTTGATGATTAAAAATTGTATTTTATTTTAAAAAGTGTTTGATGCCTCGGCTAAATACCCATATGGAATATTTGATGGTTTAAATAGACATTTGGGCAGTTTTGATCAATGCATTCGAATCCAAACTACAGTAAATCACAATAATGGAGAATTAGAGGAAATTCGAAGTAGATATTGCTTGGTGGAAATAAAATATGAAGAAAAAAATGAACCGTCAACTAGTACTGAAAAACTCGCAATTTTTTTCCATCCGCAAGATTCCGCCTGGAAAGCAATCAGAGTATACATTTTTAACTAATCAACAACAATTTATATGTTTATTTATTATTTCAGTTATTTTTTACAAAAAAAAATGTACTACTACTCATTTTGTAATTTTTTATTTTCTAGGAAAAAGGAGATTTCCGTCGATTTCAACGATATGCTTTGCAAATGGCTTTATGTTTTCCCGCGGGATGTAAGCCGGAAGATATTGTAGATTCTTTGAAAGAACCTTTAGAAAAATTTGGAACAGAAAATAATGTGCAAGTCAATGTGTCAATTTCACCAAAATATTGCAATCTCGATCCTATGAAAGACATTCAAAACTTTTCTAATTATGAAATTCTTTTTTAGTGAGTAAAACATTAAAGAAATTTTTTCATTAAAATTGAATATTAAGAAAAGAATTTTAAATTCAGTTACAATTCTGTACTCTATAAATTTGAATAATCAACTTTAGAGAGTAACTTAGTTTTTTAATTAAACGTATTTCCAAAAAGCACAAAAGGTTTTCAGAAAATTTTATGTCAGGGTTTTCGAGTTTTTCAAGATAAAATCCGAGAAGATTTTTTGAAAACAAATTTTAAAAGAGTGAATTACTGTTCTATATAATTTTTATGTTTCAGAATTTTCAGTTGACAAAATCTTATTTTTCTGATTTTGCAATTTTGGGAATTTTTTTTTCTGCAACATTTTAAAATCCTGACTTTATTGAACAGGTTATTGTGCCATCTAGCAGAAGTGTCATTAAAGTGTGTTAACAGAAGTATGTCGGTGAATCTTTCTGACCTTTTCTCCATAATTTTTTCGAGACGTCAAAATAATAACACGAAAATGATACGAAAAGTAATTTATAAATATTCTGTGATTAGCTTTTTGATTCCTTTCTGAATTATATCCTGAAATAATTCTACAATTTTTTTATCGGGTTATGAACTTTGTATAGAAGTTGATTTAAATTATGGAAACTGAAGAAATTTATTATATAAAGTGAAATATGAATGAGAAATTAAAGAAATATATACAGATCAATGATTCCGTTTTTCATTGTTAAACATTTTTTATTTAAGAATCATTACTTAAAAGTGACAATTGGAGAATTTATATTAAAAAAATCAAAATTAAAATTTCATTAAAAATAAAGAATCTCCATTATTTCTTCAAATTGAGGATGAAATGTATATTTTTTAAGATTAAATTGAGTTATTTCTTTATATAGAATATGTCGTCCAAATAATCTATGATTATAAAATAAAAATTGGAGGAGTTATATAAAAAGAAAAATTTTTTTAAAGTAAAAAAATGTAAAATCATTAATTAATATGAGAATTTTTGGTTAATTATAGATTTTATTTAGGTCAATCGATTCGTTTTGAGACAAGAAATAAAAATTTTTTTTTGAAAAATATACTTAAAAATTTTTCTGAAATCTTTTATGCTCTTTCGATATACTATATATATTCGATATACTATATAATAACAATAAAATTAATTCATTTTAACTTTTTTAATTGAAACTTAAATTCTTTATTAACTAATAAAATAAAAATCACCAAAAAAATTAATTTATTTAAATTTAAATGATAACAAATTTATTCTCCATTTTTGACCCAATAACAAGATATTTAATATCATTAAACTGATTAAGAACATTAATTTTTTTAATATTTATCCCATAAATTTTTTGAATATTATCATCAAAATATTTAAAAATTTGACAAATAATAAATTCATTCATCTTTAATGAAATAAAAATCCCTCTTATTTTTAATAATTCATTAAATATCTAAATTTTTAACTCTTTATTCTCATTTATTATAATTAATAATTTCATTAGACTTTTCCCATATATTTTTAACACCTCTATATATACTATATATATATAGTAGATTAAAAATCTACTACAATAGCTAGTTTTTAAGATAAAAGCATAATAAAAAGTCTAATTCAGATAATAATAGAATTTCTAGTGTTGTTTGCATTTTAGTAATTGCTTTAGTCATAGTGAGTACTATTTATGAGAAAAATTCAGCCCAAGATAAAGAACGTAGTTTCTCCAGAGAATTATTGTCCTGTTTCGATGCCCGAAAAAATCTTGATGACATTTTTAAAGTTTCTCATGGACATCGTGGCTTGGATTCCATCCATTTTGTTCGATTTGTCATAGAATGTTTCGCAGTTTTAGGTCATAGGCAAATTTTGTTCATGATAGGAGGAAATATATCTGGTATTTATTTTGAATGGGTGAGAGAATTTTTTAATGCAAAGTTATAATTATTAAACAATTGAATTTAAAATAATTTTATATTCATTAATTTAGAAGATCCGTTTCATTGTGATTGTAATTGTTAAAAATATTTCAATAAAATTACTTTATTTTAGGCTGATTAAAAATATTCTTAATTCACTGTATATAATGTTTTAAATAAAACTCGAAATATAATAATAATGATAATAATAATCTTTTTATATCTTTAATAATTATATATTTTAAGAACCAAATAAAAGTAATGATTATTTTTAGGATTAATTCATTAATAAAAGAAATAATAATAATTCTTTAGATTATGACCACATCGTCTCTTCCATTCCTTCACAATGGGACCATTATTATAAATGCATTCTTTGGGATGGGAGGACTTTTGATGTCTTATTCGTTGTTGAAAAATTCGGTTAGAACAAAAAACTTAACAATTGTACGTGATATTTTGAAACGAATTTTCAGGTACTGTATATAATAAAATTTATTAGATATAAAATTAGAGAAAGTAGAGAAAAAAAGATAATTAATTTCATTGAATTAATTTTTGACAGTTTAAATAACATTTTTTTTATTAAATTTATAAATGTTTAATTTTTATAATAATTTTATAACAGGTTAACTCCACTTTATATGTTCATAACGTTTGCGTATGCAACTGTATTTTATCACGTTGGTTCCGGTCCATATTGGGAAGCTACTTGGGGATTGTTTCGACATTCTTGTAATAGTTATTGGTGGGCGAATCTTTTTTATATTAATAATTATATCGACGGTCCAAAGAAGGTATTGTGCAACCAACACTTATTTATGTTAATTAGAATAAATTAATTTATATTTTCCAGTTAATATTGTTTATTTATTTACTCCCTCTTTAATTGAATCAATGAAATTTTCACCGATTCAATTTAAGAGAAAATTAACTGTACTTTATCGTTTGACAGTGCATAATTCAATCTTGGTACTTAGCTGTCGATTTTCAATGCTATTTAATTGGATTACTATTAATGAGTGCGTTTTATAAATTGCCTCGTAAAATTGGATACGTATTTTTGAGCTCTGCGCTACTATTTGCAATGGCAGTGTCATTTTACATGACATTCATAAATAATATTTCACCAATTTTTCAATCTTTTACTCAGTAAGAATGTTTATTTTAAAAGCTCATGCATTTTTTAATTAACGCCTAAAATCGTAGCCTTATTTTAGAATAATTTGTAACATTGTAACAATCACAGTTGTCAACTTTCTTGTGAAAAATGACTGAAAAGTCGATTTTTTAAAATCAATATTTCTAAACCATTTTGAAGTAAGGCTACGATTTTAAAGATTTTGGGTCAAATAAAGGATGAAAATCTTTTTTTTTTAGACTACAGTCAACAGAAAATTCGGAATATTTTCTAAATTATTACGTTAAAACCTATGTACATTTGTCATCGTACATTGTTGGCTTAATTTGTGGAGCTTTTATTTATGATTATAAACACGCCACCTGGCGAATCTCGAAGGTAACATTTAAATAAGATGATAATTGATATCGTATAGATTGTTAAAATCACAGTAAATGGGCCGAATTTTAATTATTGTACATCAATAAATAATTTTCGCTTTTTAGTAAGGGGAAATTAAAGTTTATAATAAAATATTTTTTAGCTTATGTTCACATTATTTATCAGATAATTTTCCAGAAGTTATATAATATTATTATATTTTTCAGTATTGGGCGAATTTTGTTTGCGTACCATTAACAATAGCACTGCTTTTTGGTACCGAAATAATGGGAAATTGTTTTGTGGATCCAAATGTGGAAACAACTGCTTTGCAAAAAGCTCTCTATGCAAGCATTCATAGACCAATGTTTGCACTTGGTATATGTTTTGTGCCTATTTTCTTGACAATTTGCGAAGGTTTAGGTACGAATTAATTAAATAAGTAAATTAACGTAAATTAAAAATAAATTGAAAATTGAGTATTAAAAAATGTCAGTAAACATATGCGAAATAATAAAAACTTAAAAATGTTCCTCTTTTGTTGCAGATTTTTATTATAACTTAATGACACCACGTTGGGTTCAGCCCATATCAAAACTTTCTTATGGAATTTATCTAATTCATTTTGCGATACAACATTTCGAAACTGGAGCACTTAGAACATCAGTAGCTACTTCATTCTACAATGCAGTGAGGATTTTTATTATTTAATTGTTAGAATTAAAGAATTTTTAAATCTGCTTAAATATTTTTTTATAGGTAAAAGACTTGACGTCAGATATGATCTATTCAATATGTTTATCAATATTTCTTGTACTTATAATTGAGTATCCGTTTAGAAATCTTGGAGATTTGTGTTTGAGGAGAAAGAACAATTTGAAAACGCCAGTAACGTAAGTAATATTTAACAGTATATAATGTATAACAATAAAATAAATAATATTAGTAACATTTTATAAAATTAACTCAAAAGTTAATCTAATTATATTTTTTTACAACTTGTTTATAACTGGTTCTAAATATTTTATAACTGTTAAGCACCTTTATAACGGTTTTACAAAATGGTAAAGAACGTTCCCAGCTTATTTAAAATTCTTTAGAATTTGTTTAAAATCCTCTGGAAGATAGTTTATAATTCCATATAACTGGTTTAAAACTATTCAAAAATGTTAAGAACAGGGTTAAAACTAATTAGAACTAGTTTAACTAAACAAACCAGTTCAAAAGTATTTGGAACTTTTTGAAATTCTTAAAAACTAGTTTAAATCATTTTATAAATTATTACAATCTGTTTATAAACAAATCAAAAATATTCAAAACATATTATGTAGAAATACCTCAAATTACTAAAAGATAGTTTAAAACTGTTCAGAACTTTTTAGAAATAATTAAAACTAACTAAGATTTTTTTAGAGCTACATTCAGTTGTTAGTACTGGTTTTAAACTGTTTATAAATTATTCAAAACTATTTAACATTTTTTTAAAATCTTTTTGGAAACTAATGCAAAACTATTAAGAATTATTTATAAATCCTCAAACTATAAATCCTTAAATTGTTTAGAATTGGGTAAAAAAAGTTCAGACTTGTTAAAAACTGGTTTTAAACTGTTCATAACTTGTTCCAAACTCTTCAGAATTAATTTAAAAACTGTTTAGAACCATTAATAATTATTCCAAACTATTTAGAAGTATATTTAAAACTTACAAAAAAGTTTAAAATCCCAAGAACTTGTTCAAAAATTCTAATTGCTTAGAATTCATTTTAAACTATTTATAATTTGTAAAAAATTGTTTGAAACTTATTTAGAACTATTTAGTTTTAATTTTATTATTAATTATTTAGTTATTTATTTAAGTATTTATTTATTAGTATTTATTTATTAATCATTTAGTCTTCAAAACTAATTCAAAACTGTTTATAATAGTTAAGAACTATTTAGTACTTTTTAGAACTATTAAAAACTGTTTAGAATTTGTTAAAACTTCTTAGAACTGGTCCAAAACTGGTCAGAGTTTGTTGCAAACTTGTTTAAAAACTAATAAAAATTATTTAAAACTACTCTAAATTACTTAAAAGCTTTTTAAAACTATTTAACACTAGAACCTTTTTAAACTTTTTAGAAGTGGCTTTTTAGAATTTGTAAAATTTTCTTAGATCTGGTTCAAAATTGTTCAGAATTGTTTGAAACTGTTCATAACTAGTTTACAACTTATCAGAATTAATTAAAAAACCTTTTAGAACTATTTTAAACTAAGTTGAACTTTTCAGAACTATTTTTTAAAACTAAACTTTTTTTAAATCTGTTTAAAACCTATTTCAATTTTTAGAATTAATTCAGAACTCTTTAAAACTATCTAGTACTGACTTTAATTCTAACCTTAATATAAATTTTTTTTTCTAGAACATCTGATACTTCGAAAAAGAAAAAAATGATGTAAACGAGGAATCCAGGACTATGTTTTATTATGTTAAAGAAAAGCTCTACATATTTGATGCACGAATTTTTAGATTTATGGCATTTAAACAACGGGCGATAATATTAGAAAAAATGTGTGTTTAATAGAGTGAGAAAATTTTTTTTTAGATTTGGTGCCTCAAAAAAACCTATATAAAAATTTGAAACACAAAATAATGTGCAAGTCAATGTGTCTATTTTACCAGTGTATCGTAGTCCAGATCCCATGAAGGATATTCACTATGTATTCGCATTTGTGGCATAAATTTAAAATGTGTTTTTTAAGATGTGTTTTTTGCTTCTTTTTACAAAATTTCGGTTAGTATTTCAATGAAAGTAGTTGCAACATCATAAATAATTTCTTAGAAATTATTCAAATTTTCTTGTTAGTTTATCAAAATGTTTTGTTAACTATGATTTTTTAAAAGAACAAAACAAAATTCTTTCAGAAGTTAATTCATTCTAATTTAATTAATCAAATAAAAAAAATAATATATGATAAAAAATGTCGTCTTGAATTTAAAGAATAAAATTTTAAACACTTAAAATTTTTACAATTCTTGTCTAAAATTTTTAACTTAAATTGATATTTAAATAAAATATTTTACATGTATAAAAAATTACATAAACAGAATCGTGAAAAAGTTTTTAAACACGATATTTTGTAAATTGATAATTTTTTAATATACTAACATTTTTCTTTTATTTGAAGTAATAAAAAGTTGAACTTAAAAAAGCAATTTTCAAACCTTTAATAAACATGTAATTTATTAAAAAACGAAAATATAAATAAATAATAATTGTCTTCTCGAAATTAAAAGAACATTCTTAAAATATGTAAATTTTCATTGTAGCTGGTAGATGCAGGTAAAAAATGTTATTGTTAAACAATATAATATTATACGGTCGTGTGTTATCTTTTAAATTAAGATTCATCGAGATGAATGAGTTGAAATCCAAGGAATCCGATACTCAATTTTTTCTTATTAAATATTTCATAAAACTAGTTTTCTCTCTATTTTTATATTCATGAATAATTACTTGATTGACGTTGTCAACACACTTGCCAAGTTTATTAACTGAACTGAATGATAGCGAATAAATTATTTTTTTATATTCACATTTGAGGACTTTTTATTTGTAGTGTATAATTATTATTTTAAAAATTAACTTTTCAATTGTGATTGAATTGTGATGAAACAAATCCTAATTTCTTTTTTTTTTAATTTAGTAAAAAGTGGTAATTTTTTTCAATTATTTATATTATTATATATATACTTCAAACCAATTATAATAAATTTAATTATTATAATCAACTGTAGGTAATAAAAAGATAATATTTTCTTATATTATTCAAGACAATTTATTTTTCATAATACTTCTTTCATAAAAATCTATTATCTGCCTACCTGTATTATACGCTTCTATTGATGCTAAAAAAAACATAGTTGAATATGTAGATTGATGTTTAAAATAGAATTTAAAAAATATATTAAAAAAAATAGACAGTTAATCTGTTTTACTAATTTCGTTAAACAAAAATCTTTTTATTTCTGTTTTTTTACTCAAAGCACTGCAACGTAATCTTAAAGAAAATATTTGAATTCAAGATTGATTAAAAGAAAAAATTGATACAACTCGCAAGATTTTAAAAAAGTTTAGGGAGCTCACTTTAAACTTTGAACACTTCACAAATTAATTTTTTTTCGTAAAATAGAAAAAATTTACATAGAATCGCACTTTTGATGATTAAAAATTTTATTTTATTTTAAAAAGTGTTTGATGCCTCGGCTAAATAATAAATAATTAAAGTTGATTTAAATTATAGAAACTGAAGAAATTTACTATAAAATAAAAGATGAATGAAAAATGGAAGAAAAACAACTAAAAAATTATGACAAATTACTAAAGAAAGAAGAATTACTAGAAATTAACGAAAACAACTATAAAATGATTTTAATTGCAAGAATTGATTGAAATACAACTAGAATATTAAGAAAAGTCTCTAGAAAATGTAAAAATAATGATGACGATTATAAAAACATCTAGAATTTAGAAAAGAATTGAAACGAAAAAATATTTAAACATTAATTATGGTAATTTGGTAATAAAGGAATATCAATAGAAAGTAAAATAATGAATAAAAGTTGGTTAAAAGTTAACAGAAATGGAAAAAATTACTACAAAGTAAAAGTTAAATAAGAAATTGAAGAAAATGAAGACGAATAACTAGAAAGTAAAAACAGTTGTCCAAATGTGACGGAACTAATTTTAGGTTTATGAAAATTACTAGAATTTATTGAAAAATAATAGAATATGAAGAAAAATTCAGAGATAGTACAAGATAATTTAAGAAAAGACATTCAAAAAGAATTATTACATAACTTATGAAATAACTAAATGTTGAAGAAAAATAATTGAAAAAGAAACCAGAGCATTACATAATGACTATAAAGTATAAAAGATAAGAGTATCTACGTTGATGAGAATTCATAGAATGTTTTGAAAAATTACTATAAGTTGCAGAAAAATAATTAGACAATAAAGATGAAACAATAGATTATCTATTTTTACATAATTTTTCATTTATGTCTTTAAATTTCTTCAATTAATTTGATCTATACTCAATATTCAATTATTTTTTCTTTTTTCAAATGATTAAAAGAATTTTTAATTATTAATACAAATTTTAATTATTTATTTCATTATTTTCAACAATTGCTTTTTATCTTCAATTTATTTTATTAATTTCAAAAATTTATTTTTTCTCTTTCAATTATTTTAATAGTTTTTTCTTTTTTCCGTTAAAAATTTTTTCTTCAACTTTTTTCTGAAATAATAGGTATCTAACAATCGTACAAGTTTGTACGATAAAAGTATGAGTCCCTGCTGGATGATGGCGAATAAATAAATTTTTTATATTAAAACTCACATACCTTTTATATCTAGTGTATAATTATAATTTTAAAAATTAACTTTTCAATTGCAATTTTTCGTGACACGGAGTGAACGATATCTTACACAGATAATGATTTTATTTATAGTCTTGTACTTATTAGATGTAAATAGGGAACGACATTAGACTTATAAATACATATATATAAGTACACATGTCATACATGTCGTAGATATCATTAACATGATTGGTAATTTTTACTAAGAAAAGCCTTTAGAGAAAAATCCTCTCTTCAAGTGACAAGTCTTAAATAGCTTTAAGAGAAGCCAGAGAAAGAGTTCTATAAATTTCTATTATAGTAAAAAAGTTCATTCTTTTTCAATACATGAAATCGAATTTTAATTGAGTTTTCTTTTTTGCGATGAATTTTTGTATTTTTGAAGTTTGTGCTATCTTACAGTTTGTGATATTTTCTTTTCAAATTTATCCTGAGGTGAATGCAAAAGATGAAATTTTAAATCAAAGTTCACAAGATCATAAATATTTAAAAGATTATGATAATAATAATCTGAAGATAAATGAATTAAATTCTATTGAATGTGTTCATTCTGATGAAAGTGAAAATGTTGAGTGGTTTTCAAAAATTCCACTTTTGCCGATTGTAGTCGCTACCTCAAATTCAATTCCGGAAGGAGGCTGTAAAAGACAGTTAGATTTGTACCTTAAGCATTTAAAAAATGGGACATTATGGGCTTCGGAAAGTAAGTTTAATTATTTTTACTCTTTACTACAAACATTCGATATAATGTATTATGAACCCCTTTAAAAAGGGGTTCTATATATTTTTCATGTTCCAGAATTTCAGGTTCAAAAAATTTTATTTTTCCGATTTTATGCAATTTTGGGATCAGGAGGAAATGGAATTAAGTGTGTGAATAGAAGTACGTCAATCAATCTTCCCGACATTTTCTCCATAATTTTTTCTCCAATTTTTTTAAGACGACAAAAAATGACAAGAATAATGACATGGAAATTAATTTAAAAATATTCTTTGAGTATAGCTTTTTTTCTAAACCATTCTAAAGTAAGGCTCCGATTTTAGAGAATTTGGGTCAATTAAAAGATTAAAATATTTTTTCTATAGACTACAGGAAATAAAAAATTCGGATTTTTTTTTAATTATTACGTAAAAACCTATGTACATTTGTCATCGTACATTGTTGGCTTAATTTGTGGAGCTTTTATTTATGATTATAAATACGCTACCTGGCGAATCTCGAAGGTAACATTTAAATAAGATCACAATTGATATCGTATGAATTATAAAAATCACAGTAAATGGACCGAAATTTAATTATCGTAAATCAGTAAATAATTTTCGATTTTTAGTAAGTAGAAATTAAAATTTATAATCAAATATTTTTTAGGTTATATTCACATTATTTATCAGATAATTTTTCAGAAATTATATAATATTACCATGTTTTTCAGTATTGGGCGAATTTTGTTTGCGTCCCATTAACAATAACTCTGCTTCTTGGTACTGAACTTATGGGAAATCGTTTTGTGGATACAAATGTAGAAACAACTGCTTTGCAAAAAGCTCTCTATGCAAGCATTCATAGACCAATGTTTGTACTTGGTGTATGTTTTGTGCCTATTATCTTGACAATTTGCGAAGGTTTAGGTACGAATTAATTAAATAAGTAAATTAACGTAAATTAAAAATAAATTGAAAATTGAGTATTAAAAAATGTCAGTAAACATATGCTAAATATTAAAAACTAAAAAATGTTCCTCTTCTGTTGCAGATTTTTATTATAACTTAATGACACCACGTTGGGTTCAGCCCATATCAAAAGTTTCTTATGGAATTTATCTAATTCATTTTGCGATACATTTCGAAACTGGGGCACTTAGAACATCAGTAGCTATTTCATTCTACAATGCAGTGAGGATTTTTATATTCAAATAATTAGAATTATTAAAATTTAAATCTGTTTAAACCTTTTTTTATAGGTAAAAGACTTGACGTCAGATATGATCTATTCAATATGTTTATTAATATTTCTTGTACTTATAATTGAGTATCCGTTTAGAAATCTTGGAGATTTGTGTTTGAGGAGAAAGAACAATTTTACGTTTAGAGTAAAGAAATTAGAGTAAAGAAGAAAGAAGAAGAAATTTTTTCTTTTTTTTAATATATTCTGCAGGACCTTAAAAAGCTTTCATTGTAATGTAACATTTAAAAATGAACACTAGTGAATAAATTGAAGTTTTTTGAAATAATAACGCACTAGCTATAATTACTGTGGACATGAATACAAATTCTTTATTGGATATTAATTCAGAAGATCAATAATAATAAAAATATATTTTTAAATACAAAGTAGTAAAGTCTCATAGATGTATGTCATGCATTTTTAAATGTTCCAAAAAATTTATTCTGATCAAAGCAAAGTTGTCTGTTCGAGTGCCAAATTAGATTGGCAGATGCAGGAGGGATTGGACTGCGATTAAAAGTAGAACGTGTTTTATCGTACAAACTTGTACGATTGTTAGATATTATGAATCATTAATGCACTTGACAAGTTTTTTATTTTTATCTAACCTTCCTAAGATCGATTAATCTTATCTTTAATAATACAATTTGGAAGGAAATACTACTGCAATACTATTGATAATTCAGTTTTTAATTGTGCGATTCCAAGTGAAATTTAGGTTATTTTCAGGCAGGTTAACGGCGGGCAATGAAATTTTAGAATTTTATTATATCTAATATGACTTATGTTCTAAATAAATATTTAGGTCAAAATATTAATTAGTTTACGAAAATTGAAATTTCGAAAAAAAATTTAAAATATTAAATGAAATTAGTCGTATCAAGGTTTCCTTTCTTTTAAAATGATCAGAAAAATATAAGACATATTATTTCTATTTTAGGGTAATTTTTTATAATTTTAATATTAAAAAAGTTATTAAATAAAAATCATATAACTTTTCAGCAGCAAGACAAAATTCAATGTACCAAATGCTAAAACGAACTTACCTGTATTTTTTTTAAGATTCCAAAAGAAATGAACTTTACAGTTACTTTCTTGATATATAATTTTAATAAATTATAAATATAAACATCTATTGTACTTGGACTCCATTATCTTCTCCCATTGCTTCTCTCTTTCCTTCCTACTCTAATTCTCCCTTACTCCTTCTCCTCTTTCTCCATTTCCCCTCCCCTCCTCTAGCGCCATCCAATCTACCTTTTCTCCATTCTTTTATGCATTCTTTCAAACCTTCTCTACTTTTTTCGCATTCTCTATCTCCCCAATACTTTTCCCTCTTCCTCTTATTTCTCCATCTTTAGCTCCTTCCTAACTTCTTTTTATTAATGCTTCCAATTTATCAACTTTGGAGTTTACGTCTTCCTTTTCGTCTTTCTACAGTTCCTTCTCCCTCTCCTTTATCCTACTCTAGAATTCCTTAAACCTAGCTTCTTTCCATTTCCTCATTTTCATCCTCCTACCTTTTCATCGTCGCTCCTCTCTTCCCCTGTACATTCCCGTTCTCTCCTTTAACTCAACTATTAATGGAAAATGTCCTTAGTCTGTTTTATTTCCTAACCCTACCCTTTCAAATAAATATCTCGTTTTTTCGTCTGCTACCACATAATCAATCACTGTTTGTCCTTTTTCTACATTGGTAAATTCCCCTTCTTCGTCCCCTTCCACACTTCCGTTACGAATCATCTAACCTCAATCCTTAGTAATCCCTCCATCTTCCAAACTTCTTTATCTACTTTTTTATGTTTGGATACTCTTACGAACTTTTCCTTTTTATTATTCCTTTCTACGCCACCCAATTCTCCGGTCCAGGCATTAAAATCTCCTTCTATATTACCTTATTTTCCATCCCTCTCTCTATCCACTCCTCTAAATCCTTTCAACCCTTACTCTCTCCTCTTCTTCTATACATCCCCACTATCCTGACACTCTTCTTTCGTTATTCTATTCTTCTTACGATAACTCTTTCACTATCTTTACTCATCTACTCATTATTTTCCCTTATGTCTGACCTAAGACTCGATACCATTTACCTTGCACTCCTTCCGTTTGTATGCTACCTGTTTGCCTATTGTAATCTTCATCTGAATCCCTTAACCAACTTTTTCCTCACATTTCATCACTCCTTTCCTTCCATCCATGTCTCACTTTATCACTTAACATTACCTGTTGCCTTGTCATCTTCTTCCTGTTGCCCCAAAACCCTGCTTTTTTGTCTCCTTTACTACCTATGATACACTTCTCTAAACTACCCATCTCTCTTTATTCACCCTAATGCAACAAGCTAAACTCTTGGTTTACCCATCACCTATGCTCCTACTCCTTTTACCTCTTTTACTTCCAACTTTCCGTCGATTTCTCTTAGCAGCTCACATACTTTCTCCCTCGCCTCTTTTTTATCAGCTTTCAAGACTCTAATCACTACTTTACTTTTCCCTTTTTCTTTCTTCAATTTTTCCTATCTTCTCCTTATTTCCTATATTCTTTCCTGCATTTTTTTCCTTCCTATCGCGTTTACTTCCTCCTTCTGCCCCTTTTTATCTTTTGTAAATAAAATTGTTACTATAGTGTTAAAAATGATTTAAAGTGTAAAAGTATTTTTTTATTAGGTATATTTTCTCAAGAACGTTTTAATAATATGACACCAAATTATTTTCAATATTTTAAACCAACAGCTGAAGTTTCAAAGATTTGAAAAAGCGACTTCCAATATTTTTTTATCTATTTTATTTGTCTCATGTCAAAACCAAATTTACTTTGCAATGGAATTATACATGGTTTAAAATTCCTTGTAATCATATTTATTACAAGGTTATGAAATAAACTTATATAAATAAAGAAAAAAATGTGTAATTATTATTGCTATACTGACTAGAAAGATGGACGTTTTCTTGTTATATTGGCGTCAGGATCAGGTGAATAAGACAAAAAAGTTTTTCTTATACAATGTCAGACGTTTCTGCTCTTATGGGAGCTTTCATCAGTGACCAAAATTTATTTCTAAACAAACAAAAAAGTTGTATGTAATACAAAGGAAGAGTGTTTATTTTATAAAATGCATAATTTCCGGAAAAGTTTATAAATCGTAATGGAATTGAAATTACATTACGTTTGTCAGAAATTTAAAAAATAGCAAAGTAAACATAAACTTCAAAATTCAAAAAATTTTATCTAAAATTGAACATCAAAGTAAAAAAAGAAGAACAAACCTTGTACGAAATTGTACTTAATCCATATTGTGTCACAGCACTAAACACATAACGTAGTATGTTTACAACGAAAAAGTGAACTTTTGAGAGAAAATTGGTTTTAAAACTTGTCAGGAAGAGTTGTGGATTTCGACTGAATTTTTAAACATTGGAGGGAGTTGAGGAAACTGGGAGTATCAGAAATCAAGATGTTGTGAAAATGATGTGATAGCGGAGACCTTTTTTGTGTTTTTTTTTTAAAGAAAACGGGAAAAGGAAACAAGTGGTTAAGGGGTTAGACCACTGTGAACCTTCTAAAAAACCAAAAAAAAATTTTTTAGTTAGAAAGGTGTCATAGGGTCTTAAAAATAAGAAACAATAAACAATATAGAAAGAAAACACTTTTAAAAGTTAAATTTTAAATCAGCGCGAAACGCTACTATGCGCAGTGCATTAGAAACGTCCATGTTCTTAAACTTTAAATGCGTTTTCCTCAAAACCACATTTTTCAAACTGGCCGGTAACTTTTCTAGCACAATTTTCGACCGATTTACTTAAAAATTGGTATGCAGCTACATGATAACATTCTTTATGGAAGTATGCATTTTATAAAATAAACACTCTTCCTTTGTATTACACACAACTTTTTTGCTTGTTTAGAAATAAATTTTGGTCACTGATGCTTTCATCAGTGAAAATATATATGAGCAGAAACGTCTGACATTATATAAGAAAAACTTTTTTGTCTTATTCACCTGATCCTGACGCCAATATTGTAGAGCAGAACACAGGGAAAACACAAAAAGACACGATAAATGTAATGAACAAAATGAGATTTATATTAAACGGATTCAAATGGATTTAACGTACATAAAGAACTCAAAACAACGTCGATAAAACAAGTACATGAACGTGTGTGTGAGACTAAACCCAAAGTCAGTATCGAGCGCTAGGTAACTCCACTATAAGTATTTAACCGCGAATCGTTTGAACTAGTGGATAAAATTGAATTGGGTTTTGGAGGAAATGCATGCGACCCTGGGTCTAGCAAAAAATCTATTCAACCGACTGCTTTCAAATTTGGATATGTTTTTATTCGCGTTATTATTGGCTATAGTCCCTATCAGAATCAATATATTTTAATAAGATTTTCTACCACACATGCACGAAAACCTCGTGTTTTCGTTCGCCTTAAGCGGGGCAGAACTCACAGTTTTTATCTCTAACGTCACTAACCTGAAAACTGCGAGTGCTGACCCGCTAACGCGTACGAAACACGAGATTTTCGTACATCTGTGATAGAAAATAGCATATGCACCTCGGGAGGCCGATTTTTTGTATCGCACAATGTTCTCCGAACTCGTTTCGCACTCGCTACCCTCGTGCTACACTCGTTTTTCGAACATTTGTGATTGACAAAAAAACACGGCCTTCCCTCCCTTGATGCATAATATACTATTCTTATTTATTTAAACAATATTTGTAAAATAAGAATACAGTGCAATTTTTTAAAATTTGCTTTAAAGTTCAATATTTTTTTTTAAATAAAATTATCTAAATCTGCTACCTACGATAGTGACACATCTAAAAAATAATAAGACATTCGAATTTTTTGTTTAAGATATTCCAAACTGCCGCTTTCGCCCTGACCAGTCACCTATCTTTTTTTTATGTCCGCTTTAACCATAAAAATTAATAATAAAATATCCTATATAATAATTTGCCAGTGTCCCTTTAGCTGAAAATTTTCGTTTCAAAATGGGCGGAGATTTGGCATTGTTCTCCTATTGTTCTTCTTTTGTCTGCATTACAATGAGTCTATTGTTCTCCTTTTGTCCAAATAACAATGAGATCATTATTAGCCTTTTGTCGAAATTACAATAACCTTATTATTAGCCTTTTGTCAAAATTACAATAAGGTGATTATTAACCTTTTCTTTACTTTTAAGGAGTAAGGGTATTCTGGTCGTTTACTTGAAATTACCAAATGATTCGATTGGTAATTTCTGTGGGTAAGGTTCGCCTCTTTTTGAAAAATGATGTTGATGAGAGGGAATAGTTTTGTTTTGTAAGGCCGAGTGAAAAGATCGTCCTGAGTCTATAAACGCGAACAGGATCTGAGATAAATTTTTGACAGGTAAGTAATTTTACTTGTTTATAAGGGTGGTCCAAAAATGTACAGTAAAACAATATTCCATAATTTATTTAATAATTTATTAATATTAACTATTTTTTTAAGGGTTTTAATGCATAAATGCAAAAAAAATGACAAATTTGTTTAAATTACAAATTAATAGTTTCTTTAGGATTTTTTAAAAAAATTGTTACATATTGTCAATTTACGAATATTTATAGATCTTTTTAAGTATTTTTCATTTGTTTAAATAATTTATTATTGTTAATTTACAGCTTTTATTCAAATAAACCTAGCGAGTTGTAGTTTTTTTTGACTTTACTATTTTTTACATTTACATTTAAAAAAAGTATTTAGTAAAGTTAACCACAATAACAATTTGCAATTGTTTAAACAAATTATTGTTAATAATAATTAACTTTTTAACAAATGCACCTAGAAAGACACAACTTTGTCCTAATTTTACAAATTAATAGGCTCTGGTTACAAAAAGAAAAATTATTGACTATAAATTATTATTTTTAATTTGTTTAAACATGATAGTTATAAATTAACAATAATAAATTGTTTAAACAATGTAAAAATATTAACTTCTAGTGAATAACTTTTCTTACTCTAACTAGAGCCCATTTATTTGTAAAATTAGGAAAAAATTGTATTTTTTTTAGTTTATTTGTAAAAAATTAATTATTAATAACAATAATTTGTTTAAACAATTGCAAATTCTTGTTGTGGTAAATTTTACTGAATTCTTTTTTCACTTTAAATATAAAAAATAAATAAGTCCGAAAAAACTACAACTTCCTAGGTTTATTTGAATAATAGCTGTAAATTAATAATAATAAATTGTTTAAACAAATTAAAAATAATAATTTATTGTCAATAATTTTTCTTTTTCTAACCAGAGCCCATTAATTTGTAAAGTTAGGAAAAAGTTGTGTCTTTCTAGGTGCATTTGTCAAAAATTTAATTATTATTAACAATAATTTGTTTAAACAATTGCAAATTGTTATTGTGGTTAACTTTACTAAATACTTTTTTTATTTGTAAATGTAAAAAATAGTAAAGTAAAAAAGAACTACAACTCGCTAGGTTTATTTGAATAAAAGCTGTAAATTAACAATAATAAATAGTTTAAACAAATGAAAAATACTTAAAAATATCTATAAACATTCGTAAATTGACAATATGTAACAATTTTGTTAAAAAATCCTAAAGAAACTATTAATTTGTAATTTATGTATTCATTTATGGGTGTTGTTTATAACCCTATAAAAATTGTTAATATTAATAAATTATTAAATAAAGTATGGAATATTGTTGTTTGAGGACTTTTCAAGATGTGATTCACTGTATTGCTATTTTGAGTGATTTTTGAGGATTTGGTAGCGAATTTACGAAAAACTGCGTTTTTCCCATGTAAAATCAATGGGATATTTCAAGGGGTTTAAGGTTATTTAAGATTTTTTTAAAATTATTTTTGATTATATTAATGTAAGCTGTCATTGAGATGTAGTTAACATTTATTTTTATGTAGGAGAGAGGACCCCAAGGTGGACAGGGCCCCAAGATGGACATTTCGTATACAATTTTAAGGTGACAGCTCCTTATGCTTTCTGTCATTTTTGTTGTTTGTATAGACGAAGAAAAAAAAGTTTTCTTATATGTTTTTCTTAATTTGGTAAATTTATTTAAATTTATGATTTTGAATGAGTACTTAACGTTATAATATTCTTTATTTATCGTACAATAATATTTTAAAATGATTTTACTAATTTTGTGTTTGTATAGAAAATTTTACTAGGAATAAAAAAATTGTGTCATCTACCCTAAGATGGACAGGCCCAAAATCTCAATGTATTTATTTTCATATTTTCGATTTTAAACTTTTCTCAATAATTTTTTGAAACAATTAAAATTTTTTATTTTCCAACACAAAATGTGATGTTATCGTTCAAGAATTTGATATATCGATAGTTTTCGATATCTTGTTACTTTTTACTGTGAATCTATTAAATTGAAGTATTTACGAATGCTATTTCTTAAGAAATAAAAAAATTAAATTAAATTAATTTTTAATATATAATATTTCATTCGGTTTTGATTCTAGAGCAATAAATCGAAAGGGTGTTTATCTTGGGTCCCTTTATTTTATATATATGAAACGTTTGTATCCTGAAATTACTGAAATTACAATAAAGCATGTTTAAAAAAACGTATTTACTTTATCCAGCAGGGTTTTTTTTAATAGCATAAAGATGAAATCAATTTTTATGGAAATAACTTTCTTTTTTTTCAGGTCCCACTGGAGAAGAGAAATTTATACTATACTTCTTGCATATGTTTCAAAATTCTTATATCTAATGAATTGCATGAAATGTTTCAAAAGTTTCATAATTTATAATATAATATGTTTTGGTAAAAAAGAATACAATGAAAAAATACAAATGAAAAAATATACTTTATAATAGATGAAAAAGATCAAAACATTCTTATTCGGGGAGAAATGCTTACTGATAATCAAATTTACAAATTTCAAGAACTATTAGAAGTCGGTTCTGGTGGTTATTTTCAAATGCAAAATGTGGGTTATTTACAAATGTTGGATGAAGTTAAATCCATTAGAAAAGATAAGAAACATATTCAAATCCTATTCAGTGGTTCAAAAAAAAAAGGTCACTGGATTTGTACTTACTATGATTCAAATACTCTCTTTGTTTATGACAGCATGAATAATAAATTTTTAAACAATGATCAATGTCAATATCTAGCTAGATTATATCCGTTAAGACCTAATGAAGTTTTTCCCACTGTTCAAAAACAACCCAATTATGTGGATTGTGGTGTTTAAGCAATTGCTTTTGCAACTTCTGTATATTGTAATGTTAAACCTGAAAGTGTAGTATATAATCATGCAGTAATGAGAGAACATTTACAGACAATGTTTTT